>CM043021.1:13155820-13755820 GCA_023690525.1 Holotrichia oblita | reverse complement strand
ATTGTCATCTAAATACTTTTATTGACTCTTAATCTTACAAATTTCTTTTGCGCAATATTTTAGTAATCTCTCGTAACCTCAAAATTTTTCATTTGAACTATGTAATTTTTTTCTGGGTGCAATTCTTGCCTGGGTGCCTATTCTTTTTAGAAAGCAATCTCAACATTTTATTTATCATACTATCTATGAGAAAAGCACACCATCATACATGTACTCACAGGAAACGATAACATCGTACTTATCACTGCAGTAACTTTCACGGTGATGTTGGGACAGTATCCGTCACTATAGTAAAAAGCACGATATCTGCTGGCTTGCCAGATCACCTGATTTGACTTCTTCTGATATGTTTTGTGGGGTAGGTACTGTTAAAAATAAAATCTATAGTCCCACATATGTTAAAGAATTGCAAGAAGCAATACTTGAAGCATCTAATAGCATTAATCCCAATATTATCCACAAACTAATAAATAGTATTCAGAGACGGTGTCAACTTTGCATTGTGAACGATGGTGATTTATTTGAGCAATTTAATACTGTTGTTCATTATTTAGTAGCACAGTTGTATTTTTGATTTATTAAGTATTTAAATTACCAGCCACAAAAATTACACGGTTCCAGTTTAAAATTTTGAGGTTAGGTGAGATTACTAAAAATTTGCGCAAAAGAAATTTGTTTTATTAAGCGTCAATAAAAGTATTTAGATTACAATTTGAATTGCTTCAGTTTTTCTTCAATATTACAACAAATGAAGCATGACAAGTAAAATTTGAAAATGGATTCTCAGTGAGCTTTTGAATCTACACCTTTTTGCTAATTTACCGTCTCTCTATGTCTTCAAATAAAAAAGTTACCCATGTTGTCCCTACGAAATCTGAGCACCCTGTATATTATTTTTTCATCAATTTTCTAAAAATACCATACATGTTACCCTTTTGACTGACGTTTTTAAGCAAATTTAACAACATTCAGGGCAACTAGAACAATCTGGAACAATAGCCAAAATTCGAAAAATGAGAGGTTTTAACAATTTGTTTTTTTTTTAATATATCCACCATTATGAGAGATAGGACCATAATGTCTTCGGTACAGTGCTCAGAACAATTAATTCCACAAACAGTGGAATGACAGTTTCTCAACAGTTTCGAGAGGATGATTTCGAAAACGTTTATAGGTATTTCAGATGAAAGTTGTTTTCAAATGGGAGGATTACAAATTTTGTCAAGAGAACGCCCAAACATTCAAATTTCTAAATTTCCGGCAAAAGTAATAGTTTGTGGAACAATATCTAGGCATGGTGGAACTCCTCTTTGTATTGTTCAAGGCTACGTTGACGGTTCAAAATATTGCAACACTTTAAATCTATCTGGCTATCTTCTCGAAATAGCTAACATTTTATATCCTACTGGATGGCGATTTCAACGAAACAACGCAAGATGCCATCCTCAACGGTATACAAAAACATGGATGCAAGAACAGCAAATAGAGTTAATTCCTTAGCCACCAGTTTCACCACACCGAACTCCAATTGGAAACATCTTTATTAGTCCCTAATAAAGATTGAGGTTGAACAGTTGGTTCCTAGAAATGAGAATGATTCTGTAGTCTGCGTTTTAAATATGTGGGACACCATAACTCGACAATATGCATCCGGCTGGATTTCGTGACTTTCAGAATGTTTTAGGAAATGTTGCAGACTAAATGGACATACTTTGTATTTAGTTCAAATTATTACCACACCATGCATGCTATAAATGACCAGATCTGCTTTAAGTATAGACGATTTTGGAATTGATTTGATTGAATGTTTATAGAACTCTCAACTCATTGTGCAATTAAAAATACCTGTCTTAGTGGGAATACAATTCTATGTCGTAGTTTCCGTTGCTTTGAAACAAATGTGATGTAATTAGTTTTTCTTCAACACTAGCCCGCCAGCATGATCGTATTCCACCTTCCCTAATACCCCTCTTCTAGGTAAATGTTTTACCCTGCAATTAGCGTTTTTATTGTTTCTTAAATGATTCATTTTCAAATTTGATAGGTTGTCAATAATTTAAATAGCTCTGGGGGTGTTGTAATTTTCTCACTGTCAGTTGAACGATCGTGTTTCAATATAAATGGAATTTGTGTTTCATAAGAATTCTTCTTACACCTTGTGCACAGCTGGATTTCCCCTAATAAACCTGTTCAATGTCTTCTGTATTTATACAGGGCATCAACCCTGAATTCCAAGGAACAATTTGTATGGCGTTTACGTACGAATAGGTTCATATTTATCCATTCGTAAACAGAATATTGTTTCCTTTTAATTATAAGGTTTCCTAGCAACTCTCAAATTAGTTATTAATCATGATATAAACTTTATATTACTATAACCTCGTCATTTACAGCTCACTGAGATTCATCAGGTAACTTGCTATTTTAATAAAACAACAAAATCTTTCTACCTAGAAATAATATCCAGCAAAAATATTTATTCAAAGATGTTTTGTTTTACTTCTTAATGAAATTAAATAAATATATATTTATGTGTTACATACCGCAAACTTGCAGCTACGCTAGATTATATTCCTGGAAAGTAATAACAATGAATTAATTATAAAATAATAGTTTCGCGTTTCTCTATATATTCACTCTTGGCGTAATGTTTAAACCTCACTCATTTATAGAGCTTAGTGCTAGTACCAATTAAAATAATGCAAATTTTCATGGAATTGAGATTAAATTTTGATGAAAAAATAATCCAGCTTATATGCTAAGCGTTGTATCAATTAATACTATCTGTATTTATTAAATTAAATTATTTTCAAATATGGTTTTCATAAATATTATTGTGTATAATTAAACAAGTAATTTTGCTGCAAATACTGATTAAAAACGCAGTACAAAATTTCAGTTTAATTAGCTTAACTTCGATTTTATGCAATATTGTTACTAAAAATAATTTCAAAATCCATTTCCTACCAACTTACAATTAGTCGATGTTGCAATAATAATCTCATTCAAACACCTCGTTATTACAAATTTGTATTTAGGGATGCTATCATATTGTTTCCCGTTTACATAATTTATTTCTGAACTGCCCTAGTGTCTCGTATTTCCGTTTTCTCCCCCATTTTGTCTTCTAAAATAATTAACTGCCGTTTGGCCGCCTTGTTTACTCACAATAATACGAGGGCGACCTGAAATGTTTCCGGAACCGGCAAGAGATGACGCACCCATTGACTATATCTACACGAAATTTTGGGGATGAAAAGCTTTCGGCGCGATGGGTACAGCGTTTGCTTACACCGCACCGGAGCAAAAACGAAATCGGGAGACCATTTCGAAGAAGTGTCTGGCTAGGATTCAACGCAATCCAAGGGATTTCTTCATGCTTTTCGTAACCGTGGATGAGACTTAGATCCACCACTACATACCGGAGACTAAAGAACAATCGAAGCAGTGGACTTTTCCGGGTCAATCAGCTCCGAAGAAAGCAAAGACCGTTCCATTGCCCGGATTTCCAAGGTGTGATCTTTATCCGACTACCTGCAGTAGGAAAGGACGATCACGGAGCAATACTACAACGATTTATTGACCCGATTCGATGCAGTATTGAAGGAGAAACGGCCTCGTTTGTAGTAGAAAAAGTGTATTGTCGTGTTGAAATTGTATGAGTTGCACTACGAATTAGTCTCTCATTCTCCATATTCACCAGACCTAGCCCCCAGCGACTTTTTCCTATTCCCTAGACCTGAACAAGTCACTAACAGGAAAGAGATTTGCCTCAAATAAAAAGGTCATTGCCGCTACAGATGATTATTTTGCAAACGTCGAAATACCCTACTTTTACAAGCACCGTTTGAAAAAGTGTATTGATCTTCTAGAATCTAGAAGCCTACACCAATACCATGTTTTTCGTGTTGATTCCGGAAACATTTCAGCTCGCCCTCGTAACAATAAATCGGTCAGAACTGCGTTGTTCTTGTCTACTTGCCTGTATCGCTTGATGAAGTACAGTCTTTTTGCTAGTTTCAGCTACCTGGATGTTCCTTTACGATTTTATTCGACAAATAAAATAATTGTAAATAGTAATCCCAGCTACTAGCAGCATTATATTCTTTAATAAACTCAAATCTATATACAGTGCTATTTTTAGGAGCCATTGTATTATGTGCCACATGTGAGTTTAACGGCATTCTATTTAGTAAATTTTCTATCCAGCGCCTCCACCAAAAATGTCATTGCCCTCCGCTACGACGAGGGTTGCTCGTTGACAAGTATTAATAACTAATAACTTGTATACTTACCTTGTTAGCGTGTTTGTAATCCAAGCGGAAGGTATAAGAACAAAACGCTACTTCCTAGATGTCCATGAATGAACACCTCATTTTATATCGAAGTATCCATCGAGACTGTAAGCATTTACATGTCATAATAATCTAACAGGGATAAATAATATCATATTTAGACAAAAACTTAGATGAAACCTAGATGTGAATAAGGAAAATTCGTCGCACGCACAGCATTTAACTATCCTGTAATTCAAGATATTAAAGATCATAAAATAAAAGAGGGTTCGACCCGATTCTCCAAAGCTAAAAAATAACATCTTCTAGAAAAAGGACGCAAAAAGGAAGGAAAAGTCTTGGATCCCAGGAAATTATTGCAGTTCTTTATAACCTTCCTGTTTGCGTTTCTAAATACATAAGATTCGACTGAAATCGATACCGAAAGTAGGTAGCTTGATATTAGATTGAAGATAAGTTCTTTAACTTTATACTATATACATACAGGGTGATTTTAAAACTAAATTTTGCAGTTGGATGAGGTTGAATATGAACTATCACGTGAAAATATTTTTGGATAAGTATCACTTCCGGTTAGCCGGAAGTGGGCATCAACTTCGATTTTTTAAATAGCATGCTATAAAATAAATTGCAAAATCAGCTTATATGATAAATTTTACACATATTTGATGTATCACACCCTATACTTAACTATCATTCCTTCTGAGTTATTCGCAATTAAAGAAAAAAAGTGACAGATACCGATCTTCTGTCACTTTTTTTCTTTAATTGCGAATAACTCAGAAAGAATTGCATTTGCATATTGAAATATGTGTAAAATTTATCATAGAAGCTGAATTTGTAATATATTTTATAACATGCGATTTCAAAAATCGAAGTTGATGCCCATGTCCGGTTAACAGGAAGTGATATTTATTCAAAAATATTTTCACGCGATAGTTCATATTCAACCATATTCAACTGCAAAACTGTGTTTTAAAATTCCGTTCCGTTTATATAATACTTTTAATATACGAGGGGGCTTTTTTATATTCGCGGAATGAGCGGGTTGATTAGGCGCATTGGGGGCGTGGCCTGTGCAGCGACTCATAATTAGTATAAATACGAAGTTTCATTGTTATTAGACAGTTAGTCTTTGAGCTATCGTCAACCAAGTAACATAATCAGGAGTGAAAAGTGAAATATGGAAAAAATCGAATATCGTGCCGTTATAAAGTTCCTTACCAGGCAAGGAAAATCAGTCGCGACCATAATGAATGAGATGTCATTGGTTTACGGCGACTCTTGTCCAGGAAAAACCATGGTGTACAAGTGGCATAGTTTATTTAAACAAGGAAGGGAATCCCTTGAAGACAACCCGGGGAGCATTGAGGTGACCACGACAAAAAGTTGAAAAAATTGTAGTCGAAGATGCTCGACTGAAGAAGAAACAACTCGCAGAAATGGTTGGAGTATCCGATACAACAATTTTTAAAATCCTACACGATCATCTCGGCATGTCTAAGGTCAGCGCAAGATGGGTGTCGAGAATGCTCACGCCGCCGCAAAAACAACAGCGCATAGAGTGTTCGCGTGCATTTTTGGACCTCTGTAATGAAGACAAGGATGGTGTATTGAGTCGAATTGTTACTGGAGACGAAACTTAGGTTCATCATTATAAACCTGAGTCCAAACAAGACTCCATGCAGTGGCATAAAAAGGGCACAGCATCTCCCAAGAAATTTAAAGTGTCAGCTGGGAAACTCATGGCAACGGTATTTTGGGACTCGGAAGGAATATTGTTGATTGATTATAAAGATAAAGGTGTTTCTATAACCGGAGAATATTACGCTTCAATATTAGAGCGACTAAAAGAAGCCATTAAAGAGAAAAGACGAGGAAAATTGACGAAAGGTGTGCTGCTTTTGCACGACAACGCGCCCGTCCACAAGAGCCGCGTTGCGTTAGCTGGCCTGCATAAGGTGGGCTTCGAAATTGTGAATCACCCACCCTACAGCCCAGACCTGGCCCCAAGTGATTATTACCTGTTTCCGAAAATGAAAAAAGAACTGCGGGGTAAAAAATTTACTGCCGATGATGAAGTCAAGGATATTCGGCATATTTTGCAGATAAAGAGAAATCATTTTTTTATGAGTGTATAAATAAATTAATTGAAAGATGTGAAAAATGTATCCGTCTTGCAGGTGAATATATTGAAAAAGAAAAATAATTTGGTTTTTTTATTTCCACCCCTTATCCCCCAGATACCTCCGCAATGAGTAAAATAAATAAAAACGTTTTTAATCCAAAATTTCATAATAAATAATACTGTAATAAATAGGGCAACCATTTTCATTGTTTTTTATTAATTTAAATTTAGATTTTTGAATTAGAGCTTTGTTATATTTCAACTGTTACATGATTTAATTGAATAGATTTTTATTCGAAATCCTATAAAACGACAAAATAATAAACAAAAACATCTAGGAGCAAACAAAACTTATCTTAAGCAAAAACATTTATTAAAACTGTTGTTAGGGTGGCCGCAAAGTTTTTGCTTGTAATTTCAGTTTCAGATTTTCTTCTTCCAATTAATATGTAAATTATTTGGCTGTCAATGATGCAACTGTAAGCTATTTTGTTGGAAAATAAACAATAAACAAATCTTTCGCGTTCAATAACTAATTGTAAGTCTGCCAATAAGAAGAAATCTACTACAATAAATATATTATTGTAACCCAACATCTCAAGGGGCATTTACGATAATGACCGAATGGGCATGAGTGGAAGAAAGTTTGATAAACGCTTCAAAGACGAAGACATTACTTAATAAACAAACTGTACATCATAGTCAGAAAACTGGTTTTTGGGCTCTAAATCCTAGAGATATCAAATGGCATGCGGGGTGTAACACTTTGTCACGTAATCACAAGCTTAGAATACGATAAACAACAGATATGTGGAGCATAATGATGTATGCATTATTCCGAGAGCGACCAGCAAACCGTATGCTACGTGCGCAAATTTTTCAGTTTATAGCAGGAAGCAGCAACTTATGCTGCTGATCTGAACTGCCCCTTAAGATTTCCTTTTATCTTCTTTTCTATTTTATTTCTTTAATTATATAACAGTGATAGTTAGTACATATGTACATACATCATGTCTGATAGCAATAGCTGAGATGATGAAGAAATTCATGTAGTAGTCGCTACATTATTGGCTGAAGAAGAAGAGCAGAAAAAGAACACAAATTTTCTATTAATATTAAAAAAAACAACGGAATCATTCAATTCAACAAAGACTTTTTCTTCCAAGAGATTCTAAACTTTGAAAGTATAGCCGTCACATACACTGACAGGCAAAAAGAAGCGTACACCTACGCATTTATTAATTTCCTTGGAAATTTAAATTTTATTTTAGCAGTAGGCATCCCCAATAGGAGATGTACGAAATGGAGAGAAAAAAGACAAATGTAAAAACAAAAAAAATAATTCAATTTAGGAAATATAACAAAAACAGTACTGAAATAATTTTTACTTAAATTACAAAAATTGAAATTGATAACTTTTAATCAGTACACTGGTTCTCTACTTCTACTAAGAATTATAGCCGATGCCATTATGCCCAGGCAGGCCTGCGTTTGTATTTTAGATTTAGATTTAATTGAGAATGATATTGCACTGCGATCTAAATTGTAATGGTTTCAGAGAAGGTGTTTCTTCTTCATCTATAACGTCTTTACCGAGATAATTGGCTCTGATTGGCAAAACCTGCAATCGCTATTCTGTTTTAGACCTATTCTTGTAAAAAAAATCTGTGAGGATACGTTAGTTAGTTCTAGCCTCTTTGTTTGTTGTAGTTTCCAAGTAATATCTTGGAATGTCTCAAACCAGCCAGATTTTCCCATATCTTTGAGTTTCTTTTTTGTAGATGCTGATCCCTATATCGATCTCACAAACGAAGTTGTGGCGGCCTTTCTTGCTAGGTAATAGGTTAGCTTCTTCGTTAGGTATCGCTGATTCCAGTGTGTCCTGGTACCCACCATAATACAATTCTGTTTTCTTTGCCTAGATTGTTTAGTCTGCTGAGGCGTTTCCAGACTAATTTCGAGCTGATAGTGTTGGAACTCAATCGAAGAAAATTGCATTGCATTTAATCTTGGTAGTTCCGGTCAAGGTTTAGTTGAACACATCTTCATATAGCTCATGTCAGATGAAGTCGAAATATGAGCATTCTCGATAGACTTTAAAGCACCTTGCATCCTTTCGGAGTCAATCTCGTCAAATTTTCCTGTAGATATCAATGCTGTATCAGCATAGCCAACAATTTCAACTTCATGAAGGTTCCACAGGTAGTAAGTACACCTCCCTGAAGGCAGCTCAATGTAACGATGCCTGTTGTCATGCATCACGAAAAAGTATCCAATATGGTTCACTAATCAACATATTAACGACATCAAAGCTAAACATAAGTATAGACTTAAATACCTTCAAACTAAATGTGCAACAGACTTTAACAAATATAAAGAACTTCGTGTGAGAATCAAAATAAACTCTAATAAGCTATACAACACTTATGCATGCAATCGTTTATTAAAAATGATCCTAAACAATTCTGGACTTTCATTCGTTCCAAAAAAACTAATGGCGGAATTCCTACATTACTAAAAAATTCTGATGGTTTAATTTTTGATAACCCGCAGTCTATTGTTAATGGATTTGCCGACTACTTTGAATTCGTATATCTACCTTGGTATGCTACAAATCCATCCGCCGTTTATTCTGATTACCCACTGATTAATATTGTTAACTTTTCTCACAATGATGATGAAATCACTGAAATCAATGAAAAATACTTTCACTACGGGAAATGATATCGTCCCTAGTTTTCTCGTCAAGGATTGTGCTGGTGCTCTAGTTGAACCACTTTGATTTCTGTTTAACCTGGCATTAAGTTCGTCTGTATTTCCTGACTGCTGGAAGATTACCCGACTAACTCCTGTCTTCAAGAAAGGCGAATCTGGTAGAATTGATAACTACAGACCTATTGCTATTATCAGCAATTTTGCAAAAGTTTTTGAAAAATGTCTGTATACAAGTCTAATTCCGCAAGTTAAATGCCAAATGTCCATTTATCAGCATGGGTTCATTAGTAAAGGTTCTACTGTCTCTAACCTTGCAGATTTTTCTCAATATCTGTGTGAGAGTTTGGATAATAATGACCAAATTGATGTTATCTATACCGATTTCACAAAGGCATTCGATCGAATCGATCATAACTTACTGCTGAATAAACTTCAAACAATAGGGTTTTCACCCAAATTGGTGTCACTCTTTCGCTCATATCTTCAAAATAGAAAACATTTTGTATCATATTTGGATCATAAATCCCACCCATTCTATCCATCCTCCGGCGTTCCTCAAGGAACTAATCTGGGACCACTGATCTTCTTACTTTTTATAAATGACCTGCGTAAGTATTGTTTAGCCTCTCAAGCCAGTTATTTACAAATATGTTCATAGATGCTGCAATTGGCATGTCGCTGTTTCGTCGTTTTCAAACATTTTCACGTATAATTATGTAATAATTTTCGAGTTTAGAGAATTGTGGTTCTGTAGCTGCTCATAAATGGAAGTTAGGCTAATTTCCTCAAAACTTGACGACCTTGAAGTTGAACTACTATTATTCTGCAATACCTTAGTGGCATTGAACAGAATAAAAGTATGATCAACTGCTCTTAGTGTTCTTAGCCGTCAAAGAATTTGTAGGAAACTTTTATAAAAATATTCAATACGTTCGAATTAGAATATGGGATACATTTTACACTAAACTAATTGATACGAAGATTTAGCAATAAAAATACAACAGTTAAATCGTTATTTATCCCAAATTTAGCATAAAATTTATAAGGGTTTAATAAATATCTGAAGGTGGCTACCCTTATTGTCAATCAGTGTATTATGTGCAATATTTCATAACTGTACACTTCGAAAAAAAATGGTGGACGCACACATAGTTACTATTTCCGCAAAGCGAACTACACCAAACGACAGTTCTATTGTATTTCTGAACATAATGAAAAAGCTGAGGTATTATTTTGTAAATATCACAACGTCGATATATCGACGTCTACTACACGTCAATTTTCTAGCTGAAGCGCTGCTACGCAACGGTTGATGGAAGCTTAAAATGCTACGAACCATAACTCACTGTCGTGCGGCAGTTCCATAGCGGTTGCGTTGGTTAATTCCATCTTTACAGAAGAGTATTGATGTAAAATATAAACAATAAAATAAATTAAAATAAAGTGCTTCTCCTGACCCAAGAACGAAGTATTTATTGTAAAATAATACAAAAAACAAACAATTTCGTTTAGTATTGGTACAATTTAATTGCAGGAAACAGAAACATTATATTTCTGTATATGAAACTGAACATTAGTATCTGAAAGTAATATTTACAAACAAATATATTTGCTACTCCCAGGTGTGTACAAACGTTATGTATCGATATCAAAAAATAATATCCCGTGTACGCTTCTAAAGCCAATATTTATCCATTTATCTTGTAAAATGAATTTTATTGGAAAGCTACACATAAACATAAAAATTCAAGCAGTTCGTAGAACCCGGATCGTTAATTAGAAGCAATAATAATGTTGATCTGGTTTATCCTTCCATGTTTATTAGTTCTACTAGCTTCTCAGCGTTTGTTATTAAAACTAGCAAGTGTATTCGATATCTTGCGCATATAAAACGAAGTCTTTTAGAGCTCTTTCAGAGCTGAAAAACACGGTTTGCACATCTGTAACATTACCGCAATAAATTAGTTCATATTTTAATTTCTAAATCTAAGTTATCGTGAAAGAATAAAAGCTCCAAGATACACCGTTCGCTAATCAGTTAGAAAAAATTCTCAAACGTTGCGGTGCTTTTAGACGCATTCATTTTAGATATAGATAATAAAAAATGTTTCACGTTGTCCAACTTGGAAACCAAAGATAATAACGGTCTAAGTTTTGGTGTGGTGTGCCATATCAGAAACCCCATATTTGATTGCTGCCAGATGGCGATTTTTGACATTATCGCAAAAAAAAATTAACTTCGGACCGAAATCTCTTCGGTACAGCACTCAGGGCGATGAGTACAATCTTTTCCATCCCTCGAAGATCGAAAATTCGACAAATGCCCGGCTAGATTTTTTTTCGTTTTTTTGAAATGTATCGGCTATTAAGAGCGATTGGACCGAAATCTCTTCGGTACAACACTCAGGGCGATGAGTACAATCTTTTCCATCCCTCGGAGATCGAAAATTCGACAAATGCCGAGCTAGATTTTTTTCGTTTTTTTTTAAATATCTCGGCTATTAAGAGAGATAGGACCGAAATCTCTTCGGTACAACACTCAGGGCAATGAGTATAATCTTTTCCACCCCTCGGAGAAAATATCGATGAAAATTTAGCCCTATAAGGCGCTAATGTGCCCTGCTGGGCGTTTGGCCTCTCGTTTAGATTAACAAAGTGAACCTATTTGCCGAGGAAGAAGCAGATCTATCAAACGGTTATCGAGCTAGGTAATATTTATTTAATTTTGAAAAAATTGTCCAGAAAATTTATCAATTTGGAGCGGTCACAGCGCTCAAACGCGTTAATGTGCCTTTGTGGTAGTTTGTCCACTCGTTTAGATTATCAAGATGAACCAACTTGCCCAGAGCGAAGCAGATTCATCAAAGGGTTCTCGAGAAAATTTATCTCTATAACGTGTTAATGTGCCCTGCTGGGAGTTTGGCCTCCCGTTTAGATTAACAAGGTAAACCTACTTGCTGAGGAGAAAGCAGATCCATCAATCGGTTATCGAGCTAGGTAATATTTATATGATGAAAAAGTTGTCCAGAAAATTTATGAAAGTTTGAACGGTCACAGCGCTCAAACGCGTTAATGTGCCTTCCTGGGGCTTTGTCCTCTCGTTTAGATTAACAACATGAACCATCTGGCCGAGAGCGAAGTAGATTCATCAAACGGTTCTCGAGAAAATATCAATGAAAATTTAGCCCTATAAGGCGTTAATGTGCCCTGCTGGGCGTTTGACCAGTCGTTTAGATTAACAAGGTGAACCTACTTGCCGAGGGGGAAGCAGATTCATCAAACGGTTATCGAGCTAGGTAATATTAGGTAATGTAGGATATGATGAAAAAATTGTCCAGAAAATTTATGAAAGTGTGAACGGTCACAGCTCTCAAACGCGTTAATGTGCCTTCCTGAGGGTTTGTCCTCTCGTTTAGATTAACAAGATGAACCATCTGGCCGAGAGGAAGTAGATTCATCAAACGGTTCTCGAGAAAATATCGATGAAATTTTAGCCTTAGAAGGCGTTAATGTGCCCTGCGGGGAGTTTGGCCTCTCGTTTAGATTAACAAGGTGAATCTACTTGCCGAGGGGGAAGCAGATTCATCAAACGGTTATCGAGCTAGGTAATATTAGGTAATGTACATGATGAAAAAATTGTCCAGAAAATTTTATCAATTTAGAGCGGTCACAGCGCTCAAACGCGTTAATGTGCCACTGCAAAAAAATTAAATGCAATGATATCACTTTTTTTACGTCATTACATAGTCAATCAAGAGCCTAACAAGGTAAGCAAACACAATCACCTCACTCACAGTTCAATTGATAGTCTAGGAAACCCACTTTTTAACGACTCCAAGTTTATTAAGATACGTTAAGCCTTTTTAGAGTTATCGACATTTATTTCCGAAAATATTCTAACGCCCCCCACCATTTTCTTTTCAAAGATAGAGCAAAAAGCATTTAAAAAAAGATATTTAAATTTGTCTCAGCTTTAAAATAGTACTCACTATGACTATTATTAATACAAGAAAATTTTGCAGAAAACGGGATTTAAAATTCAGGATGGCAATTGGCGTAATTGCCATCCTGAGGAGGCCATTTCAGAAACTCGAAAATAATTTCCAGCATTTTCTCTTAGCGTCAGTTTCGTTCGCGAAGAGAAATAACCCTCCAAATGTTCCTCAGGCGAGGCCCATTGAGCAATTTTGATCTCATTTAGGGCCATGTTTATAGTTCGTGCTTGAAGTTGTGCCGATGCTTGAACACGCAATTTTGATATATTTGATAATAATTAATGACATTTACGTCAAAATTATGTGTTCAAGCATCGACACAACATCAAGCGCAAACTATAAATATGACTCTTAAACAGAAAGGTATATGATGAGGTCAGACAAGCCCAAAATAAGGAGCAGCTAAGCTAAATCCTTAAGAAAATTCGGAAAGTCGACCTTGCTACCATCCGAAAACTGGTTGCCATGTAACACGTACAAAATAAAATAAAAAATGGGTTTTATATTATAGATGTCATTCGTGTATATCAAAAACAGCGTTGGTCCTAATATTGAACCTTGAAGAATGCCACTGTTGATTACAAGAGGTTTACATTCAGTACGACAACATACTACTTTGCCACATTTTTGCAAATTGCCATTCAGGAAAGTCTGCTGTCCAAACTTTTGAAACAATGCGCTATCGTTGGATTGATTGATGCGAAAGCTGTTTGTCTTTCGGAAAATAGATTAAACTGATTAAAGTACCAAATAAGTCTCCTGTTTATAATACTTTCGAAGATGGTTTAATGAGTTTATAATTATTAAAGTACAGGATCCAAAAGTAAAGACAAAGCTTTCTGCTTCAGTAAAACTTAAAAATTGTTACTCCAATTAGGAGGAAATGGAGCAGAGGGGTCTTGGGTTATGGTTGACGGGTAGACATTAGTTTAAGGAATACTCTGGCTTGGAACAGCACAAAATAATAAAAAAATGTTAGAAACTCCTTTCGGTGGCACCCGGATTTTATTGCTTAGAAAGGTTTTTGAGTCAACTTCGTCTAAAATTGTATTCATTATCATTTCCAAAAAAAGTTTGGACGACTTCCACTTCAACTTATAGGATTGATTTTGATGGAGGTTGTAAATAAGCTAAATTTATATGCAGTAACCTTGTATCGTGCTTGTACTGCTCCTAGCTGCTTGGGCTTTGAAGTCTAACTAAGAGCTAAGTAACTACAAACACATGTACATGTGTACATATTTTCTGTTAATCAGCATGAACTCCTATCACTTTACAGCTCTTTACACAGATCATGGTAGTTCCAGCAAGATGCAATTACTCCAGTTCTTCACTGTTTGCCTATCGATCCTATATACATACATACATATGTACATTAACGTGAGTACCTATTGGGATGTGTAGGATGTAGTTAATATATTATACGTACGAACAGCTGTATACAAATTAGTCTGATTTAATCAATTTGTGCATGTTATTATAAATACATATTTTGGATAAATTAAATACATAATATACAAAATTTGTTTAACAAGTTTGTTCCAATAAGTGATTAATTTGAGTTGACAGCTTGTTTAGAAAGTAACATCTTTCGCAACATTAATTATCTAGGAGATCGAGTATGAATATTTAGATGATTATGTAGCTTCTCCTGATGGGTGTTAGCAAACACTGTTAACACGTAACTACGTATCAAAATATTTATATATTATCTTGATGTTCGGTAATTTAATACACCCTCACAATTCAAAATAATAGGTTTAGTAGGTCTTCATATAAGATGTCAGAATTCTATTATGTATAAATAGGACAGGGTTTCTCTGTTAAGTTAACCTCCATCCATGAAATGTTTTATTAAATATTTGGCTGTATTAAAATGGGAAGTCGTTAGAAGAAAGAAGAGAAAAGAAAATAATCCTTCACTGAATACAAGAAAACATTATAAGAGATTGGGTTGATATTATATCTTTGTATGAATGAAATAAAATCTGCTTTCCAGATTTTTTTGCATCTTTTACAATAAATCTGGTTGCGTAATCGATGCAATAAACTATGCATGCAACTGATGTTTGCGATGTCTTTCGCCATTCGTCGGCAGACTTCTTCATTAGATACATATTCTGTCCATAAAATTTTTAAGATAAAGCCACATTTCCACAAATTTGATAATGTCTTGGTAGTTGCCTTGGTCAAGGTCCAAGATTCTACTCCGTATCAACGGAGGAGTCTCATTTTTGTAGTTAGTGTGAGAGTTCGGTTTTTTTTCTGGCTGGTTTTTCTGACATTCATATCAAGACCCCACTAAGTTCTTTCAATCGACTCAACAATCAGTTGTTGTAATCCTTGCAAAGTATCTGCCATAATAACTGTATCGTCAGTGTATCGGATGTTTTTCAGTCCCATTTACAAATCCTGCTTCATTCACGTCTTCAAGAGGCTTTCATGCATCATAAAAATACAACCTTTACTTTTTATATCCAATCGATTTTCGGTGAGAATTGCCAATTTGACCTGAATGTTCTTCTCACACAGAATGTGAGCACTCGTCAAGACGGATTTTAGGGTTTCTTTGCACCATTTCGAACATGGTGCCCTCAAACTTTCCGGTAGTTATCATCACTATATCATCAGCCTTGGCGAAGAACATCAAATTCATGAAAGTTCTATAGTGGATCGTCGACCACTAGACACCACAGCCAACCAGAGAGTATCTTTTCCTAAAGGCAGGTCTGTGTAGACCAGAACAACTAGATGTTCCTTATTCAGTGAAGCACATAAAGCTTGGTGAATACCTCTGGTATTAAGTGCGCTTGTGATTGGTGTTAGATATGTGTTATCATCCCCTCCCCTTCTCCGCGCTCCTAGAGTAAATTCTTTGCTTTAAAGAGTACTTTCCAACTTGCTAAATCTGATGCACCTGTTTATCAGTTTCCTCGAAATCTGTTAAAGAAATGGTGTTAGACCAGTTGATCTTCCTCTGAAAGAGTTTGATTTAGGTAAAAATATCATTTTTAGTAGCTAGTGCCAAGCTGGCTTTTAGCAATGCATACCTGCAGGAGGTCAATTGTGGTCTGTTGTATGAGACCAGAACATGATTTATAGGTGCATAGATATTGCATTTTGCATTTGGTTCAGTGCAGTTTTCTTTCTCTATCCTTATTGCTTGGTACTCAAGTACCTAATTTTCTGCTGTCTCGTTGATAACTGATAATTTCGAACGATAGGAAGTGGATCTGCAATAAAACTTGCAGTATTTCCACATCGGTGTTCATGTAGTTGTTTGTGGTGCTTGTTGAAGTCTGGAACCTTCAGAAGTTCTTTTGCTTCCTTCACAACGCTATCTTCAATGGGACGCTATCTCATTTGATTAGATTAGATTAATAACAGATTACGACCTATAAGTTCTATTGTGAGTTTCCTTAATCTTTTAGTCCCAATTGATCTCCAAACTTGTGAAGAAGTCTAGGATTTTTTTGGAGACTATGATTCAAATGTCATCCCTTTCATAGAATCGCCATTTATCACAGTCCACCTTGCCCATCTTCCTTAGGTGGTACCTCAGAGGATTATAGCCAGTGAATAAAGCCGTGTTAGTGCTGTGGTCTCTACTGTTGAGCTCCAACAGAGATAGAGCCTAGTTAATCTTTTGATTGTCTTAGTTTTGAGGTGTTGATCCAGTGCAAGATTTTTAATTAATTCTCCTACTCTTCGAGATGAGCTCTTATGTGGCTTTTGACGAGAGCACAGAATTAATCTGGTCCCCATCAGTAGTATCTCATTTGGGTAAGTATAATATTTTTTTTAAGTTTTTGGCATGATCAGTTTTGATTTTGACTGTTTCCTATTGCAGCCGAAACCTTTACAAACAAATCTGCAATAAACTAAATTACTAGTCATATTCGTACTATATAATTCAACGAGATTGTCGCAAAATTGACAGAAGATATAAATCTATACAGGATTTAACTTAAATTTGTTTTGAAACTGATACAAAATAGGACCTTGGCCTGATTGCAAATAACATTTGAATGATATTCGAATATAAATTGCTACAAAATCATGATATAGGATGCCATTAGATAAAAGCTACTCAAAGTATTGGAGGACATTTCTAAACTTTATAAAGCGAAGCGATCTGGCTATAAAAAACAACACATTCAATAGTTCTATAAATGTAAACAGCTTCATCGACCTATCCGATACATCCATAAGAAATATTTCATCTCCAAATATAAAAAAACCGAAATAAAAAATATTATTGAAGTGCTGATAGGATTTTATAAAATATACAGTGGAAAGAGCTGTCAATACCGTGCACATATTCTGGCTATATATATAGCTATTAATAAAATAATTCATAGCTTCCCAATATTCCCCAATATTTGTTGTAACATTTTTTTACGAGTTTAAACGTTTGTGTTGCTTCATGCAATTGCATGCGTTACGTGTAAAGACTGCCACTATTGAAAATTTGAAACCAATCGAGTTTTATTTGAAAAAAACTAGAGGTAATTCGTGTATGGCACATTATTCATATTTAATTTGAACATGAGCATTGAATTTCTGCTTATTCAACAGGTTTTCGATTACATTTTACACACAAAAACACGGATCAGTAAACAGTAGTTTTTTCTATATAAATATGGAATACATATATGTAGGTATATATGAATTAAAATAGAAATATAGGCAAATTTTAGGTATTTACCAGCAGATTATTTCTTAAAAAGTTGTGATATTGCGTTCGATTAGGGAGATATAAGTACATAAAACTAAATTCAACTCGTAGGCCAGCGAGAGAATTTGCTTAATTAAAATCTTAAAGTTAAGAAGGTAATTTTTGGCCGACTTGGCATTTTACGTTCGTAGGAATTAACAAGATTTTAGCTTGGAGATAAGTACTCCTTTGGTTGTACTAACTCGGCGTTTGTCTTATTAGTTACGATGGGAAATAAAATTATTTAAAATTAATATTAAATATACGGGGAAAATTTTTAATTAAATTTAATTTTAATTAAGTTTTGTTCTAAATATTTTGTTTGTAAAATTATATATAAATACTTGGATTGTTTCGTTTAATTTCGCCGGTAATTCACTCGAAGTAAATGTTGTATGTTTTGATTATACATACCAGCCGTCTGGTTATTTACATACTTTGTCTAACTTTGTACATAAATGCATAAATGTATATATATCCGATCTAAATCTGTTTAGTTTGCATATTTTACACCATGGCACATATTTGAATTTAAATTGAACATCTTGGAATTTGTATCCTATTATCCTCGGATTTATTCGATAGTTGTAAAGCTTTGAATACATTCGTATAAACACTCTTACACATAAAGGGTTTTAGGTAAGATTTTAGAATCTAAATCCGATTCTGGCTTGGTTAGTTCTAAACGCAATTATTGCCACAACTTACATTAAAAAACAGTACCAATGAAAATAAAAGATTAAACTAATTGGAAAAATTCATGGCGATCAATGTCCTTCAATTCTAGAAGATCCCAACATCAATTCACATTGCAAAGGACAAGATCCTTATTCAATACAACTTCGACCAACCATACAAAGTGGTCATCGAAAGCAGTCCTGAGTGGACCCTAAGCGGAGATTTCTGCTATTAACTTATGCCTCGACTTAAGGATATGTGGCCCAACAATTAGTATATCAACGGACAGCCGAGCGGCGTTGTGAGTGCCGTGATATGCAATTTAAGGCAATTGGGATGCAATAACCATGTAACTCTTCAGTAGATCTTAAGCCATCAATGGATGGAAGAGAACGAAACGGCAGATAAGCTTGCCAAAGAAGCAGCGAAAATGCCTTTCAATGGGCCTTATCCCTGTTGTGGACTGCAAAAGAGCCACCTAAAACAAGCAAGTTAACAAATGGGAGGTCAACAGAAAGGCCTCCCATTGGCAGAATATCATATATTATCAGCATCGCCTAAGACAGCACAGCCGTTGTTATCTTTCAGCAAAGGGGACCTAAGACTGCTGGCAGGGTTTCTGACAGGTCATCTGGCCCTGAAATAGCACCTATATAAACTGGGAAAAGCTGAAGATCAAATCTGCCGTCTATATCAAGAAGAACAAATTTTATGTAAATGTGATGCTGCCAGTCGAACCCGACAACAACACTTCAGTAGGCCGTTTCTAACGCCTACTGACATCCAGGACGGAAATCCCAGACTAATTCTAAGGTTTATCAAAAGCCTCCAACTAGTCTAACAATGTTACAATAGATCCATGCAGGTCGTGGTGACTATAGACAGTAGCGTATACGACCGTGAAAAATTGGATTTCCCATTGAAGAAGTTTCTGTGTCCGTTTTTGCAGGACAATCGCATGTTGCCATGCAAACAATTCGTGATTTAAAGTTCAAATTACTCAAACACCTCCCTTATTCACGAGATCTGGCTCCGTCCGATTATCATGTCTTTCCTCAACTGAAAAAAAAGTTTAAAAGGTCGTAATTTTTCTTCCAACAAAGAGATGATAGAAGAGGTTGAGATCTGGTTTGCAGAGCAAGATAAAAATTTCGTTTTGAAAGGTCTAGAGGCGTTGCAGATTTATTGTAATAAATTTTATTTATTTTTATTTATTTATTTCAATAATTCATCTCATAAACATTGTAGAATGTGTGAGATAAGTCAATATAAATATACATATAATAAAAAAAATACATCGATAAGTTTGGCAAACATATAAAGCTAAAGGACTGAACTACATTTATTGCACAAAGTAAAATAATCGTCCAGCGAGTACAGGCTTTCTTGCAGAAGAAATGCTTTGATCGCGTGCTTAAAATGCTTTTCACCATTCATTGATTTGATTTCTTGAGGCAGAGCGTTGAAAACTTTTAGACCAAAGAATGCATGATTGTCTACTATCTATTTCTGCCATGCTCCATTCACCATATGACAACCTGCTATGTATATTTGCAATGATACCAAAGATTGAAAATCAATTATTGTTCTTATTTTAGGTATCTGATAACACAAAGTATTGAGTTTTGCGATTAAATTATTACAATGATTATTCCATAAAAGCGTATCGTCAAAAATCTTAATTCATGAACACATTCCAATTCAACATTCTGTGAAAAGATATGCGTATTAAAAACCGATTTATTCCGTGTTTTATGTTACGAAAAATCATATATTTGGTTTTTTTTCTGTATTTAGGAGCAAAGAATGTTTTTTTTTCGGTTGTAGAGATGTCCGGATCAGACATAACAGAGGTAGTATCATCAGCATACATTAGCAAATCAAAATCTCCGAGATACTGGGAAATATCATTAAGAAATATCAAAAACAGAATCAAAAACAGAATGGGATTTTATAAAATTCCCTTTATGTTGAATATTAGTAAATTGAGACGTTCCTCTTAAATAACTTTCGAACCACTTTGCCACAACACCACGTATACCATAACATTCCAATTTAGCCAACAAAATGTTATGATCCACACAATCGAACGCTCGGCTTAAATCACAAACAATACCGATAGGAAATTCTTTCAAATTCAATTCAATTAAAAGTCGACATAACATTACGTATACACACAGTCTGGTTTGAATTAATACCAAAATTTACATTCAAATCGCCAGTGAAAACAATAGGATATCTAATATCATAAACCGCGTGAAGTAATTGATCAGGTTTGTTCAGAAATACATCAAAATCGCCCGAAGGAGATCTGTAACATTCAATTATACAGGGTGTCCCAGCTGGCGCGGTTTCCTTGATAATTTGTTTATTTTACAGTATAGAGAAAAAAGTTTCAAATAGAAGCTGTCCCTATGTATATGATGCAAAGTTAGAAAATATGTTCAAATATACAGGATGTCCCTATTATAGAGAAAGCGTATGTAACTTTATTATTTTAAATCACCCTACACATTATATATTTTTTAGATTCTGCATGATATTTTAAGTAACTTTTATTAAGACCGTCCTAGACATATGTGCTTTTGTTTTCGAGAAAATAAATAATTTATCAAAAATTTTGCAATTGCAGCGCTCTCGTTAATGAGCTGTAGGATCAAAACTAAAAAAGATAGAAAATTTTGATTTGCGCAAATTGATACGTCTTGAATTGCTTCACTATTTCCTATATTAGCAATTACGGATCCTTTTGTTGACATACAGTTACTGGCGCCAACATTTTAAAACATTTAAATGCCAATAACTCTGTTTTTTTTTTAATGGGACACCCTATATCTGTTTACAGGGTTGGATGTAAAATTAAATTCTCTTTATTTTGATATCAAAATGTACCCATTTATCTTCAACCGTTTTAGATAAAAATGTATATTTCTTCTGCTACTATCGAAAAAGACCACTTCAATTTGCATAAAGTAGGCTACGTAACAATAATATTATGACAGATATATTTAATAACCATTTGTACCATTTATAATTATATACAAGTAATAACCTTAATTTAAATTTGTATTATAAAGCAATTTCTAACGATGATAACATTTGTTCCCAATCCTTATATAAAAAATGTAATAACTTTCTATTTTGTAACAAAATTCAGCTGTCAGCGAATTATCTTGGCGTCTCAAGAAATCAGCCCAATCATGCAGAGAAATGTTGAACAATCATTTAAAAAACGTGTTGTAATTGTTTCGACAAAACGAAAAAATAAATTAATGAATTTAAAAACGCATTTCCTATTTCGAATTTTCTTATGTCCTTTCAAAACTTTTTGTTTTTTTTATGTTGTTAAAAGTCCTATTCTCTTAAGAAAATAAATTTAAATCGAGCTTATTATTTAATAAATACAAATAGGTATTAAATATATCTGCCATAATATTATTGTTAATAAATTGAAGTGGTCTGTTTCGACAGTAGCAGAAGAAATATACATTTTTCTCTAAAACGGTTGAAGATAAATGGGTACATTCTTCATCATCAAACGAAAGAGAATTAAATTTTACATCCAACTCTATAAACAGATATAGGATGTCCCATTAAAAAAAAACAGAGCTATTGGCATTTAAGTGTCTCCAAATGTTGATGCCAGTAACTGTATGTCAACAAAAGGATCGGTATATTTTAATATTGGAAATAGTAAACCAATTCAAGGCGTATCAATTTGCACAAACCAAAATGTTCTACCTTTTTTAGTTTTGATCCTACAGCTCATTGACGAGAACGTTGCAATTGCAAAATTTTTGATAAAATATTTATTTTCTAAAAAACAAAAACACATAGGTCTAGCAAGGTCTTAATAAAAGTTACTTAAAATATCATGTAGGATCTAAAAATATATAATATATAGGGTGATCCATTTAAAATAGTAAAAGTTACGTACGATTTTTCTATAATTGGGACACCTTGTATATTTAAAAATATTTTCTAGCTATTCATCGTATAAATAGGGACAACTTTTATTTGAAACTTTTTTCTCGATACTGTAAAATAAACAAATTACCAAAGAAACCGCGTCAGCTGGGACACCCTGTACACAACTTTGTCCAGCTCAGATCCCATCGCAAGCCGCATAGTTCAATATATTTATCCACAGTAAAATCAGATAGGTGAAGTGGCTCGACGGAGAGACCATCCTTTGCCCAAATGGCCACTCCACCGCCTTTGACATTTTTTCTACAATAAAAGGCAGATAATACATAGCCATCAATACTGTAAGAATTCACACTTTCGTTTTTCATAAATGTTTCGCATAAACAAATAAAACTGAGATCACGCAATTCATGAATGATAGCACTAACATGAGTTATTTTATCGCGATTCAAACACTGTACATTAAAAGAACAAACAACAGGATTTAACGCAATAAGTTCGTCGTTATTTACAATAAAAAACAATTATTATTCTCATTGTCGGCCATATCAGAAGAAAGAACACGAGAGTTGCTATTTATATGAAGCAATTCGATTTTTCAATCTTATTTAAATGCAAATTGTCATAAATAAATTTATTCAATACTACTCTGCTTGGACAATATGGAGTGGATATAAATATAACGTTAGTGTGATCTGTAACGGTCTTTATAAGTGAAAGTTTGCTTACGTTCACCCCTCTCCCCCTAAGGGCATTATTTGTTCCACCCATCAGTACAATTACACAATCGTCGTTATTAAAACCCTCAGTCAATGGTACTAAATTTTCAATTTTCAACAATGTATCCAATTAAGACGAGAGTATCTTAAATAATAAATTATTTTGACTTTCAAATTTTGTATGCTTCTATAGTAGGTTAAGAATTTTTGAATACCTCCTCGTAGAAGTCTAAATCTAGCTGACAATGAGAAAAAGTTACCCACCTAGGTGTACAGAAGAAGTCAGTGCTCGTAAACTGATCCGCTTGTCTGCACCTCAACGATGTAAACCGAAGCTACAACTGCTCTATAAAGAAAGATGCGATATGTTGTAGACGATATATGCCCTCTTGAATTACGAAAAACTATGAGGAAGGAAAAAAACCTCTACTTGACACGTGAATAGAAAAATAAATGCGATATAAAAAGAATGAAAACGTATTTACATAACCAAATACATAACGAATTCTACAAGCATCTCCACGCAGAAATAGCTAGAGCGAAAGAAACAATTCGAACTGCATAATAAATTCTACTACTACAGCGACAAAGAAGACAAATGGTGAGATTGAATTGAAACCTATACGAAAAAGTGAACTAGGAACAAAACAAACATAGTACATATACTGATATCCCCATACATGCCTATACGTGCAAGTGTTTCGCAAGGTTCTCTTCTGGGACCTAAATTCTTGATACTCTTCATAACTGACATCCCACGCTCAACCCATAAAAGGATGGCACTACATCCCAAAATGATGCTCTTGTTTGTCGACGTCTTAAGGAGGCTTAAAATCAATCCATCCCCAAATGAAACCTGTGTGTTTAAGCAGCGTTTTCTAAATATTACTTCCAATTTTGTTCGAGTGAGGTTTGTCCTATATCTACTCCTTTGTTATAAAAGCTCTTTGAGCTTGAAAATCAAACTTAATGAACACGTCTTTCCTCCGATATTAACTTACGGTAAAGATTTACAATGCCCAACGCTTGGTGAATACACTATAGCATTGGTTAGGAAAACCTTAGACAGGGCCTCCAGATCGAGGAATCCGCTTTAATTAATAGGAGAACTGGATCTGGACAGACCTCCTCGTCGAATCGTGACCAAGCACATCCTTGAACTTGCGTAGCAAAACCGGTTAAGAGATTGAGCTACACTTTGAGCTCGACACATTCTAACCAAACCTCAAATGTCTGTACTAGCCATATCCTCAAGAGTAAGAAAGGGTTTAAGGAACAACCGTTCCAACCTTAGAAAAACTCAAGCTCTCAGACCGATGTCATCATTAACAATAACAAAAATGGTCTTACCTCCTATTCCATGAGATGATATTACTTTTACTAAAACTTGATTGATTTATTATTTGAGCATATCACTGCTTTTTTTTTCAATAAATTGCTTATATTTTATTCAAGTCAAATTTACTTATTATTTATTTATTTACTGTTCAATTATTTATTAATTAACGCTGCTAGTATGGTTCCCCTGCTGAAGTTTCGCATTAAAGTCGAACGAAATTTCGATAATGACGTCTTCTAACAATAACTTTAGCAGCAAAAAAGAGATTCTAAGATATTTAACATTTCCAATAATGATGTCTTTATCGCATTCAAAAGTAAAAGCGTGCAAAACCTTTTGTAAATGTGAATTTACCGAGAAATAAATTTTGCAGTTCTAACTACATATACTCCCATTTTTATCCCATAAGAATCCTAATGATAATGAGGTAGGATGCGAAGATTCTCGTCTAAAAACTGATAGAAGAAACTTCGCTGCTATTAAAAAAAAACGAATAAACGTACGATCTCGCTTGCAATTAATTTGGTAGATCTTGCGATAATCTAGATTAACTGATTTAAAATTGATTAAATTAAACAGTAACTGTATTAAGATTTAGATAGCTCTCTTTACTACTTTAGTGTCTATAATAACTAGAGAGTTCGTTGTGAATTACCGTCTAGACAGTTATTATTCTGTTCTTTGCGTACTATATTGAGATTTCATGCTTGAGTTGAGCTGCTGCCAAGGTGTCAATGTTCACCTCCATATAAATTATAATATGAATAAAATATTCTCGATTTATCACAATTAAGTTTAATCTAATTCGTCTATCATATCTTCACCTTTTCCCTTGCGATAAAGATTGCCAAAGTCAAGGTCGTTCAGATGCTGGATAAATGGATTCCTGACACTTTTCATTCGATCAGAAGCTTTTGTGTAGATCTTATTACAGTTGGGACATACAAAATTCTGAAACTATAAAATATATTTCAAGTTCAATTTTAAAAAGCGCTCTTATAGAGCAAACGCTTCTCTACGTTAATACAATTTAAAAGCTGTTTTATACATCGTATTAGGTCATCGTGGAAAGTCAAGTAAAAAGGCTAATGTAAACGAGATTTCCATATTATACCCGCAACAGGGTTTAATAAAACTTTTACACATGTTTGCATTACCGCTTATCCATTAATTTGGAAAAAGTAAAATTACATTCAACAAGTTAATTATTTAAAAACGAATGAATGGAAACTTTTACGTAAAATCTAATGCGGCATTTTTATGTATTTTATTACGTAAAGTTAGTTGGAAATGTAAATGCAGACACTTCCTGATGTTATGTAACATAAGTCTGTAAAAAATTAATGATTTGTTCAAAGTCAACAGTTTATTATTTCTGCTTGTCTGCGTGGGTTTTCTGAATTACATTAAATTGCCCAAGGGGTAATTTTGCTTTACAGGCCATAAGGAAACTTCAGCTTATTTGCACAGGATTTCTTAGTAATACATTTCATCAGTTTTAAATTTCAGATTTCTACAGCAGATAACCGCAGACATTATTTCTGAGAATAGGAAACGTACGTACGTGAGGATCTAAACAAGTTTTCTAACGATATTTTGAATTAGTTTATTTTATTTATTACCACTGGTGATGAAGATAACGTGGACTGTATTGAACTCAATTACTCTCACGTGTTTATCCTTTTCAGAATGCACCTCCTCTATTTGATCTTGTTTCTAGGTCAGAAGTAGTGTGTTGTTTTTCTTAAGAATAACCACTTCTCTAGCACTGAAGTTTGGTATGACTAGGAACCATTTCTTCCTCTGTTGAAATTGCTTCAGTTAGACCACCCTCCGGTATTAATGATAATGTAGCAAAAATTTAAAAAATGTGCAGGAGTTAAAGCTAAATTATTTGATGAATCATCAAAAATTGTGTGTACGAAGTTGAGGGTTTAGGCAAGGTTTAATAGATTTCCTCAAACTACTCTTTTAACAAGGGTTTTATTCAAGGGCAAAAACAAATATTTTACAAAACCAACAATTTTACCAACGAAAAGTTACAAAAACTGTGCAAAATGACCACCTCGAGTTCGGATGCAAGAATCCAATCTTCTCCTCATTCACTGGCGAACTCTCTCAAAAACACCAGGATCGGTTTTAATTGAGTTGCACCCAGCAATGATTCGATTTCTTAAGTCTTCTACGTTTTCCAATGGAGGTAGCGTCCACCAACGACTTCAAATGGCCCCACAGGAAAAAATCCAGGGGATTTAAGTCCGGAGATCGTGCAGGCCATAAGTGAGGTCCACCTCGGCCAATCCAGCGATTTCAGTATGCTTGTGTTAAGAAATCAGGAGCCACTTGACTAAAGTGGGCTGGTGCGCCATCTTGCATATACCACATTGCATCTCTAATTGCTAATGGTACGTCCACCAGAAATAGGGAGCGTGTTTTCCAAAAAGTTGCGGTAAACCTCTCCGGTAAGTCTCCCTGGTAAAAATACCGGTCCAGTCACCCACAATCCCAAGCCAAACGTACAAAGAAAACTGATGTTGTAAACGATCTTCAACAATTTCAGGTGGAGTTTTGTCACACCATACATGGTTATTATGGAAATTGCGTATTGCATTTCTTGAAAAATTCGCTTCATCGGTGAACAGAATCATCATCAGGAATTGAGGAATTTTTACCATTTTGTGCAAAAGCCATTGAGAGAATGCAATGCGAGGACGAAAATCAGCAGGAAGAAGTGCTTGAACGCATTGTATATGGAATGGATACAACAAATTTTCCTTCAGAATGTGCCATATAGTCCCATTACTTACATCCAAAGCGTCAGCAATTTTTCGAGTAGAAGTACCTCGATCTTCTTCAATCATGTCTAGGACATCCTCTTCCAGCTCTACCGTTCTTGCTGTCCTTGGCCTTCCTGCTCCTCCATTTCGTCTTAATGTGCCTGTTTCATAAAGACGCCGATGAATACTTTCGAAAGTTTTTCTATCAGGAGCAATACGGCCAGGAAATCTTTCAGTATACAACAGCCTAGCTTCTAGTGCATTACCACCAGCAAGTCCATAAATGTAGTGCATGTCAGTCATCTCGGCATTCGTATAGCGATTCATGATAAGGAACTTGATCAAATTCGACACATACAAAATTATTAATCACGAGACTCATTCAATATGTCAGTGAATAAAACAGGACTGTTTAAAAATATTTTTGTACGAATGATAAATGGATATGCACTAAAATGTTTTTTTAACTAAAAAACGGTACGTCGTACGATAAAAAGTTAAGAGAGCTTTTTTCTTCACAAATGTTTTCTTACATTTCCTATAAATAAATTGTGCCAAAACGATAATTTTTATTATTTGGGTTGACTTTGTGACATATTGATGATTCAGTTAGGAAGTGTTTTTGTGACAAATTTGGAGCCTGGCATACATGTACGTGGTTATAATGTTCCAAAATCTCATCACAGAGAGGTGACATTGTGTTCTAGTGAAAGCCCAATTCTGTCACAAAGTCACCCCGAGCGACGGGGTGAATGTGTGACAAGTATTGTCCTACTTCATATTATTGACTCGACCTTCCAGGTAAAAAACTAAAACTGAAAAAATGATTAAAAGTGTCAAATCTGTCACAAATCACCTCGTTTTATGGGATAGTTGTTTTAAAACTTCCTTATCTGTAGCAAACCCTTCCTGTAATTCCAAAACAACACCTGCAACGTTCCTTGGATCACAATGACCTCGATCTACATCGGAAACTCGTATTGTGACAGTGTCTCCTATACTGATTGGTGGAAATTTTGCTTTAGATAACTTTAGCATTTTAGAACCGTACGTCAAATATAAATATAAATACGTCAAAGGTCGCTGAAAACGTTTGACGTATTTTCAGTGTGATCTACGTCGTCTTCGGTGGTTTGAATTGTATTCCCACAGTGGTCAACAATTACATCTTCTGAGGATTGCGTACCGTTCTCTTGAAAATTCTTTTGCAAGCCATCTTGTGCATGTTTTAAGTTTTCCTCAGTTTGAAGAGAGTTAATGACTTCTTTCGTCAGATGCGAATCATTAAGTCCCACTTTTGCTATAGTACCCAATTGAAGCTTCATATGGACTTTGCCTTATCACTTCATGATACGCTCGATTTTTCATTAGTTGTATAAAAGGCAAATCTTCAGCCCAGTGACTATTATTGGTACTTTGCATCCATGCAGTAATCATATTTTGGACATCCTAGTTAGCTCGTTCTACAGAACCTTGACTTTCACTATGACGAGGTTTTCCATTGAGTATTTTTAATTCTGGCCACATCTCCGAAAGTTTATTCACTATAATGATTTGCAAGCTTTCTACCGTTATCAGACTACAATACATTTGGAGCCCCAATAGTTGTAAAAATATCAAGCAAAGCATATGCAATTTCCGCAGCTGTTTTTGTTTTCAGCGCTTTAAGGAAAACAAACTTTGTCAAGTGATTTTGATAATCCAATATAAATTTATTTATTTTATTTATTTATTTTTTATCAACTTCCAAATAAATTCGTAACAGTGTCCATTGCGTCATGCTTCGAGAGATTCTACATTATGTCTTTCCAGTAAAGAATTGTAACTAATGCCTCTCAATGGATACTGACCATCAATTTTGAAAGATAGGAATTTTAAAAACCGACGCTGCACTTTCTCCAGTTTTAACTGGTGGCACAAATAATGGGGTGACTACACTGTTGAGCAGTATTCCAGACAGTTTGTCACATAGGTAGAGACTCTTTATCATATTCGTATCACTGAAGGATTTACTATTCCGCATAATAAAACCAAGTCGCTTATGTACATAGATCTAAGGGGATCTGTTTTACGAGTAAAGGTCACACTTCTGCACTTGCCAATGTTCAACTTCAATTTGTTATCTTCACACCAAGTACTGATCCAGTCAATATTTTTCTGAATTAAGGCAATATCCTCTCGGGTGGTGATGGTGGTATATATTTTTACATCATCAGCATGCAGGACAATCAAGTCCTTTCAACAGATCATTTATGTATCTTATAAATATTAGGGGACCCAAGCTCGACCCCTGAGGGACTCCTGATGCCGACAGGAACTCGTAAAATCGAAAGCATTATAATATACATAGTTTGAGCGTCGAACTAGATATGAGATCATCAGCAAATGGTCGAGATAAACGTAAAAGCTGTCAAGTGCTTGATCAACATCATTAATTTCATTGAGGAAAGAACAGAAGCAAGCAAGTCATTATACAGTTGATCAAAGTTTGCTTTACGGAAATTATATCGTAGATTAGAGGAGGTTGACGTTCTACTAACAATATATTATCAAGACTTCATTATCAGCAAGCATTGGTGTAACTGATTTTAATTTCTTTTCAATCTGAGATATCTAGCAAATAGTTCCCATTTTTTGTGACTGTAAGCACACATATAGTAAATTGATACTTCATATCCTTTCCTGAGGATTCTTCATTTAGAGACTAAAGTTGTAAATCCTTTTGGTTAATGTTAATTCATTTTGGACTACCATATGCCATTGTTTGTGATTTAGTAAGTCTTTCAGATAACAACCTGGTGATGAGACGTTGAATTTCTGATGAGAGTGATATTGTGCCTACACGAATACAAAGTATTTCATAATTCTAATCTTTGCAAACTTAGCCTCTTCAGAGAGGCCACCCTTGATTTGGAGAGTGGATGGGATGCTCCATATGCTCTTTCTGAATCATCTAAGAAACCATATAGTTGTATCTCCTTGATATACTTATGTCGCTACTGCCTTTCTCAGAATAATCAACTCTGACAGTTTGACAGTTCCATTACCTGTAATGTAAGTGATCTCTAATTTGGTGCTTGTTCATGTGATTCTAATTTAGTTTGCTAATTACCATCAGCGATTAGAAACATTATCTTTTGATAACTTTCGATAACTCCAACAGGATTTTACGATCTTCATTATAGATCATCTGATAACTTGTTTCTCGATAATGGCCAACACAAATTGCGATTTAATCTATTATTTGAAGAGCTATTTGAATGTATAAATGACTCAGAAATATTGTGGAAATTTTGCAGGATTGATAGCCACTCGAAAAAACTCAAACAAATAATTAGTATGAGGCAATTTTACCAATTCAATCACCTTCAAATTTATTTATTTATTTAGTCAATTCTGCTAGATCGGCCAGATCCTGGCCGATCGGCCAGGATCTGTTCAGAATGCAAGAAACCAAGAAAGAATGAGACAAGCAAGTATCTCAAGCCTTACAAGATCAATCAGAAAACAAATTTTGACTCTCAATGTCTCAGATCATTAGGTCATTCGACAACCCCCAATTTTTTTCTTTCGGAGCTTTTTAAACCATAAAGTCTACTGTAGCGAAATATGCTTAGGAAAATTGTGGATAATTTTGTTACCTTATTAGAGGAGTGCATTGAAGAACATGGAAGGTATTTATGGCACTCCATTTTTAAGTCATAAATTTCCAACCATCATAGTTTAAGAATGTACAGTTGATTTTGTTTTTCCCAAGATCAATGCAAGTCTAGAGCAGAAGCAAAATGTAAAATCCTTTCTGTTACACCGCATCACTGCCTCAAACACGAGGACCCCTCTTGCCTAGCGTTCCTCAGGATCCCAATGTAATGGGATCGCGTCATTTTCTTTTTTATTAGCTAGACAAACTAATGTGTAAATATGTACATTTTGTACTAACGTGAAGATTGATTCAATGCTATTATTATATTGGAAAAATGTCCACTTAGGGACCGCAACAATTGTTAAAGGCTTATCCACTGACTAACTGGCTACAACTGTTGGAACAATCTCCATTATATATTTATATATACCTGTTTTATGCCAACGATTGCTCACTCTAATCATTATACAGGAATAATAAAATTCCATGTTCAAACTCCAATTGATCCAGATTTACTGGCGCAATTAGCAAAGCAAGTGGCTAATAAATTAAGGATTAAAAATAAAATAAACTGCGCTGAATTTTCCAATGCTGTAAATAATTCACGCGTTACAAAACGAGTTAGACATAAACAGAAAATACCAGCGTATCCGAAAATATGCAGATTATACGCAGTCCGAAAACGTCGAAGTTGTCTTTTAAAAATACGACATCCATTACAATATTTCACTCTCTATAATGGATAAATACCTTAGTGGCTCTCGCTGCCAGTGTGAATTCGATCGACACTGTAAACTCATTATTATGTAGATTGCTACATCATCGCTTCCTCATTATTGCGCTAAAATTATGCATATTTGGTCCTTTTTCGCTGTCGAGATGTCAATAGGTCAATCGTCAAAAAATATGTCCCTTCGGTGTTGGTCAAACATGTTGATTGCATTATATTTGTGTCTGCTTGTAATATGAATTCCTTCCGAACCGACCGAGTTCATATTTCAAACAACAGCTTTAATTTTGCTCGATGTAAACCGGAATAAAAAAAGTAAACTTCCGCAATATGGAAATAAAATAATTCAACACTGGAAACATTTTTTTTTCCAAATGTGTACGTTTAAATGCATTTCTAATAAAGCAAATAAAGTCCTGAATCCGTCTAGAAACGAAAGCATCAAATTTAACATCAACCGATTACATAAGATATAGATTAACCCTTCTTGTCTAGACATTAGTCCAGAGCGAAGCACTCGCCGGCTAAGATGTAAGAGGATTACGAAGACAAATTTAGCAAATACTAAAATGTTAATACGCTTATCATTACCTCGGAAAAACTTCTATCAAGTTAAAATCAGCTAAACCAAATCACCTCAGAATTCGCTGAAGTAGCAGAAAAGTGATGAAAGTTGTGCTCGTGGTTTAGATGCTTCTCCGACAGGAAAGTTTTTCTAAAGATTCTTTAAATGAGCATATTCGTATCCTGTCGTATTTTCCTGTCACATATGTTCGTTGAACGTTTCGAAGACTTTTATAGGATACAAATCGACTGCAGTTTTATTAAAAGCGGATCATGTAACATTTAAACGAACAGGATTTTTAAGTGCAATAAATTTTGTATCGCTGTGTATAATAACATTGATAAATTAGTCAAATATTGAAACTAAAACTTGAATAATTTCTTTTGATCTTGATCTTCTGGCTTTAGAACACTAATAACCCTAAATTCTTTAACTTAAGATGGAATATTCTAGCTATAATGAGAGATGATAAACAGGTTTGAACTGCGTAAGGGACGTAAATAAATCATAGCGTTTGAGTCTGTTCAACAAATTACCGATAGATATTGAATCGATTGGCTTACTGACACAATTTCCTGTATCAGAATTTAGCTGTAATAGGTGACTATTTTGCAAGAGTTGAAGACATCTAAGAATCAATCTGGAATAGGTGCTTTCAGCTGTATTAATTAAATTATTTCGAGCTAAAGTTTCTTGCCTATTATTTCTAGTGTTGTTTCTATCATTTGACAGTTTAGTTCTATCACTGACAAAATTGATTTGTTGCAAATTTAATTGTATTGAATAGAAATTTTGCAGTTAATTTTAAGGAAGGAAGAAGAATGTTCTCGGTTTCCAGTTTTTGATTTGTCAGTATTTGTTTCAAAAAGTGAAGTATCATCTTATTTAACTAAAAAAATTGTATTACTATTAAGGATTGTCTCGCGTAATGACAAGAAATAGTGTTTAAAAATTCGCGACTAAAACATTTGAGGCAAAGAAAAATTTCTGAACAATTTGGCCCTAAAAAATAGACTAAAAGTTTGTGACTGAAAACTTAATGGTTAAAAAATTTGTGATTAAGAAGATTATCATTCGAAAACGTGACTGAAAAGATTGTAATAACAAATTTATTATTAATCATCAAGTAGAATGTCACACGCCAGAAATGTGTGACAAAAATTTGCGATTACAAAATGTGAATATGAAATTTGTGACTCTGTGTTCCTAGTAATGACTTAACGATTAATGATTTGTGACCAAATAATATGACAAATTTATTTGGTACTAAAAAATTAGAAAAAAGGCATGCCACTAAAAAAATTGTGACTATAATTTGTGACTAAATTGTGACTAAAGATTTGGCGTCTAAACAAATGGTGGCGAAAAAGCTTGTAACCAAAAAGTTTGTAACTAATCTCCTCTGAATCGCCTTCCTCACACGCTGAAGCTTTAGCCGGACCAGCACTCTTATTCGCAAAATGGACATTTTATCTTAGTATATTAGAGGACAAGGACCAGTTAGAAGGCTAACTCTAGCTTTCTAAAATCAAGCAACTTCAGGGTGTTGTATTGTTACGGACATAATGACCTAATGACATGCTGCGGTGAAAGAACACCTACCCAAAATCCGAATGTTTGACGAGGACACAAAGTGAAGACTTTGCGTGATAGAACCGGAGAAGGCAAAACCTATTTGGGAGAACGAAAGGATACCCAGAGACATAATTAACCCACGCGGTTAGGAATCTGTACAGATTAGTGAAGGAGACTATCGTGACCTGAACACACAGACGTGGACGCCTAAAAGCTGTGGTGCCTTACCAAAGATCGGACGGGTCTGGTATAAGCGGAAAAAACTTCTGGGTGTTGTTTCTCCAGACGAAGTCACTTTCATTTACCTCCGATAGTTGGATTTCTTTTTTAAGTTGGTCAAAAAAAGGTTTTGGTTCAGCAAAATCAATTATGTATTTAATTTTAGAAAAATTGATTGGCAAAAATCAAGCAGAAATGAAAATAATGCAGCTTCTTCTCGTGGATGTCCGCTATCTTCTTATTTCTCTCTCTGTCCTGACTATGGATTTCTACTAAGAATGTACTATCTTTGGCAAATTAAATGCGAATTTTTCAGCGATGAATTTCTATTTACTAAATAAAGGCTATACTTTGAAGCAAATTTAATTTCTCTAAAAGAGAGTACTGCTTTGATGAACTTCTTTAGAGTAATTAAATTCACTTTAAAGCAAAGCCTTTATTTACAAAATCAACATTACCCGATTAAAAAAACGCATTTAAATTGCCAAAGATGGTACGTTGTTTGATTTGTCGCATTGGCTTCCTCTTCAGGTAGACTTCTGACCTCTGTCTGACTTCTAATCGTTGCCCTCTCCTAAGACCCAAATTTATTCATGTTAAACAACACTTGCTAATACACTGAGGAAGAGAAAATAATCTTTACACTGAGGACGAGAAAGAAAGATTCTGATAGTATCTTTTATCCTGAATACAAATATGATATTGATTTTTCGCCCATCACGCAAGGTTTTCAAGAAACATTTGTTTATAATTTTAAACATTTTTATACTTTTTACATTACTAACTACACATTAAAGATTCTGACTAAGCCAGAAAGTAAGAAACAACGATTTTCTACTATATTTTACATGTGAAGCATCCCTCTTAATAATCCAACAAATACCGACCAGCATAATAGGATTTCATTGAAAGTGCTCTCTGTGCTCATTGATTACTATGCCAAGATTTTCTGGTAAAATATCAAGGTGCGAGTGTAGGAAGTATATTTTTGAGCGCATATTACAATCCAAATGTTATAAGATGTTATGAGATCGTTAACAATATTATCGTAATTTTTCGCTGTCGATTCCCCAATAAACTGGGGGTCCCTCAAACTTTTTATCGTGTATGTTGGTCCATAAATATTTCTTCTTTAATTTTTACATTACTAATTTCAGGAAACTACTGCTTTTAGTTCATGAATCCCAAAGTATCATCCATCTAGTTTGATATATAACGGAAGTAGATACACAGTTTTAGCAGCACAGTGCGTCATGGTTCACATTTTCTGTGCAAGAATGAGTAATTCGTTTTTAGGTCATTATTTTCTGATGTAGAGTTTTCTTTGTTCTGTTCCCATTACCCCATTCGCATAAAACACTGCATACCTTTTATAGCCAAACTGCAAAGACTCTTTCAGTTTGAGTTCCTCTTGCGATGTCCTTCTGCCGGTCCTGGGGTGTTGATAAATTGTCTTATTGGAATCTTCTGCTGGATCTCCTTCGCTGATGGATGTCTGAAATCAGAGTATTAACGATATATTGCGAGCGAACGCGTTAAGGATGTATTATGTATATTCATAGTAATGTATTTGACAAACACTAACAGTTTCCCATTAAAGCATAAAGTATATTATTACAGTAGATGCTATTATATAACGATATAAACATACAATATACTCAAGCGAGGTAATAAAATGTGTCGAGAAATTAATTCGGATTATATCGATTAAGCGGTGTTTGTTTTTCCGTTGGGAACTGCAAAATGTATGCATTGCATGTCAATCTCTGTAATTGCGTTGCTAGTGTCACCAAGCTTGTTATTTCGAGGTTATTACTCCATCGATAATATTGTTTTAAGATTGCCTTGACATCCTCCGCAAATTTGATCGGATTTAATTTGATAAATCATCCATAAAAGTCTCTACTCAGATAATAATAGTAGCTAAATGACCCATTTACTTCAACAAACCTTTGAAATATTAATACATACTTCAATAAGGATAGTACGAGATATACATAAACACCTAGTAGCCTACATATAAGGAAAGATTTAAATTCTATGTTTACCACAGATAATCATTAAAATACTACCCTTATTTACACAGAATTGCCGTTCATATAATTTTAATAAGTTACACGTTTCATTATACAATTAAAATCTAGGATAAGCTATGCTGAAAATCTCAGCATTACGAGATTATTCAGTCTACTAAATCCTGTAAGAGGTTCCATCGTAAGCATGTTGGGAGGCAAATTCACACGTTCATCTGTTTGTGATTCTAAGCTTAATCATGTTCACGTATTTCTTAATAGGCCTACTATTAACGTTCTATAGAACTCGCTTATATTTAAATAAATTATTTGTTTACTTAGGGTACCATGTAATTGTTGAATTCGTTATATTTGCGCCGAAATAGCGACCGGATATTCAAGGCTTATCACGTAGAAGATAGGTTTAAGTTATAAAGCCCTTGGAAGTGAAAGTAAATTGAAGTTAATCTGCATACTAACAACATGGTACCGTGAGAACTGCCTTTGTAGATTATGAAGGATGTTGTTTTAACTAATTTACATTGGCTCACACAAGAACACTTTTCAAATAATTTAACTCATATTGAGAATTTTGTAATTATTTCAATTCAAATTTAGATTAATGTCGAAATACGTTTGTTTCCCCTTTGTTTTAATCTTCTATTTAATGTAATATTTCTTCGCAGACAATTTCCTTTCGTTTTTGAAATTACCGCGTTTTTATTCTTTTCGTTTTTATTTCGTACCAACCTAAGTCACAGAAAACGTTGAAACAATGCTAGGTACAGTCCTAGTCAACCTGGCTGCAAATCAAATTATATCAACATAATTTTCTCTGCGTAATCAAGGTCATGATTTACTCATGAAAAAATCAGTTACTTAGTTGCGTGGAAGGTTTCGTTGTCATAGGTGACAAAAGGATAATCAAACCAATATATGAACATAATATCAACGCTGTAATAATGAGTAATATAATATCAGAGACGTTCGTATCTCAAACCGGATTACGACAACGAGCCCAATATTGTTCATCAATTTTGTCGATGAAATTATGACAAGATACATTAGAAAAAACAAAAAATTTAATATAGGATATAAGAAGTAGAAATCTCAGAAGGGGCATTTGCGGATGACTTTTTGACTAAAATGGAAAAGATCTACAACATAATATCAATATATGGAATAAAAATCCTGGAAGAACGCAGTATTAAATTAAACAAGAACAAGACAAGATAAAAATAGATAATAGATAGGTGAACACATTTCAACATTTGAAGACATTGGTAGACGAAAAAGGTACTCAATAATCAGAGACAAACAGGAGAGTTGAAACGATAAATTTAAAATATTTCAATCGATAGAAAAACCTGTTCTGACTTTCGATTGTGGGGAGTCGTAGGTGTTAAAGAAAAAGAAAAAAGCAAGCTAGAGGGAGTAGAGATGAATGGGGGGGGGTACTCGAAAGGTCAGAATGAGACACTAGAATGGTGGGGACATTTAACGAAGATGAAGACATCAAAACTAGCAAGAAGAATATGGAATGCGAGAATAAAGAAAAATAGAAAGCGGGGAAGGCCTAGATAAACATGGAACAACACAGTGGTAAGAGTATTGAGAAGGAAGAATAAAGGATGGAGAGAAGCAAAAGAACTGATACGAAACAAGAAGGGATGGAGGAAGTTTGCTTACAATTGAAATGCGAGAGACTTTCCTACACCATACTCTGGTAAAGGAATTATAGAAATGTAGAAGTAAGGATGCTAAGTGTCTTCGTAGCCTTCCCATGCAAGTTTCCATCAGTACAGAAAATTTTATTTATGAGTATGCTTCCACCCCTTCCCTCTCCTTTTCTCTCCGGTCCTCCTCTCCAGAAAATTGTATTTATGAGTCTCCTTCCACACTCCTTCTCTCCTCTTGCATGTACCAGGTTTGGAGCATTCAAAAGTTACTTCAGCACATCGCAGATTTGAACAGAAACATCTTCAAATGAAAAAAGAAGTCTCAATAATCTATTGATCAAAACTACAGGTCTGTAGTGCGTGTCTATGCTATTAGCCAGTCTTTTTCAGATAATTAAAGACCTTTGACTCGATTTTGTTTGTATACCTATACATCATTTTTTACTCACCTTTACTTACGATGGTTCAAAGTTTACAAGGAGATTATTGGACTGTAGTCCAAGCCAGCAAGAAGAGTGTGGATCATATTAGAAACGTCTACGTTTGTATATGACTCACAGCTATAATTACTACTTCTCCCCCAACTCTTGAATCAAATGCTCTGGCAAGTATCTCATATTACCAATACCTTAATGTGTTTCTGTTTCATATGTTAATTTAGAGTAAAAATTCAATTTTCCCATGCAGATTTTCGAACCAAACACTATATTACTACAAATTTATGTTTATCAGTCTCTCTTCAACTCCTGTAGTAAAAAAAAAAATTAATAAAAATTTGACAGTTTTGATCTTAACTTAATTTTTGCAATAACTGCTTCAATTGTGAGATATCATTTGTAAAACCGTGTTTTTTATGGACGAAAAATTCATGATCGGAAGATTTTACAATGGAATACAATAAGAGGTTATCAAAAAACTGTTCAGAACCCACAAACACCAACTTTTCAGGTGGCAGCAGCTGGAAATGACCTCATCGGCAGTTGTAACGTTTTTGCTTTAACATTTTATTTAACTCTTGTTTGGCCATCTTATGGATTATCCCACAGCCTTGTTGAAGGCCCATGAAAAATATATTTAAAGCATTTTTTACTACTCTATTAGCTTTCTAATGTGTCTCTATACTAGAGTACCAAGGAGCTTGGACAAGTTTGATTACGTTTCCAGTAAACATCTTTTGCAGTACTCTAAGAATTCCAAGAATAAGTCCACATCTGAGATCCTCCATTTTTGCCCCAAAACCTCCACTACCTTTCTTCAATTAACAATTTTCCAGTTTCTAAATTTCCACGTATTTAATCTAAATACTTTCATTTTTAAAGAAAATTATATCCGGAAATACTGTTGGATGAAACTGAGGTTAGGTATTTCGAATTATGTCTTCGTAATTAGTTTCAAATTCTATAGAGCAATTATAACCTGAATGAACCTTGATCGGATATGATTCTAAAGCTGATTTCCATTCCGACCAAGAAATTACTAGAGTATTAAATTAAATTCGTATTTTATCTCCACGTTCCTAACTCTAATTCAAAGATAAGCTTCTGTCCTTTATAGACATACTACTCGTACCTACAAATAATTCTGAAATATATAACTGAATCATCTATTTCAACGTTGTAAAGCACAGGACGTAATTTGCATACACTCTGTGATGAAATTAATGCCTGTTCTCATAAGAGTGGAACTGGAACGCTTTCTTTCTCGTCAGAAATAAGATTGCTTTTAAATTTTAAGTGAATTTTTCTTTTCTATTAAAGACTTTTAAAATATACTCCAAGGTAAATTGTTGAAGATATAATTAGTATAAACGCAACAGTAACATCAGCGTAGAAATTCCTTCAGGGCTGCCGGATAAAAATGTTGTTTTCGTCGTAATCTCACAATGAACTAAAATGACAGAATTGTTAACGAAACTCGTGGGCAGATTGTTTAATCGCACGTAAACTCTTAACTCAGCTCCTACGTCGTGTATCATTCATCTTATTTCATTGAAATAGATCGGTGTATACGTAGTAGTACAGGTGATATACATATACATATGTACACTTTACAAAACAACTACGCAAATCGTCATTAGTATTAAGTACTATGAGAATGTTTATTGTACATACGTACACTGTGTCGTTTCATTCATCTAATTGAAAATGAAAGGCAATTCTACACAGTCTGGTGGTTCCACTTTTCAATTGACGCACATGCAGAATTTTAAACATAAATAACTAACACTTTTGTCCTCATTAATTGGGTAATTCTTAGAATTTCTTAGTTTCAATCCTATGTAGTAGTACTAATTGATAATCTAGAAACAATATATCGTATATGTAATTTAGTTCACAAGCGGGATCCTTGTTTAAATCCTTCCAAGAACCTCCTAGTAAAAGTGTTGATTAACCGTTTGGTTTTGAAGTACACACCCTTTGTGAGTAATTCCATGTCTACCAAAAAAGCAAATTCTGTTAATTTGATTTTAGTATTTGACTTGCGAATTCTTGTTTTTTCGCATACTCTCATACTTGGTACAAAGTTTTCCATAAATAGAATTATTTCTTCCTTTTTATTGGCTATCGCCTTCTCTAATGCAAAACCAGCAATAATCACCCATCTCGACAGAATCCTAGCTGCCCTAATATCGTTTTTCCATTTCTGCAATATCTTGATGGAATCTTTCTTCCTATACATCACTCATCTTTCCAAAATTAACAGCAAAAAAAATCCAAATGTGACTGCAAATAAATGAAGTTTCAGCTAGATCTAGCACGGTAATTTTTATAGTTTTCCAGCAAATTAGCTAGGAGTTCTTGGTAGTTTTCACTCTTTTGATTTCTCAGAAAATTTTTGCAGACATTTAAAAAGCAAAGTCTTTGCTGCCAGTTCTAAATCATTTATGGTACGTTTAAAATTTTCTTCTTGGAAAACTTGCTAATTTGTGGACCTTATATTTCTTCGAGAACCTTTGCAACCAGTATTTAAAACTGTTGCCTTCTTTTGCTGATGCTTTCACAAACTTGAGCTTTTTACAATGCTTTTTAATTTTAAATTTTACGATAATCTTTGTGAAAGTAAACAAAAATATTAGTTTGGAAATGTGACGAGAAATTCTAATTTTGGTTTTCTTTTTCTTGTCTCTTTGACCTATTTAGTAATATTGACCATAGGCCTACTGTAATTCTTCCTCTTCAATTGTTTTTTCAGCACAGAAAATCTTCTTCGGTTTTTTTTATAGAAACAAACTTTCCATAAATATACTTGGAGGTACCTGTAAAACAATACAGGTGATTTTTAAGAATGGAATCAATATCGCAATTTAGAAATGTTTTGAAAAGGCCATGCAGTGGCTGGCTGTAATCGGTGGATGGAGGAAGAAACACCATGTGGATTCCACTAATTCTGCAGAACCCATAAGCTTGCCCATCTACGATTGTTTAAAATTAATAAGACTGAGTCACTTAACAAGAACTTAGTAGTGATTTGGAACTATTTGAGCTTCGCTGATCCGTCCTTCTTTAGTAATGGATACATTGATGATACATCAACACCTAAAGGACTAGAACAGGATATGAAGCTTGTATTAATTCCTCACTTACCATGAGCAACAAGCCCAATATATTTTTAACCCTCTTTCACAATCATTACAGCCTTTCTACGTTAGATTTAAAGCTGGTCTGATAACAGTTACAATTGTGCGATGCTGAAAGCTTGAATTGTTCAGAAATTTCTTCCAGATTGTCATATTTTCTGCTAATTTTTGGCTGTTAGATTATATTTCCTTCAACAAAATTACTTGTTTAAACCATAGCGACACAAAAAAAAGCACTGACTTGGTGTCCATTCCCAAAATAATATCTCACGTTTTTTGAGACTTCTCATTACAGTGACTTTCCACGTTATAGTCTAGACTTACATAAAAAAAAAAACTGTTTAAACTGGTTTAAGTTATATGAAGACATCAACATATAACATAGAAGAAAAACAAAATTACCTTTACTACTTACTTATTCATTTACCGGTTGGTATTTCTTTGAATAAAGTAAAAAGTACGACTGAGTTGGCAACAACGTAAGCAAATAAAATTAAAAAAATTTCATCAAACGCATATTTTTTATTAGAAGTAATTTGCTTTCTGGCTTACTCACCTTTCGGAGGCTTATGGTTTAATTCAAGCATGTTTTTTCTTTCGAATTTTAATTTAATATTCAGTTTCTAATATAACAAATCCTGAAACATTTAAAATTACTCTAACAAGTATAATTCATAAATATCATTCACAACAGTCTTTGATGTAAATCTGCAAATATAACTAACGATCTTTTTGCCGAAAGGTTATTTATCGACATAAAAGTTTCATTCTACAATAGATCCTGTCTAGGGGTAAATACGCTGAAAACAGGAAATCGAATTTACTGAAAATTGAACGTTGTATCTCGAAGATAAATCGTGCTCTCGTTTACATAACGGTGATGGTGGTTGAAGATTCAAAGAGAAGATGTTGCACATATCCAATGCCCCAGCAACTCTTATATTATGATTTGAAAACTATTATATGACGTGTCGACGAAGTTATATACATAGGTACTAAAATGTATTTCTTTAGAAGTATTGTTACACATAGCCACTAGAAACAAAACAAGCTAGAATGAACACAATTTATATTGGTTAGGTATCGTGAAAAACAAGTAAAAGGAATATCATGAAGTTAGTTATTAATTCAACAACAACAACAACAACGCTGTGCGACTGTACCGTGAACTAAAACATTGTAAGTCTTTGGGCTCCAATTAAGACTGGAAAACAAACATTTACTGCATTGTTTACAAAAATCTTATACGTTTGGAATGTATCAAAACAGTTTGTCCTACTTTCTTTGTACGTACGGAATAAACATAGATACTTTTAAACTTTAATAAGGTAAATATAATTTAATATATGAACACAACGCAGAAAGAAAGATATATAAAATATTCTTCTGGAATAATTAACAATTTTCTACCTTCGCTCAGCTTATATAGTAAGCCATTCCTTAAACTAATAATCTTCGTATTCAGCTATAGTTTCAAAGATATGTTTGATAATATAGTTTTCTTTGTATTTATTTTGAAACTTTCATCACTAATATCTCTATGGATAATCTCCATAATCAACATTTTCAGCATATGGTGCTACAGGACCATTAGGTCGTTTGACTAAATTCTGAAGAAGGTGTTTATTACTTTGAACTTGGCTCTTAAAAAGTAGATCCTGAATTTCTTCAAAGTCTCAATAATAGCCAGAACTTCCAATTCATAACTCGTATATTTGCATTCAGCATCATCTATCTTTGGACTTATATATTATGTATACTGGCTGCAAAATACAATCTTCAAGCTTAGCTGGCGTCACCATGGACTTTGGTAATGTTGTCTTACTTGTAGATATACAAAACTGGTTTCGTAAACAAAATCTGCTTTCACCTTTCAAAGGTTTTCTGCTCCAAATCGATTAATACGAACTTATTGCTTTACTTGAGTAGATCACTAAGCGGATATGCAATTGTTGAACATTTACATAAGAATAAACTTCCCCTTTTATTTGCTTCAAAAAAGAAATGTTTCAACCCCTTTGTATTGATGGAATAGAAACGCCAAAAACTGCTTTGGTTTTTTTTCTGAAGATGGACAGTTGCTTAATAATATGCCCCAAAAATTCAACCTCTCTCCCTTTCTAGTAACCCGGATTCACTACATAATTTGAAAACTGATCATAATCTCTCTATGACTTTTTGCTCATTAATTGACTCAATTTTTGGTATATATTCTAAAAATTTGATCAGGAAAGCGTTGTACGTCTAAAGCACTGAATACTTTTCAACTTATAAAGTTAGACCTCTATTATCGACTTACATGCTGACATGCTGCGGCGAAAGAACACCTACACAAAATCGGAGTGTTTGACGGAGACACAAACTGTAGACTTTGTGAGACAGACCGGAGACAGACGATCATATATTTGGGAGAACAAAAGGAGACCCAAAAACATACCTTACCCACTCGGTTAGGGACCTGTACAGATTAGTGGAGGAGACTACCGTGTTAGGATGGGTAACTTGAATACACCGACATGGCCTAATAAGCCTGAAGGCTGCGGTGCCTTGCCGGTGACCATAGGTCGGACGGGTCGCTTTCATTTACCTTCATTAGTTGGAATTCTTTTTTAAGTTGGTCAAAGAAAGGTTTTGGTCCAGCAAAATAAATTAGGTATTTAATTTTAGAAAAATTGATTGGCAAAAACCAACCAGAAATAAAAATAATGCAGCTTCTTCTTGTGCTTGATTTGTCGCGTTGGCCTCCTGATTTTCAGGTAGACTCCTCTTCTTCCAGCTTGACTTCCTCTTGGGATGTCCTTCTGGTGGTCCTGGGGTGTTGATAGGTTGGCTTCTTGGAATCTTCTGCTGGAGCTCTTACGCTGACGAATATTTGAAATCAGAGAAATTACCGGTGACCATAGGTCGGGCTGGTCTGGCATAGGGGAAAAAAACTGCTTACAGGCTTCCGATCTTCCGTAATATCTTTTCATTAATTTTGCGATAATCTATGCACATTCTGAGGGAACTATCTTTTTTTACAATTTCAGCTTCTTTATCCGTGGTCTGTGGTGAAGCTAAGAACTAAGCTACGAATCATGTCTAAATTCGGTATGCAGTGGATAAAAGTTGTCTACCAATTATCACATCTACTTGCATCACTTCTTTTGCAACCACGTGCATGTTGGTCGTGAATTCTTCATTGCTAGTTGGTAGTTTACAAATTTTGGAGCCTAAAATGTTTGATAGACTGTTCCCGAAATAGTTTAATACAGGATTTGTCTAATCGACTTAGGTTTTGTTAATATCCTTGCAAAATCGTTCCTGAATCACAATTTTGTTGCCCGATAACAAAATCATTGCATTTGAGGGTACCTTGCATTGCTTGTTTTGAAAGGGCATTCTAGTAATTTGTAACCAAGTAGCCTCAAATGTGTTATACACTGTCTTTGGAGATTGTTGCGCCTTTTGTGAAAATTCCCATTTCTCGTTGACACCTCCATAGATACAAAGTTTGGTTTTAAAATCCTGCAAGTCTTTAATGTTGTACAAAGTCATTTTATTATTGATATCATCATGAATGTCCTCTACTGTGTACTGAATTACGTCAACTTCTGTTGGCTAATTCTTTCATATACATATATCACGAGTGTTTTTCAATGTCCAGTAATCCATCAATTGCAGCCACCTTCACATCTTTCCTACTTACCTAATCTGCCTTCTCCTTCCATACAGAATTATAGCATTTGAACCGTCCTCTCATATGTTCTACTTCTTTGATCCACTTTCGTATCAGATATCTATCGGTGCCATTAAATTTCCGGTTAGCACCTTTTGTTTCTTAACATCATAACTGTATATTAGTTTACACGAAGTCTGTGTAATACTAATTCGCTCCAATTTAATGGAAAAACTTTAGAATGAACATAACACAGATTTTTATTTGAAAGGTTGGAATAGTTTTTATTTAATTTTGTAACCACAAAATGTCTTAGAACAACCAATGATGGATGAGATACCAAAACCAACTTTAGAAAGAATGGAAAGCACATGGACCTCATCAATTTAAAAAGCAAATGGCGCCGTAAACAGGTATTCCTTCCCTAAGAGAAGTGAAGCTGTTGGTTGTTACGTAGCTAGAAAGACATTAAACAGAGTCTATTTGAAGTCAACATTTGAGAAAACTTGACTTGTACATATCAAAATGGCTGGAATAGATGACCTTATGATATTTATGAAACGTCATCTGGACTTTAATCAATTAGAATAAAAATCAAATTAATTACAGACAACATTTGGAATTATATTAACAGCTTGAAGAGGTAGGAATCAAATTAGGATGTAACCAGAAACATTGTGTAGTGACATTTCGGCACTAAATGATGAAGATCTTCTTGAATGTTACAATATATAATTCTACAATATATAAGTTGTGCATCTTTTTTCTGAATCGTTTTCGTTATGTACTTAAGAACATTTCAAAAATATAGCAGTAAACGTGTTCAAACCTGCATAAATAAAACTATAATGTATCAAACAAAAGATTTTATCGTTAAAGCAGACTGTACTTTTTTTTACAGAGTATCGTATTTCACGTCTCATCTCATCCGAAGTACCCTTTCTTCCATCAGTGCGTGAGCTTCGGATTGTTGTCACAGAAACAGGAGGTCGCCTATACTTTCTTCGGGGTATTCGCCATGTACTTCCTTCCTCTGATCGTCATAGTCGTAGCATATACTGCCATTATGTGTGAAATATTTCATAAATCCAGGGATAGTAGAGGTCAGTATCTCATGTACTCGTAAATGTCATATACATTTATTTTTAAGGACAATTAATTTCTGATGTTTTTTTTGTTTGCCACAGAGGACTAGCTAATTAAGAGCTACGCTACGAGACAAAAGCGAACAAAGCATTTATAATTTGGAACTTGTAATATCGCTTTTTTTGCGAAAATAAAAAACGTGCCCCGGGAAAAATTTTCACAGAAAAAAGTTACTCAAGTCTAGCCAAAGCTTTGATCGAGCAAATGACTAAAATCACATCGGATGAGAATTGTCAAAAGCTGCTATTCGTTTTAATCCTAATATTAGAAGTTGAAATTTTACTATTCATATACATATACTATAATTGCTTAGAGAAAAGTAATCAAAATTTTTTGAAACCTATCTATTTACTAGGAGTAATTATTATCAATCAGAAGACCGTTTATGATGATGTCTGAGTATATGAAGCAATTGCAGATAATTCAACTTTCTTCTATTGCTAAAGTTGAAACTTGAGGCTTTATAGTCATCTGCTGGAAAATGGCGGCTTCATAGGTTTTAGATTTGGTGCCTGAATAACTAACATTTGCTTGTGGTCTTCTATGGGTGATTGTTTACAGATGGTCAAATGGATTTGTGCTTTGCTTGATTTTAATGTAGAAAACTTGAAGCTGTAGATGTGCATATGTCATCCAGATTGGGAAAGATTTTTGAGGGAGGGGGGAGCACTGAGGATTATTTGGTTGAATTTAGCTTTAGAATTAGCAACTCCTCGTCGTGGACAAAAGTAATTTTCAGTTTGGGAGCCGTGCAACTCTGATAGCAGACCACTCGATTAATGCAGAGCAATCTTGGCTGTCTATTGACTGGAGTTCGTTAGGAGCATCTTCAGGTTCTTGTACTTGACGAATCTAAATTGGTTTCCATGACAATTTGATATGGCATGCCCCCATTTTGTACATTTCCTGTACTGCTTGTTGTTTTAGTTTGGTCTATACAATTTAGCCGTTTATTATAATCGACTAGTAGCTAATATAATTGAATGTTTCCACAGATCAGTTTTCAATTCTTCTGGCTCCATTTTGCTAGTAACAAATGCCTTAGTTTTCTTTAATCTGTACGAGTAAAAGTATACAATCAATCTTTTCCTTGCAAACTTCAGTGCAGGTTCCTGCATCTTTTTTCCTGTTCGAAGTACACCCAGTACTCATTGGGTCTATTCTTGAGATATCCATAACCTTGAGCATGCTCTTTACAAAAGATCTGCCATCACCTATCGTTGAGCTCCCGTTTTCCAAAGCTGATGCTTGCTTTTCTGCGCCTTCAGACGCATCATCATATTTTCCGCTTCTCTATGATCTTATTAATTTTCGCCTTTATGTAGACCAATCGTATTTGTTTATTTAGTAACTGGTTCCCTTACAAGTCATTGGGTATCGTTAGCACGGAAGTGTTGCCTTATTACGTTTTAATGTTGTGTTAATGTGCTAGCGTTGCAATGAATTGCGGACATGCATTCAAACCTGAACCGTCCAAGAAACTCAGAAATCAAAATCTATTCATTGCATGGCTTGCTAAGAAGCAATGGGAATTGTTGGTTAGAAATACATTCTCTTATGTCGATAATTTTTAATAAATTGTCTAATATTGGGCACCATTTATCCCTCTATTTCGGTAAAAAAACGGTTATTTAAGCAGCTTAATTCTTGAAAGCATTAATTTCATGAAAGTGAATACATCAACCACCTGTTACCTAGACCTGTTACCAGAACATCTGCAAAACAGTACCCGAAGAACTAAAGTAACTGCTGGAAGAGTTGGTGTCCAGTTGATCCTATCCAAGTACTGCAAAATGTTTGAACGTGTGATAACAATATTTTTAAAAACCATATTTCTAAGACATTCGTATCGAACCCACCCCATCCATCGTTGTCACTGTCTATTGTTCCAACAATATCTATCTAGTATTGAAATTATTTATCAGTGAGAAGCTCCATTTCACAACTTGAATAATCCAGAACAGACTGATTGGTTTTTCCCTCTTCAGGACTTACAGTGGTGGTTGTATTATCTGGATTTTGGCAAGCCTTCCAAATAGCTATTGTAAAATATACTATGAAGAATATGTGTTGAGTATAAGCTTGAAACTTACATCACATCTTTCAATCGAAATAAGTATTTAAAAAAAATGAAGCAACTTCAAGTGTAGACTCAACCTAAATCTAAATAAAATTTTATGAACACTCTGTATTTATGAATATTTTCTTAATTATAAATTATTAATTAATAAAAATCCATACTTTCAGAACCTCAAACTAATAATGGGAGAATGCGATTGAGGAGATCGGACATGACCAACATCGAAAGGGCTAGGACTAGAACACTGAAGATGACTATAATGATTGTTGTTGTTTTCGTTTGGTGTTGGACTCCGTATGTTGTAATGACTCTATGGTAAGTAAAATGTGTTTAATATTTATAATTGCTCTGTAAGAAAATTCTGAACCAATATTATGTCCGCAAAACCTTAATTAGCTTTAGAATTTCTGAATACCACGTTGAGCTTTCCCTAGATTCTATTTTCTGTGTTCAGGGTTTATATTTCAAGACTAGACAGCATCTTTTATATGATAAACCTTTTCTGTCGATAAATAGCCGCATGGGAAACGTTCGCTTTCATTAAAAGTAGTAGTAGTAATAGTAGTTATATTTGTGCATTTACATGAATACACTTGTTACATCTCCGAAAAGCAAAATCATTTTAAATGTTTCAATCTATGTTGTAATAGAAACAATTCAACTCGAATTTTAACTTAATTAAAATCCGAATAAGACACGTACTTTAACTGAATCGTAAGCTGAGAGTAAAAAATATGCGTTGGATTAAGCTTAAACATTCTGATTTGCTTACATTTCTTTGTCAACTCAATCGTTTTTATACGTTATTCGAGGAAATACGAATCGGCAAATGAGTGAGTAATTACGTCCAATTGTAACGCAACTACTGAATGTTTAGCTACAATTTCAGCTCTTGTTTTTTTCGACCATTCTGTTCGAGTTCTCCCATAATAAGCTTGATAGTAACGAGTCACAATTTTCTGTAGTTCTATATTGACTTTATTATTTTTTTTGCTTCTAGTTGTTTTGTGCCATTCTCATTATAATCTATATCTCCTTTTTTCAGCCTTAGAATAATAGATTTATTCCAGAACATGTGCTCTAGTGCTCTTGTAAAAGCATTCACTAGAGTACATGAACGTTTGTCTGAATTTCATTTCCATTTAATTAATTCAACAGCATATTTCTCTCTGAATATGGTTTAAGAAAACCAAGTTGGAAAGCAAACAGCTACGTAGACTAATTGAAATCTGGTGAAGTTTGGGAGTACTAAACAACAGGATGGCTGTTTTCCTCAGGTACCTTTTCGTAATAGGTTCTTCCAAACTATTTTTTTCTTGATTCTCAAAACTCTCTTACCATTTTATTTTTCCTTGACTTTTTCAAGAGATTGAATCAGCTCATAATTATATACAAGACCAGTTCAGATATTATTCTCCCTAACGTATGTAGAATGCAACGACTTGGAAAGGTGGAACTCTTTATTTTTCAACATAGTCGCCTAAGATTACTTAGTATAACAATGGAAAAGAGCTTTAGCGCTCTCAGAAAAAATGTTGTCTTGAGCTACAAGCCACTCATTCACCTCTATTATCAGAGACTCATCGTCTCGAAAGTGAATCCCACGAAGGTGTTCTTGAGTGAATTTTGGGAATACATAGAAGTCACTAGGAACCAAATCTGGAGAATAAGGAAGCTGTTGAGAAATTTCGAAGCCTGCATTATGAATTGCGGCCATTGATCAAAACACAGCTCCTGTGGACAGGAGCGTTGTTCTGATGAAACAGCACACCACGTTTGAGTTTGCCTCTCTTTTTTTCTTATATAGAATCAGGCAGTTTTGACATTAAACCAACATAAGATTGCCCAGTTATAGTCTGACCACGTGGTAAAAAGTCTGTACAGATAATTTAAAAAAAACTGTGGCCATGATTTTGCCCACAGATGCTGTTGCACGAAATTTTTGAGGGGGTGGTGAACCTTTGTGGTGCCAATTCAGGCATCAAATATGCCTTTTTGATTCAGGATCATAATGGTGAACCTAGGTTTCATCCACAGTAACGAATCTTGCTAGAAAGTGTTACGAAGCTCGCTTAATGATGCCACAAGTTTGAATTATGAAATTCGCAGTGATTCGTCTATCTTTCAGGACCATCTCTTATATCAGGTGAATGATTTCTTCTAATTTGTTCAAGTAAATGAATATAACTTTTATAATTATGATTGTCAAAATGCTTCTGGCAGTTGTAATCATAATAATGCCGTATGTACTTCAAACACACCTATTTTATTTCCATTTTTCTTCTTGTATGGAGCAGCTAGTTCGATAATTTTGAAAGAATTGTGTTTATATTTTATATATATGTACGTTCATAGTAGGTATATATGTATGATGATATGGAGGGGATTTTAAGAACTCATTTATAACGACTTTCGACGCTGTAAAAGAGTAAGTTTTTTGTATTTATTGTTAAGTTTCTGTATTAGGTTTTTTCAGATAGCCTTTTTACTGAAAGTCTTCCATTATTAAGATCTAAATGAACGCAATAGCAAATATCAAAGGTTTTTACGGTTCTCAACCGATATTTCCCTCCTTGCAGGGAATTTAATTCTTGCTTGTGCAACAGTGTTTCTAATTCCCACGCGATATTTTCACCAGAATATTATGAACGCCAATACTCCGATAAATGTCATTTTCTGGTTTGTATATTCTGAATATATTCTATACAACACGTCCTTTACTATACATTTTGTACCTTTATGGCTTCAGTACCTGGTGGTGCCGCAGCATTAATATTCCATTCAATAAACCCTACACACCTAAGGTTGCAACAAAACTCTATGCTTTACGTATAGAATCAAAAAGGAAAAGGAAATAACGAATTTAAAATTCCCGATCGTGTTTCTCTACAGATAGAATATAACAAACTATCTATGTGTACGAGGGGAACTAGAAACATTTTCTACCCAACATTTTTTTACGGAACTAAAGTTTGCCTCGTAGACCTCGAAGATTGTCCCGTAAAAATTCGAACGAAGCACTTCAATTCTAATTTGTTCTGATCGAAACAATTCAGTCGAGTTTAGATCAAGTAATTAAATCGCCCACATTGTAACTTTTGTAGAATCGACCGCTTGTAAGAAGTAAATGTGCTTAAGGCCGTTATATTACACCAACGCACTGTTCCATTAATTAAACCAGGTAGAGTCATGTTTCCTCCTGAAGCGCGGTCAAATTTGACTGATATTAATATTACGTAATATTTTATAGCAGTTGCCTACGTGTTTGATTACAATCGGTGTACAAATCTGTTAACAGTTATGCGTATCAGATCCAATTCATTATCAAAAGGATTCATTTATAAAATCTAGAAAGTAGAACTATAAAACGTTCGATATTCCAATGGTAGAATTGCTGATTCAACGGAGAATAGATAGCTAAACCTTCGTCAAATTAAATGTAAACAATACATTTTCGTCGCAGAAAGGAAACTGTTTTGTGTTAATATTATTGTAGTACTAACATTGTTCTAAAACTCAGTCGAATATTTGCTAAAAGTAATTACATACACGACCCCCTATGTATGTATATATGTACGTAGATGTTATCAACGCGACACTTTCAAAGTGCATATGCGTACTGTTACAATATTCAGCACATAAAGGAAACTTTTATTGCTGCAACTTTTTAGGTTATTATAGTTAACATCTAGCGGCAAAATCTGTGTAGCAATTATAAAATTCATACCAGAGGGTACTGCAAAAGAACCACAATTCAAAGCGGAGGAACTTTTTAATTATTATTAATTAAAGTTTGTGTTGGAAATTAAATTCCATTATCGAATGACACTGCTACCATAAATTAAAAATATGAAGATATACGAGGGTGGTTTGAAATATTTCCGATCCCAACGTGAACATACGGAGGCTCTACACTATCATTGACTACAATGAAATTTTGGAGAACAGAATTTAAACACGGCCGTACAAGAGCACTGATGGTAACATCAGTTCAACTAAAGTTCACCAAATGGTGCCTAAACGAATTAAAATGAAAGAGGTAGCAGTGGTTATGAATATACCCAAAAAACTGTGTTCGTTGCATATTAAATCAACATTTAGGCAAGAGAAAGCTGTCAGTCAACGCGTTCAGTGCCGCGCTTGCTTACGTTAGACCAAAACCGTATACCGGCAATAACTAAAAAGACTACAAAGGTTGAATCAACTCAAAAAAAAGCAAAAACTGTTTCTTAGACTGGAAAAGTGATGGCGACTGTTTTTTTGGAATAGTCATGGAGTCATCTTAATCTATTATCTCAAAACCATTACACGAGAATACTACGCATCATTCCTAGACAAGTTAAAGGTAAAAATTGTTAAAAAAACGGCCACGTTTGCAGAAAAAAAAAACATTGTTTCACCGAGACAATTCGCAATGTTGCCATGGCAAAAATCCACGTATTACGGTTTGAACTGCTTAACTGCCACCCTTACGCACCAGATCTAGCCCCAAGCGACTTCTTTTTGTTCCCTAATCTAAAAATTGCACTCGGAGAACAGAGATTTTCGTCAAGTGAGGAGGCCATCACCTTCGTAAACAGCTATTTCAACAGAGAAAGACGCCGAGTACAATTTGGGCGGGTTGGCGAGATAGGAGTATCGCTGGGATAAAGGTGTGCACTTACATACAAGGAGACTATGTAGAAAAATAAAAATAAATTTTAGAAAAAAATGTATTGTGTCTTTGTTAGGTTGCAAATTTGTCAGACCACCCTCGTGTATAGAGGAATTGAAAGCCAAAAGTTTTCTCCTTTTTACATATATGATCAAATTTACATGAAACTTAGTATTAGTGTTAATACAACAATTAACGGGTCGATGCCCGCAGTGGTTAGGCGGCTGACTATTGTTGTGAGAGGACGATAGGTGCCGGGGTTCAATTCTCTGGAGGGACGGTGACATTTTTTCAGAGAGTTTAATCCCGGATCGACTTGCCATTCGCTGTTGGGAGCAAAGTGATTAACAGCGCGGCATCATAAAAGGCGATATGATGCTGTCACAAAGCCATTTCAACACAACTTACACACACTAGACCGCAAGAGTTGCAGTGATAGCCAGACAAGTAATACAGCTTACGGAGTCACTGCAACTAAGCACCCACCACACATTAAAAAAAAAACGAAACACGTTGCTGAAGGAATACAAAGCGGATTTTGGCATACAAAATAAATGTTTAGACACTTATTATAACATTTGACTCCTTCTGCATACTCGAATATACAGGGTGAGTTAGTTACCTTTAGTCACCACAACCTGCATGGTTCTATTGTAACATTGCTCTTCTGGCTGTCAGACCAGTTGGAGGCTTTTAATGAACCTTAGAATTAGTCTGGGATTTTCGTCCTGGATGCCAGTCGGCGTTAGAAACGGCCTACTGAAATGTTGATGTCGAGTATGACTTGCAACAACACATTTACACAAAATATGTTCTGCCGTCTCTAGATCTTCTTGGCATAGACAGCAGATTTGATCTTCACCTTTTCCGAGTTTATGTAGATGGTACTTCAGGGCCACATGACCTGTCAAACACCCTGCCAGCAACCACTGTGCTGTCTTAGGCGATCCTGATAACAGTGCCTTCGCCTGCTTTTGTCTTGGCGTATTCTGTCAGTGGGAGACCTTTCTGTTGTCCTCCCATTTGTTAACTGCTTGTTTTAAGTGGCTCTTTTACAGTCCACAACAGGGATAAGGTTGAATGAAAGACATTTTGCTGCTTCTTTTGAAGGCTTATCTGCCTTTTTGTTCCTTTCGATCCCTTGATGGCTTAGGACTCACTGAAGAATTACGTGGTTATTGCACAACAGACCGGACTCGTATGTGTAGGCACTCACAGCTTTCAACGCCGCTTGACTGTCCGTTGATATACTAATTGTTACGCCACGTATTCCTAACTCGAAGTCCTTTACGGCGCATAAGTTTATACCAGAAATCTCGGCTTGAAATATGTTGGAGTGGAGTCCCATAGGCACTTTGAGATAGTGGTTAGGCCCACTGACCCCAGTGCCTGTCCCCCACTCCTTCTATTCCAAGGCCGTCCACGTACCATGCCAGGCTTTTTCGTGAGTTGAGGCTCACCGGATACCCACTTATTACGACTTTCGATCACCACTTTGTAGACTTGATCGAAGTTGTATTGCCCAACGATCTCTATTGTAGTTCCTTAAGTCTGTCCAGAGATAGGGCACTTGATATAGCCTGTTTTTAGATGTAAATGTGAAGTGACGTAATTCCCAGAAGTACTTCTAGCGCTGGAGTGAGACAGGTCCGCATCACTCCCGTAACATTTAGACAAGTGAGTCTTTGGATTTGTTGAAGCTGTTGTTGTGCAGTCTTCTGTGTTCATGGATCTTATAATCGCCATATATGACCATAGGATCATTTGAGATTTGAGAGCTCAGGACTTACCAAGTAACCTTCAGCAAATTAGCGATGCCTTTGTGGCCTTTTTAGTCCTTCCGGCAATTATGATACTAATTACGCTTCTATTATTTTGCAGGTATATGTTCGATTGGGATAGCGCAGCAAAGGTACCTACATCATTACAGGATGCCTTGTTCATGATGGCGGTTTCGAATAGTTGTATGAATCCTCTGGTGTACGGCAGTTACGCGATCAAATTTCCCAAAAATTGCTGTCGATGTATCTGCTGCTGTAAATGCCCAACAGAGTCATCTCTAAATAGTAAGTGTATTTTTTTTAATCAAACAATTAATTTAAAGCAGCCTTATACGCTTACTGTTACGAAGTTTGGAAAGGAATATCGTTATATCGAGCATTCTAAACATTAAATAAATATAATGAATCAATATATCTCTGCATGTTTTCATGCAAATGTACATTTCAAACTTTGTTACGGTAGCGCATAGTTTCTCTGTATTATTTTCAATAAAGTTTGTACGTCACCTGCTCTGCTTTCGAAATATTTCAGTATAAAGTTTGACGATCTCCTGTTTAAAGTTTATGAAAGATTTAATAAGATGGAAGTTTTAAGTTTGAATAGACATTATTCGGTATTATATAGACGTTATGCCATTGCAGTCTCTTGCAATCATAAGTTTGCTAACTATGTACTAATCAGAACAACTTTTACATAGAATATATCGGAGAGTATCTGCTACCTGCACAATAGTTTTGCATATACAGATGCAAAAATTGCAATAAAATTACTATTTTTCTGGTGAAAATTACAATTATCGGACTATCAAGTTGTGGAAAAACAATTGTGTTGTAAACGAAAAAAAATATATATGAAAGAAAAAAACAAGTAAACAGGACATAGATGGAAAGAAGAAAAATCACAAGAACGTGAGATTAACATGCATAAAACGAATCAACCAAGATGGCACAAGTCGCAAGGGAAATAAGAATAGATTTATATCCATTCTTTGTGCCAATGCGAATTGTTGAAAATGGCATCCGTATAAAACTAATAAAACATTAGATTTTATAGTAACGCTTTTACTCTTTGATAGCCACAGAAATCCCATTAAGTTTCATTATAAGCTAGGGTATGTATGTTTATAGTAAAATGCGGCAAATCCAATCAACGATCAAACAAACATAGACTAGAAATAAATTCATTCCCCACACATTTCACGTAGGAAGATCGTATAAAAGAGAAAATCTGCGCTACCATCATGCAACTATAGAAGAAAACAATTTTCAGCTATAGTAGCTCGATACGTGCCAGAAATGTTTACAAAAGTATTAGAACGTGCTCTGTACCAAACTACGGATATATAAAAAGAATAGTTAAATTACGAGGTAGACGTTATAAATTCTTGGCCTGATATAGAAAAACTAAACTTGGTAAAATATAATGTTTTTTATTCTTTAATATAACCTCCCCTTACTGTAATATATTTTTGACAATGACGTGGTAGTAAAAATAACCTAAGTTTTTGTCTCAAAATTTGGGGAAGTTCTACAATTGGTGGGTATTTCGCTCTGACGTTTGGCAATTCTGGACCAGATCATTTTATCCCAAGTAAAGCATCCCTCACCAGCCCCTTCCTCCCCCTCCTCCCATCATTATATCAAATTTCAACAAAAAATATTTGAAACCTAATATGCCCTTTTCTTCTTGTTGTCAATGACAGGTTATTTATTCGAAGCAGACTCTTAGATTTCCTTCTAAATTTTCTAAGAATTTGCAACAAAACTCAAGAGTTATCATCAGTCTGGATGGGGCTGGATTTCCAAAAGAAAAAACAGAGGGAGAAGGATTGCAAACATGTTCAATTTCGCCCATTATGGCATGTTTGGCAAGTTTCTGTTGTAAATACTTTGGTATAGTGGCTTCAAAATTCTATTCAAATCATTACGATTTGAATACAAATTAATACATCTGTCATAGCATAACATTTTGATTAGGGTGCATCATCACTAAGATATACAAAAATGAAACAACCGTAATTGTTTCCGTTTCCATTTTGGTGAAAATTATTAAGATTTCAAGAATAATTACAGATAGCCATAGACATCGCTATGAGGAATAGAATTATAAAACTTGCACCCCAAACTTTTCACACAAGAAACTTAAAAAAAGAAACTTCTTCAGCAACTGCTATTCAGGAATGTTTATCAACAATAAAACTTTTCAGGCCCCACTTAATCATTAGCTAGTAGGTAACGGGCGGTTTGACCACCTCCCACGACTACTCTTTCAGTGTCGCACGTGATGCGGTCATAGATTTTGAAGCCAGCTTAACTAGTCGGGGGTGGTTTTAAAACCGGCTTCGCTGATATTGGAAGCGGGTTCAAATCTACTTCTAATATCAACTAAACTGGTTTTAAAACCACCCTCTCCCTCCCCACCAATTAAGCTGGCTTCGAAACCTGCAACTTATCACAGGGGGGTAGGAGGTGTCCAGATCGTCTCGTTACGTACTCACTTCAGCCCCCCTATTTTGTTGTATATGTTCAGTTCTCTACGAAGTTCTGTGATAAAAGTCCTAGTGAAGACAATTTTCTTGTCTACTGTGATCAGGTTGGTATAAAAGTATTGTCCTTGACTTAGCCATTCTTTACCAATTCAATAACCAGCTTCAGACCTAATGAGCTTCCTGTTATTGTGCTTTTTAGTGACCACATTTAAGCTTCATAAATGAAGTAAACTTTGAATAGCTTTTTACAATTATAAAACTATTCCAACCTATAAAAAAACATTTACCAATAAAATATTGTCGGGGGCTCCTTTATAGCTGTTTAAGTGGTTGTGTGTGTGTCTGTGTCAGCTCCAATTGAGGAGGTCCATTGTAGATTAGAATTAGAATATGGAGATTTATTCGCACATCATAGTTCACGTGCTCAGTTCTCTTTGGAGTTCTGCGAATAAAATCCTATTGAAGACAATTGTCTTGTCTACTATGATCGTTTGTCCAAATACGAATCAATGAAATGAAGTTTAAAATTATAGTCTTCTTATAAAAAAAATAACACGACGATCAGCAAAACATATTAAGGAGCACGCCAGCACGAATTACGACGACAAAAATCCGACAAACAAAGGATGAAAAATTGTGTTTTAATAGTACTGATGTCAGGAGAGCTATATTGAAACATTATAAATTTGAAGATTGAACGACACAAAAACTACAAAAACATCGTGCTCATATCCATTTGCAAATAAATTTATAGCTTTAACGTCCAATCAACTCATAAACGCAAACAAATACGCCCACGCGACGCGTTTGAGATGCCCTAGTTTCAAGTTTTCCTTTCCCTTTGTCGAAGAATTAGTTTTAGTTCCTGTTTTTAAAATAGTGGAGTATATTGGAAACGTAATCTTAAAAAAAAACACCGACCATAGATCTACAATTTGTACTGTATACTGCTTATACATAACATACTCAAACGGTTCAACATAATTCATTTTTTTGTTAACAATTTCTTAACAATATGCATCGATAAATATATATATTGAAGAGAACGAGTGACCAGGGCAATAAAATCCCAGTATGATATGACAATCAGTTCATAAAGCTATGCAGATAAAAATTTATCTTTGCAACTACAAAAAACAAAAAAGGGAGGAGGATAATCCACCTCATCGGAAAGTGAGATCAATAGGAAGCCAATTGTATCGCTGAAAGCGAATTGAGTATTTGACAACAACAAAAAATTGAATTGACTCGTTACAAATTGGATAAACTTTCATACTTCCATAGCTGCTACGCAGCCGTGTATATTTTTTTTAAAGATCAATAATTTAAATGTCATACATGAGTTTTAAACGTAATTTAGACGGATCTTTAAAAAATAACACGTGTCTGCGTGCATAGAATAAAATAAAATAAAATAGTAGAAGTACAGTACACACAAAAGTAATTCTAATTGGTCGATTTCAGATGGACCAACTCTGATAGCAGAGCAGGAGACAAGGCTGACGAGACGTTTAATATTTTCAGTTTTCTCTTTATACAAAGGTAAGCTTTCATAAACTAGATTGTTACCATTCCCATTAGATGAAAACAGTATAAATTACAAATGAGATGCTCATTCTCAACTGGGAAAAGTTCTCCCTATATATCACAAAGCACCCATTGTTAAAAAGTTGACTTTAAGCGGTACAGGTGATATTTTACCTGCTGGCCGTACGAAAACGCAGAAACCTTAGAATTTTAAATAAAGACTAATTAGAAGTGCGGGAGCTTTTTTACTGCGAATATTTGCTTTAGGAATACTCAATGTGAGTTAATGTAATAAATATACCTGTCAGTAAAATGCGTGTCTCCTGATATTTACTAAATACGAGAGAAATTTATTTCTCTAAAATAAAACAGAGTCTATTATATACACTGATATTAATAAATTCGCGATGATACATGCACCAGGGAGGCAATAAAATATCCACGAACGTGCATAGGGACACTAATGAATACAAGTGAACCTGCACAGCTAATTGAATTATTTAACTTTAATTTTTTCCGCATGATTTCTTCAAAAATCAAATATACTGTAAATGAATTTTAACTTTGACTCGCAATTATTAAATACTGATCAATTTTCTTAATACATACAAACGAGGAGGTATTAAAAGAGACTCAGCCTTATACAGAACCAAACGAACTTTCCTCTTAATTGGGTACGTTTATTGCAACAAATCTGCAACGCCTCTAAACCTTCCAAAAAGAAATTTTTATTTCACCCTGCAAACCAGGATGAAATCATCTTCTATCGGCTCTTCGTTGGAAAAATTGTACGACCTTTTAAACTTTTTTCAGCTGAGGAAAGACACTAGAGCCAATCTGGTATCGGCCAGAAAAAATAGCTGGCTAAAAATGTTGTTTATGACAATGCATGCTGCAAAATTTTTTGTCTGTGGTGGGTACTAGTTGTAGTTTGTCAAGATCAACTGCTTTCAACCCTACCAATATTGAAACTTTCTTTCATAATCTCGACGATGCACGCTTAAGATTAGTACTTTTTCCTTCTGGAATCGAGATGCAAGGGATCTTACAACAGTAGAGAATTTCCACAAAATTGTTGCCGGAGATAGCATGCAGCATGTGGGAAGTGCTAAATCAGGTGAATGATGTCACCTGGTAACATTGTCTGCTTACGTAACTGCCATTGGGAACCACATCCCTTCACCACCAGTGATTCCCAAAGTACACTTCAAGGAGGACATGCTTACTGGTGTACCTCATTAAATTAGTGTGACAAATCCTTATAGATAATCTAACGAATCTTTGTCAAGTTTATTAATCTCTTCATAGATCATGTAAAGAAGGATATCAATCAAGATACTAATCAAGAAACATCAACGATAGCTGTTGTTATGCAGGCATTTTCCACTTCTACAGCCAAACTGTTGATAGTTCATCGTGCAAGCTCTAATGACGCTGGATTGGATTAAGCTACGACAACAAGTTTAAATCTAGTTGAAGTTGGTCAGTCTTCAACGCCACATACTACATCTATTATAACATGTATAGTATGCCCCCGGATCGACTTTAAAAGAGGATTTTTTTTATTTTTTATTTCTCAGAAAATTTCACTGGCTTGTTTTCAAACTCCCAAAACACAAATTACTTTTTATTTAACTCGAACAGTTCTCGAGATAATATCATTTTTTATTTAATAATTTTAACAAATAATGGGAAGATAAAATAAAATTCTCGAAAAACTAAACTATTAATTTCCTATTCAAATAATGCTCCTCCTTTTTCTGCACAGCTTTCAATGCGAGCTCTAAATTCATTGAAACTGCGTCTTATTTCTAAGATTGATAAGGACTGGACTGCATTTGGTATTTTATTTTTCAATTGTTCTTTATCATTGTCTAGTGGCTCACTGTACATAATTTGTTTTAAACGACCCCACAGATAAAAGTCCATTATTGTAAGATCAGGACTTCTCGGTGGCCATAAAATGGGACCATCTCTTCCTATCCAGTTATCATTGAACTGTGTATTGAGCCACTGGCGAACAATGCCGGCATAATGAGTAGTTTAACGGCAATTCATCCAACAATTTTGTAACATTTCTAAATATGAATTACGGTTTAAATTTTGATCAAAAAAATATGAACCAATAATGCGATGCTACGAAACCACACATCAACTTTTTTTCAATATTGTCTACGACAAGTAATTCTAAAATTTGGATTCGTCTCACTCCAGTACCGGCAATGTTGAGACGAAACGACTCCGTTGGTTGATTCATCGAAGAACATAATTCGTTTATGAAAATTTGAATCTTCCAAAACTCTATAGCCCATTTCTAAACAAAAATCCATACGTTTGTCTTCACCACCATTTTCTAAAGTTTGCCTAAATTGCGGTTTAAACGGTAAAATTTTGTTCTCCTTAAATATTCTTTGTAAATGAGATTTACTTATCCCTGTTATTATTGCCCTTCTTCTTAAAGACAACCTTGGAGCTTCTCTTGCATGATGAATGGCGAGAACTGAAGCAGCATCGTCATCATTGAACAATATCTTTGACGTCTTAATGTTTAAAACCAAGCCTGTTTTAAGGAATTTGGTCACCAGTTTTTTGCTCCAGAATTTGAAATGGTAACTTTATTTTTGGTTGAATTTTCTAGTAACAACTCGGTAGCACTTTTCCCAAGTTCCCTAACATTGAATTAAATAAATTGTAAAGTCAACATTATAGCATAAATACTGTTCAAATTAGCGAAGATTTAATTTGCAGTTATACTAACTTATTAGATTTGTCAACTGCTCTCAGCTGTATTTTTTTAATGAAATCCGCCTACTAGAGTTACTTCTAAAAATTACGAAAAAAACTTTTAAGTCTAAATTTTGAAGAAAAATTATATTATCTCGAGTACCGTTCGAGTTAAATAAAAAGTAATTTGTGTTTTGGGAGTTTGAGAACAAGCAGAGTAAATTATCAAGTATGAAATTTTCTGAGAAATCAAAAATAAAGCAATATCTCCTCTTTTAACTCTCCCTTTTTTACATACGTGCTCTTAACCTTTCTTATAATATTTTTCAACGAAGAGAGTATTCCATATTCAATCTTGCTGTGATACTGTTTCGTTTCTTCCTGTTATTATAGATGTTGCCCACAAGCAACATTTAACATTTTCTCTACACTATTGTTTGCTTCCATTCTTGAATCAAAATTTAATTTAAATTATATTTTTTTCCACAAAACTCGCTTAACCTTAACTCGAAATGAAGGCCTCTACCTTATAAAAATTAGAATACATGTTTAACCAACAATAGTTTCAAATTTCAATCCGTGAAATTGAATTCATTTGTTTTCAATTAACTTTAGAGCTTTTCTACAACGCTAAAGAGTTTAAACTCAGCAACAATTACAGTTACAATAACTTGCTTTATTTCCTTTCAAGTGTCTGTCTAGGGTTGTAAAACGAATTGCCTCGACAAGCACTTCACCTGTATCTAACGAAAATTGAGAATTAAGTGAAGCTGCCGATTTTACTTCGTTCAAAAATTTATTACAATAGGCCGAAATAGTTTGTATGATTCATACAAAACGTTTATATTTTTAATTCAAAACGAAAATTAAAATGTTGTTTACTTTTTTCCCTCGTTTATAAACCTTGTAAAATTATATTTGATTGAATTGTTATTTTTGTCGGTATAAAATGTTATTTGTAATAATTACAACAAAACGTGCAAATATAATAATATATAAAGAATTATTCGATATTAAATAATATATACAATCAATACTATTAACGACAGTAATTTCAATTTGTGCTGACAAGTACTTGCATGTACAAATTTGCTGTAATGTTAATTTGTCACCTTGAATAAGTGTCTATTCTAGTTGAGGTAGCATCATCCTGGTCTCATTAGTGAAATTATTGATGCGCTAGTATGGAGGGATAAATGGAACAGGTGTATATTTGAATATTTATGTATGTAATAATAAAATAAGAGATTTAGTTAAGTGAGGTTTCCAAGCCTTTGATGCACGTCGAATTATTAATTTTAAGGGATTAAAAAGGAGGATACTTCACTTCAAAAGGATTCATAGAATAATGTCAAGATGAATGAACAAATTTATAATCATTTTTGACACCGAAGTGTATTATTTTCTTGGCGTATGTAAATACAATAATGCAAATTTTTCCCAAACGCCAATTATTTAAACATATTTTTATATAAAAATATGCCGTCCCGAAGTGGAGTCGAACCACCTTGTAGGGCTATCGCGGCTCTACCGCAAACCGTTGCGACCACCGGGGGCTACGACTACACAAGTAAACTTCACAAATATATGCGAACGAGATGTTATAATGACCTAGGATAGGCAACATTTTTGACACCGAAGTGTATTATTTTCTTGGCGTATGTAAATACAATAATGCAAATTTTCCCAAACGCCAATTATTTAAACATATTTTTATATAAAAATATGCCGTCCCGAAGTGGAGTCGAACCACCTTGTAGGGCTATCGCGGCTCTACCGCAAACCGTTGCGACCACCGGGGGCTACGACTACACAAGTAAACTTCACTTACTTGTGTAGTCGTAGCCCCCGGTGGTCGCAACGGTTTGCGGTAGAGCCGCGATAGCCCTACAAGGTGGTTCGACTCCACTTCGGGACGGCATATTTTTATATAAAAATATGTTTAAATAATTGGCGTTTGGGAAAAATTTATAATCAGATAGGTATGGAATCAGTACAGAAGAATTACAGAATACTGTACATAATTTTGTAAATGAAACTTTTGCTTATGAAAATGCAGACAGTTCGCCTTCATTGTTCAACTTTTTGGAGATGCAGCTATTATAAACAGTATTTTGAACAATTTTATTTTCGTTTTATAACTGTATAAATACTATTTTCGCATGTATTACATAAACAAATACAGAAATATATACATACCTGTAGCAATTTGGGTATCAAAAGACGTAAATTTATTAGAGCCTAACTGAGTAAAATTGACGTTCTAGTAGAGCAATATTAAACTCGTTCTTCCGGTAGAACTAACCCTCTAAGGATATTACAATATATGCAATTTATCCTCATTAATATGATATCAGACCTAACATCCTTACACATTCACGTAGCTTGTAATATTTTACAGCTTTATATAACAAATGTACTGTGGAATATCATAAATTTCGGAGTACAGTTCGTGTGGAGATATAATACACAAGCGATGTCACTTTAAAGGATATATAGTAAACAGGAAATAGTTCGAATCTAACAGTGACTACATTTTGAGCATCTTTCACCAAAACAAAGCTATAAATCCACGAACTCCCTTCCTTTTTATTTTTGTTTTAACATATGTTTGTTCCTCTGCAAGTATTAAAAAAAAGTACGACCTAAAACACAGAGAATACACTGTTTATATCTAAGCTATAAAAATAGAACTTATGTGTTTACTTTTTATTCTACCGACATACTTAGATCTATATTTTTATTCTGCATTGAATAGAGTGTTAGGAATCGTTACCACGTACTGCGTTCAATTTTGTTAGTGACAGATTTCAACACGCATTCTCCTATTTCAAAATTCGATGTCAATACTTTGTATTCAATGTCCTTTATTTCTTTCCTGTTAGTCACAATATTTTCTCAGTTTAGCATTAACCTAAACGTCCAAAAAAAAGTCCACATTGCAAAATTATACTTAATTGTATAAAATATTAAATTTTATTTTAGTTTTCTCTCTCTTTTAATATTTATTATACCTATCTGTTTATTTTATAAATATGTAAATATAGACCTTTCTTGAAAAGTTATAGCGTGACAGTGGTTGCATCTGAGCAAAAGTTTTCCGTTTGTGTTTTCAAATTTCGATGGAAATTATATTATAGGTCTACTTATGTATGCAAGCAGAGATGTCGCACGTATTACGTTTAAGTGAGATGGCCTACAACATTCGCATAATACAATAACTGAAATAGTTTCTTGTCTTCCAGGGACGTGACAAACACGTTTCGTGTCCTTTAATTGTATGCTTGTCTCGTCGATATTAGAATTCGTTGAGGTTCATATATTATCTCGTTTTTGTTAATAGTATGTTTGGGAAGAGTAAAATAACAACACGCATTCTCGTTTGTAACTGTCAATGAACGTGAAGCAGAAAACGAACTAAGATAGGTATACATTTTAAAAAAATCGTTCGTAAAAATGTAACAACTTTCATTAGACAAAACTCTTGAAGTACCTTATAAAAATAGGATATATCGATATATATATACCGGGCGCGCGCGCACGAGCTACTGATACGTTTAGTGTAAAATGAAAAAGAACAGCGAAGAGACGTCCCTTAGTTAACACAGGAAACGTATATCGGTACTGGTTGCTTGGACGAATGCATTCATTGTATCTCTTTATCTAACATATTAAAATCCTATGCCTGCTCTAACACATTGAAGATCGAACAGATCGAAGTGCTCAAACACGACAGAATGCATTTGAGATAGCAACAGACTTGCGCCTGCGTACATGCACATTAGACTCAGCTATCAAGGTGATGCGAAGAAATTGATAATACACCGAGAGTGTCAGACAGAGCATAACATAGCGCTTCCCAGTTACTGTCGCGCACACATTGCTAATGCATCTATCAGCAGGTCGAACGTGCGCATACTGTATATATATAATTGGATTTTCTTGGTCGCAATTTATTGTATAATAGGATGGTTTCTTAGATTACTTGGGCCGTATAATTGAAAAAAAAATCAGTTTGTTCAGACAATTTCCCCTGACGTTTTGGTAGGATCTAACTTTATCGAAGATTTTCTTTCATTAACCCTTGAGCAGGTGCGCGGACTAACTTCTCATGAGCGGGCGCGCGCGGTACTTTGTGCCGCAGATCATTAAATATTTTTTTTAGATGTGTTAATTCTTTATTGGGTTTATTTTAAGTATGGTTACAGAAGAAACAATTTAAGTATATTATTGGATTGTTTATTTATGAAATTACAAAGAAAGCTTATCGATAATTAAAAGAATAATATGTATACTGAAAAAGTAAACTAAAATTAGCAAATACTCATTGAAATCTATCTGACAAATAATAAATAAGCTGATACGCGTTTCTAATCTGTATCCATAGGAGGGTTTTGACAAGAATTACACTTAGTCACCTTATCGCTGTGATTTTTGCGAACAAATTTTACTGGACGAGCGCGAAATAGAGTACCGACAAACAACACTCTCTCAATTAATCGTCTATTGCAAACTGAATATAACGATATAATGTATTCTGTTGACATAATATTGATCTAAAGAGATCCAGGAAAGCATTCCTAGAAGAATGGCGTCAAATAAATTATGCATGCGTTCTAATTGAGAAAATTGCCAGATTGCGGTATAAAATTCTCCGCGCGCCTGCTCGAGGGTTAAATTTTGCTTATCAGTAATTACAAAAATAAAAACATATTGTAAATGTTTATAAAATATACAATATAAAATGTTGTAGAAATAATTTGTAAAAGAACGGTTTTTTTTATTTGTATAAATATTACTCCTAATTATAAACAGTTCTCCTTAAAACGAGCAAAATATCAAAACAACATTATTGTAACTCCTTTGTCTACTTAATTCTAAAATAAATTTGTTATGCAATGAAGATTTTTATAAAAATAAATTTAATTCATTTAAAATAAATTTAATTACACAGCCACACAAACAAAAATAATTTTTTAAGTCTGGGGGTCAAATCGTGTTTACCAACTATTTTTGGGATCGCTGAATCCGAATCTGCTGACCGAGCTTTAACATAACCATAAAAAACCTAATGCAAGCTATTAGCACTGTAACGTTTTGACTTAACCGTAACTCCATAATCCCAACACCCCAATTTGTATTATCGTAATATTTATGACATTTGATTTATGAGTATGATTTTCCGATCGTCCATTCTAATTGTTTAATTTTTAAGTTCGTTTACTCTAGTCTTTCCATTTTCATTCTAATTGTTCACTCTACGACATTAATTTATTCAATCGTTTATTTATTTCTGATAAGCATTCGACAAATTTAATTTTTTTGCCAAAAACCCTTCTAATGTCTATGTATATGATGTAGAAAATTCGATCGTGTACCAATCTCACGGTGTACATCGGGTAATGCTAATGTCGGTGGTCTCACCTTTGTTTTATGAGGTAATGAGCTAGAACTGATTGTTTTTTTAGTTTACAGCTTAAGTCAAAACGTTTCAATGTTTAATTGCAAACAGGATTAAGGGATTAAGGGTTTGTGTGGTTATGGAGTTTAACTGATTCGTTTTTTTAGTGTACAACTTGAATCAAAACGCTACAGTGTTGAGTAGACGACAGGGTTTTTTACGATTATTGGATAAAAGAGTTATGAGGTTATAGGTTTTAACTAATTGGATTTTTAGTTAACGGTTTGAGTCAAAACGTTAGTGGTGGGTTATTAAGGCAATCCTACCTATCTTCACTGCGACCAATGATATCTATTGTGAATACCCTTGATCTTTTACTCCCAATTAATCTCCAAACTTCTAAAGAAATTCAGGATCTTCTTGAGGGCTATGACTCTGATGTCAGCCGATTCTAAGTGCACCTGTTCAAAGTAACGGTGCCTTTGTCAGCACATAATGTGTTCTGCCGTTTGACTATATTAGGAGCAGAATCGGCATTTGTCACTATCTACCCTCGTCTTCTTGAGGTGATACCTGACAGGGCCGTGGCCAGTGAATAAAGCCGTAATGGTGCTAAAGTCTCTTTTATCGAGGTCCAGCAGAGATTTAGCCTTAGTGACTGAAATGGAATGTTAGTCCAATCAGAAATTTTTTCACTCAAAACTTCACAGTGTTAAATAGTTTAGATCATGACGTTTTTTTTGAGGTTACGCCGAAAGCCTGACGTGCTAGACCTTTTTTGACATCGAATTCGAATTCACCGACCTCAAAAACTCATCAAGTAAACATGGTCTGATCTCCAAACTAACAAAAAAAAAAGGTTTTTGTATGGCAAAGAATAGATCAATGCGTCAGTCATATATTCTCTGGGCTACAATAACGGGACTTTGCTTGTGTCACTTTCTATTCGAACGTTCTTTTTTTCTAACGTACAAAGAGTCAAAGTTAATTTTTTTAACTATATTTATTCGTATGTCCTATATGTTTTGAGATATCTCTTTCAAATTTGGCATATATTTTACTCTTATTTAAGCACACCTTCTGTAGGATTTCTAGCACAAAAAAAAACTTGAAGAACTAATAGAAAAAATAGGGGATGTGGTATTATTTTAGCCGAAAAAATATATACGAGGGGTATTTTTTTCAACCTCCAATTGCACAGTATGATGGCTCAGTATGCGGCAGGTGGTTGGTGTGCGTAGTAGACGACTGCGCATATCCTCCTCCACCGTCTCTGTCACTAGCGAGTCCAGCACGCCATTTCCTGTTGAGTTGCAGTCACGTAAACATGGCTGTCGCTATTGATTCTCCCGCCAAGTGCGAATTACTAGCTGTTATTCGTTTCTTGCAGGCAGAAGGGAACAGTGCTGCAGAAATTCATTGAAAAATGAGTCGAATGTATGGAGACAGCTTTATGAGTGACAGCGTTGTTTGTGAATGGTGTCGCAAGTTTAAAGATGACCGAACTGATGTGCATGACGAAGCCTGTCGCTACAGACGACATTACGACATTGTTCAACGAGTTGACCAGGCGCTTAAGGAAAATCGAAGGTTCACTCTAGAAAATCTTTTGAAATCCATTGTGAGGGGTGATGAGACATGGGTTCAATACGACACCCTCGAAACGAAACGATAATCGCACTAATTCTCCAAAGAGATCCACAAAAATCAAACGAACAAAAAGGTGTGTTGCTTGTGGAGTTGATGCAGCCTGAAACAACAATGAATACAGATTCATATTGTGAAAGTTTGCGACGCTTACGGAGAGCTATTCAAAACAAACGAAAAGACATGCTGACTTCTGGAATTATTCTGATCCACGACCTTATTCTGATGCCCGTCCTCACAGTGCTCGTGTAACCCAACGGCTTCTTCAACAATTTCAATAGGACATCTTCGAACACCCACCATACAGTCCCGACCTAGCGCCTAGTGAGTTTCATCTTTTCCCTGAACTGAAGCAGTGGCTTGGGGGGCAGTGCTTCCAACCTGACGTGGTGCAAAGCTTGTTCACAGATATGACAAATGCATCAATCTTCAATTCGATTACGTAGAGAAATAACCTGTATTGTACATTAGTTTTGGTAATAAAATCTTTTTTATATATTCAGCCGTCTTTTCTTTATAGCTCATCGGAGGTTGAAATAAAAATAGCCCTTGTAGTTAACGCATTATGAAACGTAATGGATGTATATTTTTGGAAATTGAACATTGTGAATTCTAACAGATTTACCACACATTTTATCAGAAAATTGTTGTTTATTTTAATTTTTACAATTGTAGATAACGTATGAAACCTTTTATTTATAATACCTCTTGTTCCATAGACATAATTTTAATTTAAACTAAATTTAAAATTTTTAAAAATTTAAATAACAACATGAAACAAGAAAATTAAAATTTTCTCGCAATAAAAAGTCATCTCACTTTTATTCGTTTAGATAATCTATTATATTTTTGCTTCTAAAAACTTTTAAACCTTACACTATTGAAAATATGGATAAACTTGTTGTACACATATGTACATACGCTATCTAACTTTAAATGATGCAAAAACTGTCGGTCCTTTCCGGAATAAATTTGTCCAAGATTTACCCTGCATAACATTTGCATACGTTCTCTTTTTACAAGTCTACCGAAAACCCGGAAATTTCTGTTTTGATTAAAATTTAAAATCTCTCACAGTTCCATTCGTACATGAAGAGGGCATGTTTTTTAGCTGCTGAATTATACTGTTTACAGGGTACACAACCTTTTAAAAATTCACACAATATTTAAATTTTTGTATCTTGAGATCTATATCAGATATAAATTTAAATTATATTACGCAAGCTGTGCCAAATGATGTCTTACCCTTATGTATCCGTTATTTATCAAAATATGAAAACTGCTTTTGGAATAGTCTTATTATTATAAGGTGCTGTAGTGTAACTGGGACATGATTTTACACCATATTTCATATTGTTAGTAAATATTATGAATATGTATGAGAGGAGGATCCAGTTGCCCCCCGATTTTGGGGCAAATGAACCCACCCCCAGACTAAGTTTCTTAAAAACACTGCAACACCTGGCTGGGGAATCTGGGTATGTTGCTGTATCTTCCATTTATGAGTAGAAAATTATGATTTGACGGCAACGATGATTTAAATTTTACTTATAGGCGTTGCAAATATGATTAAAATAAATACTGCAGCATAAAGAAAAAAATGATTATAATAATACAAAAGCATAAAAACAAAAGAAAAACGCGGATTTAGTTAAAACTATCTGGTATTTTAGTAAAATATAGTTCTTTTAGTGAATGTTTGTTAAGTCCCTAAGGTCTATGGAAAAGCATATCATGTCTTTAAATCTAGCCGAGCTGCAGGCCATTGGTTGTGATAGTGGACGTTCTACACCTGATACCTTAACGAAAGCCTGTTCTTCTGTTTCAATAAACTTTTTTTGTCCATGTCTTTTGAAAAAAGCATCTTCGTATCCTCCATACATTGTCTCCACAACTTTGGTATTGAATAATAACTGATGGGTCTTAAAAAACAAGTTTTAAAACTGTTGACATTAACCTGTAAGTAATTCTTAAAAACGAATAAATTTGTTTTTTGTTTTTAACAACCTATTAAGTACGTATTTGTTGTACAATATTATTGATGGGGCAATTGGGTTGACTGGGGCAACAGGACCACCAGCAAATCCAGTTACCTCAAGATCATGGCCCAGTTGAACCTTTGCTTTAATTTTTTTTTTTTGGGTAATTGGGCCACCCCCCAATAACAACATCCAGGAAGGCGAAAGAACATTTAAAACTATATTCACTGATAAATCTACTAGTAAATTATGTTTTGACGTAGTAAATATCATAAGTCTGTTGTTAAAACGCATTAATGCAGTGTGCCAACCGCATTTGGTTAAAATCTCCCAAAAACATCGATGTAAATTAGCTATGGCCCAGTGATCCCAAGGCCCAGTTACCCCACAGCACCTTATATGATTACCAGCATTTGTTATTTAAATATATGTATATGACAATCCAGTATCTCAACAACTGTTCAGGAAACAATGAAATTCGGCAGTCAAGTACAGTCGATGTTAACGCTTACATTTATTATAAAATGATTTCCGGTTTTCTCATATTTCCGGGTACGTGACCCGAACTTCAATTTGCTTAATGAAACAAGAGGTATAATATTCAATTTATGAATAGACCCTTTAAATAATAATACTCTTCTTGAATGTGGTTGTCTTGGTAACCGCATACATTACAGTATAAATGAACAATTAACTTGTCTTATCCGGTCGAAGCCTCCAACAAATACGAAAGCTCCCGGACATTTTTTTTTATCCGACGACATCCAATGTTGAATCTGAACGCGACCCAGCATGACAGCATACCACCGCATAATATACAACTTGCAACAAATTTTCTGTATCTGGAGGGTTTGAAATAGATGAATTGCGAGCGAAGGGATCCATCCGTAGCTGCTAGAATCATCAATATTGGATCCTTTTGTGTGATACTTTGTAGGAAATAAGGTCTAAAGTACTTTGTCAGTTAAATTACGGAATAAAGTAAATTAGCTGAACAGTAAATTATACAGAAAATGTCCAGATAACTTAGCGAACACAATTTTGTATAAGTAACAATTTGAATTATTACTGAGATGTATTTTTTTACCCAACGGGACTTCTACGCAAAAAAATTCCTGTCACACACCTCATAAACCGTCTGGTCTGCTTCCTGGGAATTTCATTCACGAACATAACATCGAAATCATAACTTATATTGGAGTCTACATACATATACTGAACAAGTAAAAAAAAAACCTTTTTGTCGCACCCAGTCAGAATTCTAGTTGGTTTTTGTGAAATAAAAAAAATAGCGAGAAACCGATTTCATTCTCATTTCTCGATTTCTATTCACGTCGAATAGAAAGCCGAATCGATGCTGTGGCTTTAAGTGATTTACTGAATTGAGTATAACAATTTTTTTCTGAATAAATCTTACATACGCATGTTGCTCCAATTTTTAAATATTATAAATCTATATCCTTATAAATTGGTTTGTCAAATTGTAAAATTATAGCAGCAGAACTTGGAAAGATTATAGTTCAAAATTAAAGACATTAACAAATCAAAATCAAATGGATGTGTCAGAATCGTCTATTCTATCCTTTTCCTGTCCCATTTTGATTCAGATCTCGTACCGTTTCATTTAGATTAGTTTGAGCTTTTATAATACATTTAAGACCTTCTGCTGTGTGAAAACCGTAAGAGGTCCGTAGTACAATCCGATTTGTAAATGTGAAAAAAATGCATCCTATTGCAATTGATGAGCAAATCTTCAAACCGTGTCTGGTTTTAAAAACTTTAGCGCCATCTGTATATAGCTAACTAGGACCTTATGACTAGTTAAATCTTTGATCTCCAGATAAACCGTTCAGTAACATCATCATGAAGTTTGATCCTTACGAATCTCAATTGCGAGATTGACGTTACTCATGACACTGACCCTCTTGTTTCTGAAGACTTGCACCATCCTGCTCTTCGAATTTTTGTGAATTTGAACGGATACCAACCAACTATGAGCTTCCCGAGCAACAACATTCCCCATTACGACTTCCATAAAACTGACTATGAGAACCTACACAAGGGGCTTGTAAAAATAGATTTGGAGCTTTATTCAAAACTCTCAAGATGTCAATACTGCCTTGGATGGATTTTACGGATAATTAAACGGAGCTCTCGACAAATGTGTACCAAAAAAGCAGGGGTCAATGCGTGTGTACCCTCCCCCTCTCCCCCTCCCCTTCCCCTCCTCCGGTTTAACAGCGACATAAAACGCCACCTAAAATTAAAAGAGTACTGGCGTTTCATTCATGGAAAGCAACCATCTTCTCGTATCCCTGGTCGTATGATATGGAACAATACGGAAGTTTTCTACGGTGATTCAATCTAAACCCACTAATACGAACTGTTTATCTATGTGGGACAATGTAAATGTTTTTTATGTTAGATCTTTCAATGAGCCTGAGATAGAGTCCGCTATGAAACATTTGAAGTCTAAAATAAACTCAGGTCATGACCTACTTCCTAGTTTTTGAATTCGCAATTGTACTTCTGAGCTGGCAAATCCGCTTACGAGTCTCATTAATCTGTCGCTACGCACCGGTACCTTTCCGCAACAATGGAAAGTTGGAAGAATTACTCCCGTGTTTAAAAAGGGTGATGATGCTCTGATTGAAAACTATCGACCCATATGCATCCTCTCAAATTTTGCCAAACTTTTCGAGCACCTGTTGAGTGTCGAAATCTGCCGCAATATCAAGCCTCTTCTCTCTCAGCATCAGCCTGGCTTCGTCTCGAGTAGGTCCACTACCACAAATTTAATAAATATCTCCCAATACATTAGTGAAACGTTGGATAACAGAGAACAGGTTGATGTTATTTACACTGACCTATCTAAGGCGTTTGATGTAATTGATCACCCTCTACTTATGCAAAAGTTGAAATCGTTTGGATTCTCTCGCTTACTTATCGCGTGCGTTCCGGTGTGCCCCAAGGTTCCAATTTAGGCCCCTTGTTATTTAATATATTTATCAATGACCTTTTGGCATCCTTGGCATTGTGTTATGCTGATGTGAAAATTTACCATAAGGTTTCTACTGATGCTGATTGCTACAACTTACAAGAAAACCTCACTCACATACATGACTGGTGCGTGCAAAATGGTTTGAGACTAAATGTTAAAAAATGTGCAGTAGTTTCATACACAAAAGTTAATAATCAAAGAGGTTCTGATTATAACCAGCTTCTTGTTGGACATCATATCACATCCTTACCAACAAAAAGCGTATCCAGAAAGGATTCCTTAAAACGATACAAATTAGATGTGCTCGTTTATTATTTAATATTATACTTGAAAAATACACCACATTTGCTTTCTCAAATTCACTTTACTTTTCCTAATTATAGTGTACTAACTATTGAGACTATTTATGGTCCTTCGTATCCTACTAATGTACTGCAAAAAGCACCTCTCCACCACATGATACGTAATCTTAATCTACAGTACTCGGATCCCTTTATTTAATTTCACAATAACTATATTTAACCAATACTACTTTAAGTTTCTTGGTGTCTTTGTATTCTGCAAATATTGGTATAATGTATTATTTACTTCTTATTGTTTAATTTTGTATATTGATTTTGATTTATTAATGAACTGTACTAAGGCTTTATTTCTTTTATATATATGTTGTCCTGTATTGTACTGTTGGACAATAAAGATTGTATTATTATTATTATTATGAAGTTCATTGATAAACAGCTGTCATAATTCATTTCGATATCTGTCAGCAGTTTCGGTTTGGTTAAAAAATTCTTCTCCTTGAAATTGCTAACCAGACGCCTATCTTTTGCGGATGTAATGAAGTTTTATGAATTTGTGAAGGTTTTCTGCCAACCACATTATCATATTTTATTTAATAAATAGATAGAAACATGAAACCCAGCATCATCGGAAAAAATAACATTTGAGAGATTTCGACTTAATAAAAATTGGTCACCTATAGTAAAAGAGAAAAAGTTAACGAGAAAAACGGGGCATATAACGATTTGTAACAATCACAGATCAATTTAAAAACGGCTATCTTGGAGCAGTATTTGTGTGGCTTACTGGCCTACTTTGAAATCTAGTCATACACAAAATACTATAAAATTTATTTTGCCACAAAAGTCAATATTTCTTACCGCACTACGTTAATAGGAATGTTGGTAAAAAGTACCAGCTGGCGTCTATTTGAATACTGAGTGCAAGTTCTATACTTCTAATTAAAAATTCTGTGATTAAGCCGAAAATTTTGGCAAATGCTTAAATGTTTTAATAAAGGAGTTACATTTTAATTGTATCATTCAGCTGCCCCCTCCAGATTCATTAATAGGAAGCTTATTATTTCTCAAAATGTTGTACTCGCAGTATGACCAAAGCTTTTTCGTACCTCCTAGTTCTCCATCCTCTTGGCATCTTCGACGAATAGTTGAATGTTGGCACCAATGTTTTTGCAGTGGAATTTCTGGGTTATTTGGCGGTTTACTGAAAATTGGCCCCCTACAAGTTGTCACAATATGTTTCCTTGAGTATTGTATTTATTTCTTGTTTTATAATCTTCTACATGCTGGTTCCAGCCCCTTAAGAGGTGTGCAGTACTAGTAACTAGTTCAGAATCAGTCCTAAAATAGTCTTGTGGAATGGCAACAAGCGCGAGCTAGTTACGAATGTTGTTCTAGACCTCAAAAATAAATGACAATTGAATGAACACAAACAGAAACATTGGTGAGCATGGACAAAAAAGAGGCTCCTTGTATATATTATCTCTGTGTGTATTGTAACTCCTTAATAGTGGATTACAATTCGTAATTAGTAGAGTTTTGCAGCTCCTAACCTCAATTATATTGAAAACCGGTTGTTCTGGCTTCAAGCATATCTCCTCATTACATTTGAAGTCACAAAGTATATACTCAATCTAGTCTGTTCTGTTTTTTGATCGCAGTGATGTTTATTATAAAATGAACTAAGGGAATCATGTTTTTTGAGCTTGCCATCATCTTCTCCAAAAGAACAACAAAAAACTACAAACATACAATGTTAGCATTTCTTAGGAATTCTAGACTAATTAGGAAATCATAGAATAAACATTCAATGGCCAAGATTGCTTTTAATTTTGTTTCATCAACGAGCAAGAACTTGCAAGATGTGATCAATCTAATGACTGATTGAAGCATCGTGGTCATAATCTGTTCTAACATTAAAAGAGTCCGTTCTGAACTATTGCTTTGAAGTCACATAGTTATATAGTCAATCTAGTATGTTGTGGTTTTTTGATCACAGTGATGTTTATTATAAAATAAACTAAGGAATCATGTTTTTTGAACTTGCCATCATCTTCACCAAAAGAAGAATAAAAAACTACAAACATACAATGTTAGCATTTCTTAGGAATTGTAGACTAATTAGGAAATCATTGAACAAACATTCAATGGCCAAGATAGCTTCGAATTTTGTTTCATCAACGAGCAAGTACTTGCAAGATGTGATCAATCTAATGACTGGTTGAAGCATCGTGGTCATAATCTGTTCTAACGTTAAAAGAGCCTGTTCTGAACTATTGCTTTGAAGTTACATAGTTATATACTCAATCTAGTCTGTTCTGTGTCTTGATCGCAGTGATCTTTATTATAAAATAAACTAAGCAATCATGTTTCTTGAGCTTGCCATCATCTTCACCAAAAGAAGAACAAAAAACAAACATACAATGTTAGCATTTCTTAGGGATTCTAGACTAATTAGAAAAATAAATCATAGAATAAACATTCAATGGCCAAGATTGCTTCGAATGTGGTTTCATCTACGAGTAAGTACTTGCAAGAAGTAATTCCAAGTCGCCAATCCAGTCACCGTGAAATCATAATTGAAATCATTGCTCCTATTAATTTCGAAATCTACTCGAAGAAATAACAGCTTTGACTTCGTCCAAACGAGCCCTCACCAACCTGGACGAGTTGTTTTGAAGTATTGAGGTTATCAACTCTGAGCAATCTAAAATTTTAGTAATGCCAACATTTTTCAAGAACCATATTCGTAGAATTTATCATAACTAGCGCACAATTGAGTTAACAGTTCCTGTTGAAGCAAGTAGTTTAGTTAGTATTAAAAAAGAAATAATTTTGTGATCACGCCATAAGATCTGCTTAGCTTGAAACTCAGACATGATTCTTTATGTACAAGATCATCTTCTTAAAAGCTGTAAATATTAATGTGCTCTTAACGACGATAGCAAAGACACAGATGACTGTATTTAACGAAGCTCTGAGGCTGTAATTAAGCTAATAGCTTATTGTGTGGTCATTTTATATATGAAACTTGTTAACGCTCCACTACATATCTTCATAACCCGATGCGGTTGCTCTTGAACGGAACAATGAAGCAAGTTCTAACTTAAGTATTCCACTGTGATTTGCGGTTGGCATCTCAGTATTCTAGGAGACAGTAGATTTCTCCCATCTTAAATGTATATAGTGATAATATAACTTCATTTGCAATTTCTGAAACTCAATTAAATTGGTCACTGTGACAATTTAATTATATTCACATTGTACTACAAGACTATCAATTAATGAAACCGAGATAGAGAGAGAGATAGATATGCATCGAAGCATAAGAACTTGTTAGTCTAAGTTCATTCGTACAATAGAAAACAAAAGATACATATTATATTAAGTTAATAATAATGCCATTATAATTGAATATTTGGTTGTTTCAATTTTCGTTTCTATATTTATCTTTATATCATTTTAACTTGTGGAGAAGAAACGAGTTGGCTTCGATTTCCTACAAGTTCCGATTGCTGTTGTTGACGTAGATATTTCCGTTGTAATCACCTTAACATCACTTTTCTTATATATAGAATTTCTCCAAGGCATAAGAAAGTAAATTCATCTTCGTTCCGGATATTATTTGTTTAAGAATTGATATATTACCGATTTTGACCTAGATAATAAATTGCTTATACCAGGAAGGATCTCGGAGGATGATAATGTCAGAAATCCAATTATATTTTAAAAGAGGTGGATGACGTTCGGATTTTAACTGATCTAATTTGCAAATCCTGGTTAAATCTAAAATATTAAATAAATCAATTCATCATATTTTTGACATTTTTGATGCTTATATTATCTCTCTTGTTTAAGCTGGTTCGACAGTAACCCGTAGCACTGCTATCAACGGTGGAAACAGATCAACAATTATTGTTAAAAAATGTAATCTTCTATCCAAAAAGGTAAGTGTGGCTACATAATTTTCCCTTTGACTTATAAAAATACATACCTATATGAACTTACATTTTTAATGACTTTACAACTGAAATTATAGCAAACAAATCAACATCAGAACGAGTGCTTATTTTTGAGGTTAGCTACTAGTAGTACAGTTTTCATCTGTCCATTTTTTGCAAGCCTTACATTATATCCAGTCTTGTTCAAAAGATTTTCCACAAACGATGCAGCTTATAATCGAAACAGACCAAGTAGATATCATTTACACTGATTTTGCGAAAGCATTTGATCGATTTGACCATGCAGTGCTATTAAACTTGAAACTTTCATTAATGGGTATGAGCGAATCATTACTTGCTTTAATAAAGTCGTATCTTGATAATCGAACGTTCTTTGTATCGTATAAGGGATTTAATTCTATTCATAGATCTACTCCATCTGGTATCCCTCAAGGTTCCAACTTAGGTCATCTTTTGTTCTTGGCATTCATTGATGATCTCACTAATTTCGTAAAATATCTGTTGTTTGCAGATGATGCTAAGTTATGTTCAGTAATGACAACACTAGATGACGGTTTAGCATTGCAAAATAACTTAAACCTTCTGCACGAGTGGAGTATTGTTAATAATTTAAGTATTAATATATCAAAATGTAACGTTATGTCTTACACACGCAAAAAAACTCCTGTTATATATGATTATCACATCAATAATGAAATTTTACATCGTCTATCGATAGTAAGGTGTTATTTTTGATCCTGTATTGTCGTTTAACATATTGGGACAATTGTCTCTAACGCTAATAAAATGTTGGGATTTGTTTACGAGCATCGAAAAACTTTCATGGTGCCTCTACGTTATTTAACAGTCTTGTCAGGTCCAGGCTGGAGTATGCTTGTTTATAATAACGTGCCATCGAAAAAAAACATAATTGGTGTAGGCTATGTAAATGTTTTTGAACGTTGCTTTAGCCACTACCACATAATGACATGTATTATTTGACATTTTATTGTAACCAAAGCATTCCAAAGTTTATAACCTCAAATTAAATGTCAAGGAATCAATGTCATTATGTGAAAGTGACTAAAGTAACAATCCATTCACATAGCCTATTCTAATTATGATTTTTTTCGATGTGTCTATAGTATTTGCTCAAAATGTGACATTTTTTCATGTAGTTTAAGCACGCTTGTGCAAACGTATTTGCAACACAACTCTGTTTAATTTAGTTAATAGTACTTATCATAGGTTAGGATTTATAGAACTCATTTAGGATAGAGTTACAATTTTACTCTAGGTATATTATACCGGGTGTCACACGAAAAACGCCCCGAGCTGTAGCTCTGTTATTTACATTCCGATTTTTATGAGTCAGGTACCAAATGAAATGGCTTGATGAACGCTATGTTTGGATTTGCATTTGCTTTTCTCCAAAGCCATCTTTATTTTTTCGCGATTGTCAACTTTTTTTTTTCAAATTTTTCTTCAAATTTACTACATTGGATAGATATTCTTTTTTTGAATCCATTGATGTGCAATGCATCCCTTTTACTTGTAAACTTAGAAGAAAAAAAAAATTAAAACACTTTTTTGGACCTTCTCTTAAAATCACTTTTATTATACTGTAGTGTGCTGTGGAAAAGTAGCTATAAAAAATTACGCATTGCGCATATGTGACTGTCATTACTGATTTTATTTCAAAAGAAAAAAAAACAAAACAAAAAAATTCAAAACTAATAAATTTCACAAATATTGTTCGAATTGGTTACCGTCATACTCAATACAAAAGTGGCATCTCCGTATAACACCGTGGGTGGCATTTAAAATAAAATTATTACGTATATCTTGACAGGCTTCGATTATTCGGTTCCTTAACTCGTTTATATTCTGTGGCACTGTTAAATATACCCGATCTTGAAGATATCCCCAAAGCCAAAAATCTAAAGGTGTAAGATCTGGTGACCGCGCCGGCCAACGAATAGGTCCATATGTGCCAATCCATTGCTCATTAAAATTGCGATTCAACCAGCCAACGTTTATTTGTGCATTATGGGGTGTAGCACCTTCCTGTTGAAAATACAAGGATCTGCGTCCGCAAGTGGTAATTGATCCAAAAAGCTTTCAACATCATCGGTTAATAGTTGGCGATATTTTAGTTGATTTAAGGAACCGTCAATAAAAAATGGACCAATCAAGCGGTCTCCAAGTAGGCCACACCACACATTACAGCTGAAACGACGTTGAAAATTGTTGTTGACGATAAATCTGGGGTTTTCTTGGTTCCACTGTCGATGTATGTTGCGATTAAAAATTCAATAATTTGTGAAAGTACATTCATCTGTCCAAATAATTTTGCGATAAAGTGACGGATCTTGTTGCAACGTTGTTAAATAAAAATTACAGAATTGTGTTCTTCGGACTGAACCATTTTCTGCAGCTGCAGTACTTCGGGACGTACCAACTATGTTTCCAATTTCACGAACCGAGGTTTTGGCATTTTCTTCGACAGATAGCAAAACGTCCAGTTCCACGTTTTCAGAAAATGTTCTATGCACTCGGTTTTTTTAAACATCCGTATCTTCTTCAATTTTCTTCAAGTCGAATAAACTTGCGCCGTTTTGGACCTTCTCTTTCGGGAAAACGTAACATGTAAACTCGCAACGCCTGATTAGGGTTTTTCTTGCATTCAAAATATACTTGTAACATATCAGTAAGTTGATTAAAATCCATCATTTATTTCAAAAATGTCAAAATATACTTAGAAAAGAAAAGTAAAAGACGCTAATAACTTCTAATGTTATTAGCGTTATTTTTTTATACCTATTTTTCCATAGCACACTACAGTAAGTGTTTTAGTTACGTGTTTTTCTTCTAAGTTTACAAGTAAAATGGATGTATTGCACATCAATGGATTCAAAAAAAGAATATCTATCCAATGTAGTAAAAAAATATATACGGAGCAATTTGAAGAAAAAAAGTAGACAATCGCGAAAAAATAAAGATGGCTTTGGAGAAAAGCAAATGCAGATCCAAACATAGCGTTCATCAAGCCATTTCATTTGGTACCTGACTCATAAAAATCGGAATGTAAATAACAGAGCTACAGCTCGGGGCGTTTTTCGTGTGACACCCGGTATATAGGGTGTTTCATAATATATGCGAAGGACTTCAGGATGTGATAGCTTGTCCAAAAATTTAAAAAAAAGTTTCTATCAACTAACCCTCTAAAATGCACCATTTTAGAGATACAGGGTGTTGAAATTTATTTAAAAAAATTCGTTTTTTGGAAATATCTCCGGAATCGTTCATCGTACAGAAAACACCTTTTGTAACCATCTTCTACTTATAATAAGCTAAGTTGCGTGCGAGAAAAAACATTTTTTTAAGTCATAATTGGTGAAGATTTTGAAGGGGTGGTGGTTGTTTTTCACCCCAGCTTCTACGCCACTGGAAAAGGTACGGTTTTTTTGTTTTCTACACAAAAAAGGTACTGTTGGTCATGAGCTCTAAAGTTGACCGTTTTCGAGAAAAATCAACTTTTATGTTAAAAAATGGTAAATTTTTTGAAATAAAAGTTTTATTTTACTAAAACATTAGCACAAGTAAGAAAAGCAAACGTTAACAACATAAAAGGTGATTTTTCTCGAAAACGGTCAACTTTAGAGCTCATGACCAACAGTACCCTTTTTGTGTAGAAAACATTGGCGGTTCAAATGGGCGTCTCAAAACCGTACCTTTTCCAGTGGCGTAGAAGTTGGGGAAAAAACAACCACTACCCCGCCAAAATCTTCACCAATTATGACTTAAATTTTTTTTCGCACACAATTTTGGTTCCGGAGATATTTCCAAAAAACGATTTTTTTTATTAAATGTCAACCTGTATCTCGAAAATTATGCACTTTAGAAGGTAAGTTGGTAAAAACTTTTTTTCAAATTTTTGGCCAAGCTATCACATCCTGAAGTTCTATGCATATATTATGAAACACCCGATATATCATTGTAATTTTGTACTTGTTTTTGTTGTTTTGTCCTTAATTTGGTTACACTGTTGGACAAATAAACCATTATTATTATTATTATTAAACAGATCTTGAATCGTTGCAAATAATTGAAAAGATGCTTCATTATAGGGACTGACCCGTAATAGTGGTACTCTATTTCATTTCTTATGACTGGTTACAGTGTGATCGAATCAGCGAATACATTTCTATTCAATGGGTATAATTGAATCCAAATATTTCCAGTTTCATTTTACAAATTCTGGAAAATGTAGTATTGACAAAACCAGCAACACTTAATCCACAATCCACATGATTCGTTACAGGTATTTTTCAATGGCTTCATTATCTAACAGTATCTAATGATCAGTTTGTACCACACGTGTGGAGGTAATAAGCATATGAATATGATGTTTCTTGGCATAAACGATCACCTCAAGGTTTTTGTGACTTGCTTGCCATCCAAGATCAAGTAGGATCAGGTAGGATTCTTCTGATTAGGATCGACAAAAATATGCGACCATTTTAAGAAACTAATAGAGAGCAGTATAAAAATACCCTTTGGGAGTGCTTCAAATGATTGAAAATTAAAATTTTCTTCTTCAGTCCAAGCAGTTGACTATCTAAATACTAACGTCAGTGATCGGACAAGCGAGAGTATTGTACATGTTACACTAATCTAGTTTAGCTTTCGTCTTGGTGGAGGGGAAAGGTTTCTCCCCACCCTCACCCTCTGGGTCCGTTCCAGGGTGTGATACTCATCCACTATAATGTTGATATCCTCCGAATGATCTCTTCGTGGTCCTCTTCGTGGTCCTCTTCATTGTTGTAGTCGACGGTTAAACTTGTCCTTCGTTGCTCCCTACCTTTTACTTTTAATATCACGCGCAAATGGGTTATCGTGCGTTCTGGTACCGTCGTAAAACTTCGCTGCAACGCCATCGATATATTTCTGTATCGTAGGCGTATCACAGGGTGTTCCCTGACCGACGTTCTCCTATCTGCGCCAAACATTAGACGTAAGCACTTATTTTGTGCTGCCTGAAGCTTGTCAATGATGTAGTTGGCCGTGTTCGCCCACAGCGGCGCCCTTTGTGTTAATATTGGTCATAGGACCGTCTTGAAGACAAGCATCTTGTTATCTCCAGTGGTCTTGCGACTTAGTAGTGTAGAGCTGAATTTCCAAATGGTTCTGATGCTTTGCTCGACCCACCGTTTGTATGCGAGTCGTTTGTCGAGGTACACTCCGAGGTATCTTATGGGATTTGCTAAAGAATGTCGGATATATGGGTACATATATCGAAGGACATTTTTCTGCACGGAAAATGGTTGATGATGGACTTGTTGGAGTCGGCTGTTTATCCCTTTGTGGTTGGATAATTGGCTCTGCAGCTTTTGTAGTGCTTTTAACGGGGAATGGGAGCCGGTGTCGTTCCTGAACAATCCCAGCTTATTGTTCGAGAAGATCGGTCGAAAACTGGTATCGCCGTTACTGGAAGTGTAGTCGTTTATATACCGTGCAGAAATCTTTCCATGCATGGTATTAAAGTTTATTGAAAACGGAAAAGAAATTAAAAGGGGGACCACAAAATCGTAAATCATAAGTAGAAAACATAAACTTAGTTAATTAACACCGATGGATCACAGACAGTGCAGTACTTATGGTTCGGGTTTCGAATCTTAGTGGTGAAGAGCGGTTGGAACTTATCTAAAGTGAGCCGAGACACATACTTCTGCTTGCCCATACATAAGTTACCACTAGAATGGTGGCATGGTCTACAGAAACCAGTCTAACGAATTATACATCACACTAACAAATTAAATTCGTTAATATTATTTATACACACGATGTTTGTATAGCATTTCTGTTAATGATCTCTTTCAAATTGCTAGTAACAGACTTGAAGTAACGAAAAAAAAACAACTAGTGTAGATGAAATTTTGTGCAATTTTCTTCTAAATTATTTATGGCCAAAAATGTGTTTTCAAGGAGTAACTTCGGACGTCGCTTTTTTCCTTTAAAACCAAATAAATATGAACATCTAACAAAATAGAAGTCTCTTATTTTTTTGATGTTCTTCATACGTACAATTCTTTTATCAAAATCAAAGAAAGACAGTTCCGTGACTTTGGCTTGTAAGTTAATTTGCAGTCGTTGTTGTTGTGGTGTAAACATTTTTAGGTGTATTGCTAGGATTTTGTGTTATCTCTATAGTGAATTTCTGTTACAATCCATCTAGCGGAACCAGTGCATGTCGTCCTTCATTATTTCAAATAAGTTACACGTGATTTCACCATTATTCATGCAGACTAATCTACATGTTTTATTGCAATTTACTCCAGGAACAGTTCGATAATCGTTGTAATTAGATCTGCATACATATGTCTGATATAAATGAAAACAAATGTATTTTCCCATAAACAGGAAAATGCAATTACTCACCGCCGTATGGTGTTTTTTACGGTATATATACTGCGAGCTACTTTTACTAGCTTATTGTGCTATTTTGTAATTTCATTAACGTTTATATATACTGACTTCCAGAAAAATTGCAACACCTAGAAGTTGTCGAATGATTTTATTGAAATTTTCAGGAAACGATTATTTTCATTAAACAAATTGATGATTAAAATTTAAATAAAATCTAGCCAGTAGTTTTTTTTTGCATGTTGTTTCCATAGCACATAGTAACTATAAATTTGAAGTATTAGACCATTTAGTAACTGTCAAGTTTGCAAATCGTTGTTGTTACGTCACAATTTCATTCTGCACTTGATAACAATGCCGAGAGTATGTCAACATCAACATTTTGTCCAATTAAGTGATTTTGAACGTGGCCGTATTATTGGTATGAGAGAGGCCGGACTTTCGCTAAGAGAAATTGCTCGTCGTGTAAACCGAAATGTTTCAACGGTAATGAGGTGTTGGTCCAAATGGTCCGAGGAAGGGGTTCAACATCGTCGCCGTGGATCTGGACGTCCTCGAAGGACTACAGATCGCGAAGAACGTCGCTTAAGACTTTTGGCCACAAGAGATAGATTTTCAACAACTCGATCAATTGCAAATGATTGGAGAGGTACAGGACTCAGAATGTCAATGTCAACTGTTTATCGCCGGATAAGATCTTATGGATTGCGTTCATATCGTCCATTTTTATGTCTTCCTCTTACACCACTTCACCGTCTACGCAGACTAGAGTGGAGCAACTTAAGGGTTAATTGGGCGCAGAAATGGCATGTTGGCGTGTTTAGTGACGAGTCCCGATTTTGCTTGTGGGCCCACGATGGTCGTAGGAGAGTCAGACGGATGCGTGGAGAACGTAAAAATCCAACATTTTTTGTGGAACGCAACACAGCCCTCACTCAAGGAGTTATGATATGGGGTGCAATATGTTATGGTAGCAGATCACCCTTGGTCTTTATTGACGGCAACCATAACGCACCTGGTTACATTGCTAATGTGCTACAACCAGTTGGCCTTCCATATCTTCAGGGGCTGCAAAATCCAATTTTCCAGCAGGATAATGCGCGCCCTCATACGGCAAGGGCTACAACACGGTTTTTGGAAGAATGTAACATTGTCGTCCTCCCATGGCCTGCTCGGTCACCTGATTTGTCGCCCATTGAACATGTATGGGATATGATTGGTAGGCGAATAGGTAATTTACTGCACCCTCCAGATAATTTACACGATCTTCAACAACGGATTCAAGAAGCTTGGGACAATATACCACAAGCAGCTATAGATCACTTGATTAATAGCATGCCAAGGCGTCTAGATGAGTGCATTACAAATCGTGGCGGAGCAACTCATTATTGAAAAAACTTTTAAAGCTTTTATTCTTTTGTTTTTAAAACTTAATCATAACTTTGTTTCATAGAAATAGACGTTTTCTGAAAATTTCAATAAAATCGTTAAACAGCTTCTAGGTGTTGCAATTTTTCTGGAAGTCAGTATATGTATAGTTTGTTTTCCGCACAATAATTGTCATTGCAAAACAATTAAATCGATTTTCTCAGTGGCTTCTATCGAGGTCACAATTATAACACTAATATTGTGTGTAAGGTATTATAACGAAACCCAATTACAAATTTTAAACTATATATTCGCGAAAGTTTTCATCATAAATTCTATTAATACGTTCCCAAATTAACAGCCTTAACAAGCTTTAATTAAATGATTCTTAAGGTAGTTAGTAATTAAATTAAAACAATGGTCTATTGACGCTAGATCTTAACAGTTTCAGTCAGTAATGCCATTGCAATAAATCCGCAGATTCTTGTTTATCATTCCGGCAAAAAAGATCTCACATTACCGTGCAAACTACTTGTTAACTTGCTAAAGTTCGAGAAACTGCATTCGACGGTAAACAGTATGTAGTTGCGCCGTAAGCGCTTTTATTAGCTTGCAAGAGGTCATAAGTCAATAAAGGTGTAGACGAAGTCTGCCAATAACGTCAAACAGATCCTCAAGTTATCGGGAAGATGGACTAGTCGCTCCAAAATAGATACCTGTAATGAAACAAATCTCCAAACTTACATTAGAGGTTGTTAAGACGTATTTATCAATCCGTTCAAATTTAGTAGACAATAAAGTGTTATGAAGGATAATTTTGTTGTAATATATAAATAATTTACAAAGAGTCTGGTGACATTTTTAACATAGAAATTTCAGAAGTTTTAAATGTTATAAATGTGGAAAACCTGGACATAAACGAGCTTAATGCTGTTGAATGTAAACGGAAAGGCATTCGAACTACTGTAGGAAAATTCTGTAAATAGGAAGAAATCTGGAAGAGCCATTCAGTGGATCTTAGATTGTGGTGCAGCGGAGTATATGTTAAACACAGATAAGTATTTTTCAAATGTGAAAACCTTTCAAATTACCGTTAAAATAGTCATTGCTAAAGAAGAAGAAAACACGTTTGCCTCAAAAGGAAGTAATATTGAAATTTTTATAATGAATAAGGTAGAAAAGATATACCGTGCCTTCAAAATCTTTCCTCATTAGAGTCGGCCATGCTTTTTTTTAATGGTTGGCCAGAGTGCATGTAAATCTGTCAGAAATGCATCATTTTCACAGTTTGGTTATGTCATATAAGTGTGTATCTGTAATAATTATAGCGTAATTAAGTTTTTGAACAAATATTTATTGCAAAAGCCAAAATTGAGAGAAAATAATACTAAAGCAGATGTTGGAAATGTTGACCGTTGTTTTGCAGACAAAGTTGAACTCTACGCTTCATGCTTTCAAAGCCATTTATTAAGATTTCTTCGGTGATGTCAGCACAAGAATTAACAATAGCATTACGAAGCTCTTCGATTGTTTGATGTGTGATCTTGAAAATCGTATTCTTTAAATATGGAAAAATAAAATAATCTAATATTTTCAAGTCTGGAGATCTTGCAGGAAAATTAAAAATTCTTCTTCTCGAGATTTGTGCGCTGGTGCATTGTCTTGCTGGAAATATCCTACTGTAAGTTCATCATCATGAAGTTCGTTGATAAACGGTTGTAATAATTCGTTTCTATATCTTTCAGCAGTTACGGTTTGGATAAAAAATATAGGCTCAATAATTCGTCTTCTTGAAACTGCTAGCCAGATACCTATTTTTTGCGGATGCAACGAAGTTTCAGTGAATTCATGTGGATTATCTGCAGACCAAATTCTCATGTTTTGCTTGTTTAAATAGCCAGAGAGATGGAACCACGCCTCATCAGAAAAATAACATTTGTCAAGAACATCGTTATTATTTACGTTATTCAAAAACCATTGACAATACTGTGTTCTCGTACCAAAATCTATCTCTTTAAGTTCTGAAACTGCTTGAATTTTATAAGGAAACAATTTTAAATCCTTTTTTAAAATCGTATGACAGGTTCCCACTGACAAACCAACTTGTTGCGATAGTGTTGCGACAGATTTTTTGGGTGAGTGTTCCATTCGCTGTTGAACATCTTCGATTAAATTTGCTGTTCGTTTTTTAGGTGCTCCACCGCCAGGTTTACGTGTTACTGCACCTATTTCGCCAAATTTAATAACGCAAGCTTGAATTTGTTTTAGCAGTTGTGCGTAAGTAACTGGGCAAATTAGAAAATTGTTGTCGGAATTCTTCTATGCACCGATTAATGGAATAAACCCATTCTCCATTTTCTAATTTTTGCCCAGTTCTATAGTAACATTGAATTATAAATATTTAATGTTCTAATTATAACATTATAATAAAATAATTAAGAAAATATAAACGTCAATTATTTGAATTTAAGTTTGACAACTGTCAGAATTTGAAGTTCTGAACAGCATCGCATTTGCACCAACCTATGATAACTAAACTGACAAAACAAAGCCTACTCTGATGAGGAAAGATTTTGAAGGCGCGGTACATATGTATATATAAGGATATACGAAATGACGACACTATTTTTTAGGGTCAGATAACAGTAGCCATGAATAAATCAACATATAACTCAAAAGTCAATGAACTATTGGAAGACAACAACTATTATGAACTTCTGAACAAAGATCCCACTACATATAGTATCATTCAACGTAAAAACAACACCCTTGTCAGGTGCTTGAAACGCAACTCTGTTATCGATGACCTAACTCATAAAAAATTGACTACAATGGCATTTACCCTAAGTTCTATGCTCTTGTAAACGTACACAAACAAGGTTTCCCTGTCAGACCGATAGTTTCCTTTATAGGTTCTCCAACATATAATCTTTCATCATTTGTAGCAAAAGTTCTTACACGTGCATTTAGCAACAGAACCACCTTCAACATTCCCGACTCATTTACCTTTGCAGAACAAATAAAGAACCGCACCCTCCTTCCTAACTATGTAGTCGTATCATTGGACGTTGTATCTTTATTTACCAACATTTCCAACTTCTGATTGACATTCTTGACAGAGAATGGGATCTTGTCGCACCCCATACTAACATCACCAAGACTTCATTTCTTGACATAATACATTTTCTTTTCGATTCTTGTGTTTTCGACTTCAATAACAGATTCTTTAAACAAAGGTTTAGTACGTCGATGGGTAGCCCGTTAAGTCCTATCTTGGCTTGTATCGTTATGGATGAACTACTCCTAAATTGTATTCATAAACTTCACTTTCAACTATACATTTTATACGGGGTGATTTTTTGAAAACGACCCACCTCAAATATTTCAGAAACTATAACGAATTCAAAAATTTCCAAAAAAACCTCTACTTTTAAAAAATACGTCTACTTTTAATTCGTGCGGCACCTCAAATGAAAGCTTATTTCAATAGGATTACGGTGATGTATCACTTGTTCAGTTTTTGTTTAATTTAGCATCGAAAAGTAATCAGTTTTGTTTTAAAATACGAACAGTAAGTCTTTAATGTGACGATAACAATTAGAAAAGAAAAATAATAAAAAACAAATATCAAAAACTATAACTGTTCAAAATGTGCACCGTTGTTTTCCATGCAGTAGTAAAGCCGGTTTTCAAATTCTTGTCTCATTTTCTCAAAAGTTTGCCGTGGAATATTTCTACACGCTTTAATAATTCTTTGACGTAAATCATTTAAATCTATTGGTTGAGTTTTATAAACTACTGACTTTAAATAAGTTAGGACTTGCCAAGTCTGGTGATCGCGGAGGCCACTCAATCGTTCCACGTCTACCAATCCAGTGATTTGCGTATCTGTGGTTCAGCCAGTTACGAACATTTGCAGCATAATGCGGAGGAGCAATCTTGCTGGAAAAACAATTCGTGTTCATCGAGGATTTGGTTACCTTCTGCATCAAGCTGGTTTTCCACTTCTTCAGTTATTAGAGGATTGATGATATTCTTTAACATATTTAAATAAATGTCACCAGTCAATGTTTCTCTAAAGAAAATTGGCCCAACAATGGAATCACCTAGTATTCCAATTAGATTTAAAGCTTAGTCAAAATGTGTAGCTTGAAAATGTACTTACTGTAACGGAAATCATGAATTCTAGACCTACAAAACATCTCAAAAATAAGACCACAGCCGAGGCTTACTATACTCGCAATAAGTATATCCAGCTCTTCACGCCATTTTCAATTCATAGATGACTTTTTTATGGCTTTAATTACAGCCACACAATAATCATATGCTACTACACAGTCTATCCCAGATCTGATGAGATTTCTATCAATGTTCTTCGCGCAGCGCCACATCTATGAGAGTGATGGTAGATTTTCCGTTGGTTTGACCTGTTCCGTGACAGTCCTGAGAACCTCGCACTCGCAGCCACTCTATCGAATTTTGACCGAAGATTTGGGCAAACAGAAGGTCTGTACGCGCTTTGTGCCACACACTTTGACAGACGACTAAAAATATTGGAAACTTCATCATTGCAAAGACATATTAAAAATATCCTAAAGAAATCCGTCAAGCATGTCAGCCATTGTAACTGGTGATGAAAGAAAATCTTTTAAATACGAGCCAAAAGCAAAATGTCAGAATACGCCATGGAAGTCACCAAAAGAGCCAAAAGGGAAAAATTACGCTTTTAGAAGAGCCAAATCAAGACAATGCTGACCATTTTCTTTGATTCAAAATGAATTGTTCACACTGAATTTGTCCCAGAAGGTGAGGCGGTGAACGTAGAACGACAACGATTATGGAGCCAGAATTCGATGAGTTCGACCAGAATATCAAGAGCCAGGCAGTTGGTTTTTGTTGCATGACAATGCACCATCGTACAAAGCCATCATGGTACGTGAATTTGGACTAAAAAAGGCATTATTCTTATCGATCATCCATCGTATTCACCTGATTTGGCTCCGTGCGACTTCTGGCTATTTCCCAAACCGAAATTGGCGATGGCAATAAGTATAAAAAATGTTGAATAAAAATCGTTTCCTGCATTGTATTGACTCAGAAGGAGACTATTTTGAATAAACATTGTGTATTTGGTCAGGAAAGATTTCCATCATATGTGAAAACAACATATTTCTCTTGTTCTCTAACAACATAAGGCAATTCTGGATAGTTTTCAATAGATTTTTCCCCGGAAGCATTTATGATTATTTCCTCGTCTTCGAAGGATTCTCTTGCTATACTTGCAAAATAGGGTTTAGCATCATCATTAAATGAATCCCTGAAGTCATGAATTACTTGTGCTAATTTCTTTGGCTTAGTTAGATTTGGCTACTGTTCTACATCATGTTGGTTTTTTTGATTGTATAAAACGTCAGGCCTTATAGCCAAGTTATCTTTTTCTTTTTTCATTTCGTGTCTATCAATTCAGATCTTTTGTTCATCAAAGTTTCCAAGAATGAAGATTCTATAGCAATATAGTTGCAATTAGCTGGTGGGATCATTTTTAGAAGTTCATAAACATTTGGTGGGTAAATGCAGTACAGAAAAATGTTGCTTTTGAAGCAAGATTTTGGTCCAAGCAGCTTTCACCGCGTGAAAGAATGGCACATCAAATGCTTACGCAACATGCGTAAACATAGTAAACAAACATCATTATCTCTGCATAGATTTAACGTATGCTGTTTTTCCTCGCGATCTTCTGAACTTTTGCAACATTAAGCTTTCGAACCAATCTGTAAATCTGTAGACATCAAAACCACCGACTATTACTGTTACCCACTTTCCGTCCAAGTGCTGCACGTGTAAGGTGCTCGATAAACCAGATTCAAATTTGAAATATATATATTCTGAAGCTTTAAAAAAGATTTATGTTCTCTTATTATTTCTATTTACGAAAAGTTTTGGTCATCGTTAGCAAACACAATACGTAGAACTTTCCGTGTTATCGAGCGAGACCGTGTCCAATTTCGAAATCCCAACCTTTTCCGATCGAAATACCGCTAAAAACGGGTCCCTCTCAGATTTTCGTTATCGCACAATAAAGCAGTTTAACTGTGATTTATTTGGTGTTATCTAGTTATATTCGGTGTACGAATTGGACTTTTGTGAAAATTATGATTGCCGTTACAATTGAGGTTATGAAATTAGAAAGATTCATTATAAATGAAACAACAGAAAATTATGCGGTGTCTCTTATCGCTGATAACACTGGTCAACAGGGTTTTTTTCTTACACTCTGATACGTGTACGTTATCGACTTTCTCATTGTAATTCTGAAAATATTTTCAAAAATTGGTTATCACGTTAGGTTTCTGAGAAATGTTTTTTTATACATATGTGTATTGAATGTACTGTATGGCTAAAGATATTTTTTATCAATAGGTAAGTTAAAAGAAACTATCAAGTAATTATCATGCTAACGGGCATGTCTGAACAGAATTTAGCATGTTTGGGCTTCATTTGTACGTTTTTGTTATGTATTTGGAAAACCCACCGTTCAACAGCATAGACCAAATATTACACCGTTAATACAAAAATCGTATAACCTTTATTTTAAATTAAAAATTACAAATCAAGACAAGTTGTGGACCCCTCACAATGTTTGTGCACGATGTGCTGTTACTTTGAGGAGCTGGATAAAAGGTAAGAGCATAGCTATGGCATTTGGTAGGCCTATGACTTGGCGAGAACAAAAGGATTTTGCTGTACAAATACCTTCGGGTTTTCCAGTAAAAATAAGGATAAAATTACCTATCCTAATTTATCTTCTGCCACTCGTCCAGTTCCTCATTCGGAAGCTTTGTCAGTACCAAGTCCTGTGAATGTTTCGAACCAAGAACATGTTGAAACCGAGATAGAAGAATACATTTCAGAGTTGTCGGACACAGATGAAGAATATTTGCCATCTCAAGAGGACACGCCTCATTTAATAAATCAATTGGAATTAAATAACCTAGTTCAAGATCTCAATTTATCAAAAACTCAGGCACAAATATTAGGATCAAGACTGCAAGTATGGAAAATGTTGGCTCCCCGGGTATGCGTATTTCTGTATATAGAAATTGCCAGAAAGAACTTTCACAGTATTTTTCAACTGAAGAAGGTCTTGACGGTTTAATGTGAGAATACAAAACACCATCCGGAAGAATGGTGTCTTTTTATAGATGCTTCTAAATTGAGTTTGAAAGCTGTCCTTCTACATACAGGAAGCATCTAGCCCTCCATTCCTGTTGGTCATGCCATGCACATGAAGGAAACATGATCTCAAAGTAGTTGGCAATTCTACTTGGTCTACAACTTGGATCCACAAAGTATTGCTGTTTCCTTTGTGAATGGGATAGTCGAGCCAACCAGAATACAATATACTCCTGGAGAAAAGAACGTAGTCCATAATTCGTTGGTGGAGCCTCATAAAATACTTTTACCTCCATTACACATAAAATTAGGTTTGATGAAGAATTTCGTCGAAGCATTGGACAAAGAGGGACCAGGATTTCGATACCTTAAACAAAAATTTCCTAATATATCTGAGGCAAAACTTAAAAGGGGATTTTTATAGGACCTCAGATTAATCTGTTACAACAGGATCGAGAATTTGACGTACTCTTGAGCGATTTAGAAGAACGGACTGCTTGGGATGCATTTAAAAGTGTGACAAAGAATTTCTCAGGAAATAAAAAATCTGAAAATTACGAGGAAATTGTTAGTGAACTTCTTAGAAGTTACTAAGCATTAAGCTGTAATATGAGTCTTAAAATAGATTTCTTGCATTCGCATCTGAACTTCTTTCACCCGAATCTTGGCGATGTTAGTGACGAGCATGGGGAAAGATTTCATCAGGATATTTCCACTATTGAAAAACGCTATCAGGGCAAGTGGAATAGCGAGATGCTTGCTGACTACTGTTGGACTTTAATTTCGGAATGTCCTTCATCCCAATATAAAAGAAAAGTGTTAGTATTGTATAATCAATATGAATTTCATTTGTTTATAATATCAGACGTGATAGAAGATATTTGTTTTTATAATAATTATTAAGAATATAAAACAAAATAGGTTTGTATATAATTCATAAAGAAAAATTAAAAAAATGAAAATTTGTTGTTCTGTGTAATCAAAGAAGATTGCAAACGCTGAAACTAACAAAATGAACAGGTTGAAATGACTGAAATGAATAGATGAGAGTTTACACATCATTCACTCCAATGTTATTTTAATCTGCCTAGAATTAGCAAAATTAGCATTATTTCCCACCATTCCTTCTTTTTTTAAATTTTTTTTCCGATAATTAAAGGTTCAGAAGTTTTAATTAAACAGCCTCTAGTTTGAAGTGTTGAAAGAGATCCTTTGTAGGATTTAATGTGAACATGATATATCTCCTTTAGAAACATTTGTGTCCTCATTTATATAATTATAAAACTCGAAGTTTACAAGCAATTACTGTAGCATATCTGTATACACATGAAAAGCTGATTTAGCTTCCTGGAAATACACGTGCTATCTAGACAGTGGAATTATGATAGCATTACCAAGTGTAATATTTCACATTTCATAGCATGTCATGCCGTAATCTATACAACGCAATTTTGTCGATACTACGTATGTACATAGGTTACCGTTATGTACCGAATATAATCCATTATTCGAACATGTATTGTAGCTAGTTAACTGCATATCAGTTTCATTATTGAATATGATGTGTTTAGTTTATATCGTAACATTTCTTTTGCAAAATTTAAAATGAATTTACGAATTTTCTTTAAAATTATGATGTAATGTGTTTAATATTGTTCTGTGAGAGTTGTCTCTTATTAAACGTAAATCTGAAAGAGTTTCGCCTTCACGTTTATAGGCAGTTAAAAACGAGAATGCGTGTTGTTATTTTACCCTTTTCAAACTTACTATGAACGAAAACGAGATAATATATGAACCTCAACGAAGTCTAATATTGACGAGACAAGCATACAATTAAAGGACACAAAACGTGTTTGTCACGTGCCTCGAAAACAAGAAACTATTTCAGTTATTGTATGCTGCAAATGTTGTAGACCATCTCACTTACGAGGGAGCGTTTTTATATTCGCGGAATGGGGGATAAGGGGTGGAAATAAAAAAAAAACCAAATTATTTTTCTTTTTCAATATATTCACCTGCAAGACGGATACATTTTTCACATCTTTCAATTAATTTATTTATACCCTCATAAAAAAATGATTTCTCTTTATCTGCAAAATACGCCGAAACTGCCTCCTTGACTTCATCATCGGCAGTAAATTTTTTACCCCGCAGCTCTTTTTTCATTTTCGGAAACAGGTAATAATCACTCGGGGCCAGGTCTGGGCTGTAGGGTGGGTGATTCACAATTTCGAAGCCCACCTGATGCAGGGCAGCTAACGCAACGCGGCTCTTGTGGACGGGCGCGTTGTCGTGCAAAAGCAGCACACCTTTCGTCAATTTTCCCCGTCTATTCTCTTTAATGGCTTCTTTTAGTCGCTCTAATATTGAAGCGTAATATTCTCCGGTTATAGAAACACCTCTTTATAATCAATCAACAATATTCCTTCCGAGTCCCAAAATACCGTTGCCATGAGTTTCCCAGCTGATTGTGACACTTTAAATTTCTTGGGAGGTGCTGTGCCCTTTTTATGCCACTGCATGGAGTCTTGTTTGGACTCAGGTTCATAATGATGAACCCAAGTTTTGTCTCCAGTAACAATTCGACTCAATTCACCATCCTTGTCTTCTACAGAGGTCCAAAAATGCACGCGAACACTCTACGCGACCTTTCGAGATGATCGTGTAGGATTTTAAAAATTGTTGTATCGGATTCCAACCATTTCTGCGAGTTGTTTCTTCTTTAGTTTTTGTACAATTTTTTCAACTTTTTGGATAAGTGCTGGCGTGGTCACCTCAATGCTCCTGCCCGGCCTCGGGTCGTCTTCAAAGGATTCCCTTCCTTGTTTAAATAAACTATGCCACTTGTACACCATGGTTTTTCCTGGACAAGAGTCGCCGTAAACCAATGACATCTCATTCATTATGGTCGCGACTGATTTTCCTTGCCTGATGGTAAGGAACTTTATAACGGCACGATATTCGATTTTTTCCATATTTCACTTTTCACTCCTGATTATGTTACTTGGTTGACGATAGCTCAAAGACTAACTGTCTAATAACAATGAAACTTCGTATTTATACTAATTATGAGTCGCTGCACAGGCCACGCCCCCAATGCGCCTAATCATCCCCCTACAACCCGCTCATTCCACGAATATAAAAACGCTCCCTCGTAAACGTAGTACGTGCGACATCTCTACTTGCATACATAAGTGGACCTATAATATAATTTCAAGAAAGGTTTATATCTACATATTTATAAAATAAACAGATAGGTATAATAAATATTAAAAGAGATTGATGTAAAATTCAAAGGGGATTCTAAAACTAAAATAAAATTGAATATTTTATATAATTAAGTATAATTTTACATTGTGGACTTTTTTTGTACGTTTAGGTTAATGCTAAACTGAGAAAATATTGTGACTAACGAGAAAGAAATGAAGGTAATTGAATGCAAAGTATTGACATCGAATTTTGAAATAGGAGAATGCCCGTTGAAATCTGTCATTAACAGAATTGAACGCAGTACGTAGCAACGATTCGTAACACTCTATTCAATCCAGAAGTATACATTCTGTATTATGGTCTTTGTTTTAGCTCATATTTCTGTTTAATACTTGCAGAGGAACAGAAGATATTTTAAAACAAAAATAAAAATGAAGGTAGTTTGCGGATTTATAGCTTTGTTTTGATGAAAGATGCTGAAAATGTAGTTACTGTTGAATTTGAACTATTCCTCGTCTACTATGTATATATCCTTAAAAGTGACATCGCTGGTTTATTATATCACCACACGAACTGTAGGTACTCCGAAATTTATGATGTTCCACAGTACATTTGTTGTAAAAAGCTGTAAAATATTACTAGCTATATATGAACGTGTAGGGATATTAAGTCTGTTATCGTGTCAATGAGGATAAATTTTATATATTGTAATATTCCTAGAGGGTTATTTCTACCGGAAGAACGAGTTTAATATTGATCTACTAGAACGTCAATTTTAATAGTAGTAGTAGTAGTATTTATTTTGTCATCAAAATTTACATGACGTGTCAACAACATACAGGAGCTCAATATATGAGTATGTATAACATAAAACATAAAATACAAGTATAAATAAAATAAATAAATGTACCATATTCACACATCTTAGAATATACACACCTGCCATCGTCATTATTTTTTGTTCCTTAAAGTTATTTCTGCAACTATCAGTGTATTAAAAAGCGCATAGAGTTCTAATTCATCTCTTCTGCAGCAAGAACACCTGCCTTGCCTCAGCCGAACTTCCCCAATCTATAATTCCATAGACTGTGGAAGTTAGCATAGTAAGCCTGTTTCGCAGCTTCAAAAGATACTATAATTTTTATCCTTCTTATAGTGTAGATGGCCGAACTCAATTTAGAACACAAAATTGCTACATGGCTGGTCCAATTCAGTTTGTTGTCGACACTAAGTCCCAAGAAATTCACACTCGCTGTTACTTGATCCGAAGAGGTCGAGATAGTAAGGGATTGTGTTTTGTCATCATTCAGCTTGAGTTTGTTGTGGTCAAACCACAACTTAGCGTCACTTAAATTCTCATCTCTTCTAGTGGCTAAATCACCATCGTTACTTCTTGTTAACATAGTTGTGTCAGCGTATAAGTATGAAGTATAGTGCAAATTCTCTGGAAGATCATTTATATACATATAATAAAAAGAGTTGGGCCCAGTATCGACAGTTGAGGAACACCATGACGAATGATCTCTGTATCGGACATAGTACCCTGCCAACAAACCGCTTGAATGGCATGGACCTCTAATGCCATAAAACTCAAGTTTGCTCATCAGAATATCATGTGGTATACTATCGAATGCCTTACTTAATTCACATAGTACAATTTCGACAGGCTGTTTTCCATCACGTGCTTCAAAAATATCCTGCACAAGTTGTATCATTGCTTACAGAAAAAATCTGACTGATTAAAGTATATTGTAAGCCTTGGTTTTATAACGGTTTCCAGAATTTATGACAGCACTGGTAATACAGACACTGGACGATAATTATCTTCTTTTTCTGTTGAACCCTTTTTACAGACTTGAACAATCTTAGCTATTTTAAGTTCATTTGGGAAAGTACTGGCCGTTAAACACATATTAACTACATATATGCGATAACGGTTTCGCAATCTTTTTGATACTTTCTTAATAATATTGCTGGTAGCATAATATATATCTTTGGATAAACTATCCTTTAATTCAGAAATTACTTTTTCGATTTCCTGTTGTGTAACAGGATTGAAAATCAGGAGTTTGCTGAACTGATTTGAGTGTTGAGCAAGAAATTCTTCTGTTTATCGTTGACATTGTTCACTGGTATTTCTTTTGCAGTTCTTTCTCCAATATGAACGAAGAATTTTTTCAGCTCATTGCTCGTCAAGCTTATATGTGGTGATGGTTCATGCCTTTTACTTCTACCATTGTCGTTCCTAATTATGTCCCATATGGCTTTTTGTTTATTTTTGGAGTTTGAGATGTATTGTTCATTTTTATATTTAATTGTGCTTCGAATTGCTTTCACATATTCTGCTTTAAAGTCTTTATATACTTTAAAAGAGTTATTGTCGTTACATACTCTACAGATAGTGTAAAGAGCATCTAATTTGCTTTTCATACGTGCGATCTCTTTGGTTTTCCACTTGATATTTTTGCTTAGAGGACAACACAAATCTAACAATTAAAAAAACTGATTGTGGAAGAAGGTGTAGGCTTCTTGAGCATCATCGGACAAGAAAACGGATGGCCATAAACATTCTGCCAATGCTGATTTAAAATTGGACATATTGTCATTATTTATTATTCTAAATTTTACTGTTTTTTTGTTCTGTCTTGTATGCATATCCGTATCTACCTGAAGTATTTGTCCTCGATGGTCTGACATTAAATTTTACTCAGTTAGGCTCTAATATATTTACGTCTTTTGATACCCAAATTGCTCTTAGTTTAATCATAAATGTAACAGGTATATATTTCTGTATTTGTTTATGTAATACATGTATGTACATATATGTGAAAATAGTATTTATACAGGTGTATAGGGAAAATAAAATTGTCCAAAATACTGTTGAAAGCTGCAAAATTTGTTACACTACGACCATTTTATGACAGCTGCATCTCCAAAAAGTTAAACATTGAAGTCGAGATAAACTGTCTGCATTTTCATAAGCAAAAGTTGCTGGAGATTTAAGCTTGTTTGGCTTGTCTTCAAAGGATCCATTTTTATACCAAATATGTAAATAAATTGATATGGCTTGGTAGTATTTGATCTAAAAACGTTTTAACTAGACCTTTTCAAATTAGGAGACTATAAACATTCAGAAGTTGAATCATCTCCGTGCTCTTTTGGAAATCGAAACCATTTGAATATATTCTTTTATTGACTACCTAGCACTTTTTGATTTAAAGTAGCGTGGCGAATGATACTACCTGCTTCCTTTCCAACAATACATAAAGGAGCAACTAGTTTGCCTGCGACAGAAATTATTGGTAAAATTGTGTAGTTGTAAGTTGTTGATTAAACGGTTTGTACTATTATATAGATTTGTTCAGAACTAAACGGAGCTAAAGTGCTAGCTGCAGTTCTAGGTGGAAACCACTTTCATCCGGATTATACATATTTTCCTTGCCATAACGTTCTAGATGTAGTTTTTTGCTTCATTTCCAAAATTAAATACAATATTCTGTAATTTTTCTGTAGTGATTCCATACCCATCTAATTCTAAATTTGTTCATTCTTCTCGAAACTATTCTATGAGTCCTTTCGAAGTGAAGTATCCACCTGTTTAGTGCCTTAAAATCAATAATTCAAGTTGCATCAAAGGCTTCTTTCTTACATTGTTTCCCTCTTAAATATAAAGCTGCGAGACTGATTGGACCAGCTTTTTTCTTCCTCGATAAAATCCTGCTGGTCTTCAAGATTAGATGGTTGGACTTCATTAACGTGTTATGATATTTATATATAAGGGCGACGGTTATTTATGTGCTCAGAATTTTCCACAAATTTCTTTCGACACTAAAAAAGTAATTGTTTTTAGTATACATTAGGGCGAACAATTTACACGCAAAATTTTAAATCCTTCTGCAATTCCTGATAAAATATTGAGTACGTTTTCCTCTGTTACTGTCGTCCTAGCGGTTACAGGCTTACGAGTAACGCTTTTCAGTTTTATTAAATGTACCTACTACTATTGAATGATGGTAGATGAAAATACGAAAGTGCTATTGCATGTTTTTGGTGATTTAGTAGTACTCCCTAGATTAACACGTAAAACTTACAAGGAATCACCGTTAGCGAACCGATATACAAAATGCATAATCGTCATTTCCGCATTTTTCTATTCGTTTATTTGTAATGAAAATATTTTAGTAACAAACATAATCATAATAATAATGATAAGTCCAAGTCACCAACAAGAAATAAATTTCTCTACTGGATAAACGTTGTCACTGTCTAGATATAAATTTACCCGCAATCCTCCAATAAATCCCATGTTAAATTTATACATCCAATTTCGACGAGATAAACTAACTAGGGGTAAAATTGTCTGTTTCTTTTCTACTTCAATATTTTACAGTATAGTAAGCAACTGAAATATTTTTTCTTAACTAAGAAGCTGTTAAAAAACGAATAGGTTGCTACGACTAAGAAATCTTCCCCACAATATTTATAAATACTACGGCCAAGGAAAGGAATTATTTCTAATTATAATTTTCTATTGTCGAAATATGGGTTCGATCTAAAAGAATATAAGAATAATTACGTAGATTTGAAACTGTGAAGACGTGCACAAGCTTAGCAAAAAATTAGCGCAAGAAAAGAACGAGAAAATTTTTCTACTGCAATACAAAAGTGAGGAGCTTGTACTGTTACTTACAATTAGTAATTAATAGATTCGACTATGAATAGAAAACAAAAATTATTTAATGATTGTAGCACTTATACTGAATTAAAAAATAATCCTGCCCAAATTAGATTACACCATGAGACCAATCGTACCCAATGTTGAAACCTGTTGCTGATACACATAATTAAAGATGTCAATAATTATCTAAAGAATTCACAGACAATGTCTAATATCCCCACCCATCTTTGAATGGACATAGTAAATAAAAAAATGGAACACAATTAAATATCATACATGTTTTGTGTTTATTTATTATATATATTCCAGACACGTTAAATAATACACAAAAATATATTAGTGAAAATACAACTAGCTTGACATTCTAATTGACATGTCATTCTGTAACTTGATAGTAACTTAATACAACAACTACAATACACGTTCTTTCTTTTTTTTTAAGAAACTATATACATATATAAACTTATTCTACAATAAAGTCTTTTAATTTACTAGGATGTTTGACTTTTCTTTTAGGATATATAGAATCAGCTGTGCTGACAAGTTTCAGATTCTTCAATATTGTTACAATTAAAATCATCATAAAGCATTGAATTTGTTTTTCGTTCAAAGATTAATTTGGTCCTCCTATATCTCTTTCCTTCTTGGTCTTCTACAATGTATGAGCGGTCATTGCATCTTTGTATTACTCTTCCTTTCTTCCAGCCCTATTTCCACTGAATTAAAATGTTATCATTAACATGTAGATAAGGTAAATTCCTGGCTGTCCTGTTATAGGTGTCGTTTTGGTTTTGTAGTACCTAGTTCATTCTTTACTTTATTAACACCTTGGGAATTGATTAACTTTGGTTATAATAAATCTGTGTTTACTGGTAACTTTGACTTCATTATTCAACTTAAAAACAACTGCGAAGGAAAGTACCCTACTTGTGGTAACGGTGTATTTCTATAGTCCATTAATCCCAAGTTGATGTCATAGTTTTTCTTAGATATTTCTTTAAAAATTTCGACGACTCTTTCAGGCAACCTATTAGAGCGATGATGGTGAGGACTTGAGAAATTAAGATGAAAATTCGAGGTGGTTGCACAATCATTTTTCTGTGCACTATTGAAAGGATTGTTGTCAGAATACAATTTATCTGGCGATCCATCTCTACATATCAAGCTCACTAATAGCACTTTTATTTTTAAGCTCTTCAGCTTCAAACCAATGAGAATACGCATCTATAAGAACTATATAACTCTTATTGTTTATGTCACATATATCAGTATGTATATGTTTCCATGGACCATCTGGAATAGCATGATTTATAATGGTTTCCTTACAATTATTCCGTTGATTTAATTGTCAAATTTCACAATGTTCTATATAGTTTTTAATATCACTTGTTAGACTTTTCCAATACATTATTTGTCTTGCTCGCACTATGCATTTGTGAAAACCAAAGTGTCCTTCATGCACTAACTTGATCATTTCTAGTTGCAGCATTTTGGGTACTACTATTTTTTTATTTAAAAATATATTGTCTGATATAAATATTTCATCCTTAAGCGCATAATAATGACGCAATTCATGATTTGATCGTTCTTTATCAGGCCATTGTGATAATTGATACTCTTTTACCAATTTTAATACAGGATCTTCATTGGTCATCTTTTGAAATATCTTCCGTTTCTCATCTGAAATAGGTAAATATAACGATAGTGTATGACATGTTGCATATCTTGGTCATCTTCTGGTATTTCATTAAGATATGCTCTAAATAAAGTATCAGCTATCAGCTTTCTGTTCCAGGTATGAATTTTACATTTATATCATATCTTAACAATTTCAACAACATTCTTTGAAGTCGGACAGTTGCTCGATTGAGATCTTTATGAAAAATAGGTACTAATGGCTTATGATCAGTAGATATAGTAACATGCTGGCCATATACGAAATGATAAAACTTTTCCATTGCAAATACTATACTTAACAGTTCTTTTTCAATTTGTGCGTACCTTACTTCACTTTTATTGAAACTTCTAGAAGCAAATGCTATGGGTTTATTCTCTTGCAGTAACAACAACCCAGACCCTTTGATGAAGCATCAGTTTGAATAATTAATGGTTTTGTATTCTCATAGATTCGAAGTGTTGGAGCATTACACACAGCTTTTTGAAGATTTTCAAATTCTTCTTGATGTTGTGGAATCCATTCCCATTGTGTTGACTTTTTTGTTAACTCTCTTAAATTACTGGTGATTTTATACAAATTAGGGATATATTTTGTGAAAAATTTAGCCATGCCTAATAGGCGCAATACATCACTTTTTGGAATTTTCATTTCAGCAATAGCTTTGACATTTTTAGTATCAGGCTTGACACCGACTTCTGATACTATTTGACCTATAAATCTCACTTCTTTTAGCCTGTATTGAAATTTACTTTTATTAAATTTAATTCCATATTTTCTTGCTTGATCTAAAACCCCTTTTAAACATCTATCATGGTCCTCCATAGTGTCTCCTGATACGACTGAGTCATCAAAATAAATATCAACACCAAATATTTCGACGTTTCTCTTTTGAAAGATTTCTGGGGCAGATGAGATGCCAAACGGAAGTCGATTAAATTTGTATCGACCAAAAGGTGTATTAAAGGTACAATATTCTGAACTTTCATCATCTAATTGAATCTGCCAAAATCCATCTTTCATATCAATGACACTAAAATAACGTTTACCCTTCAATCGTGAAATTACATCTTCTGATATTGGTATAACATAGTGTTCTCTACGTATAGCTTTGTTTAACGGCTTTGGATCAAGACATAACCTTAAAGAGCCATTTGGTTTCTCAACTACCATTGAATTATTTACCCATTCAGTTGGATGGTCAACTTTTGAAATTATCTGTTTCTTTTCTAAATTATTAAGTGATTCTTTTAATTTTTCATGAAATACCAGAGGAATTTTCTTTCTATATTGTACTACAGGAGGTATATTAGGATCAAGATGAATTTTACAGGTACCTGGAATTGTTCCTGAGCCATTATTAAATACATCATGATATTGATTAACGAGAGGAGTCCGATTTTAAAGATACAGGTGGCTGTGAAACAAACAGCGTAAGCGCAATATTTCCATCATATGCATCTCTAAACAGGTTGAAGCTTGATAGTAGAGTCTGGAGCGTTGTTGAGTGCAAGACTCAATTTAGTAGCTAAAGAAAAGCAAACAAACATGGCCGGTGTAATGGCCGAGTATTCCAAAGAACACAGCGTTTGGTGTAAAAATTGATTTAAACGGACTTGATTGATGATCCGGAGAAGAACAGAGGCAAACCGAGGATCTCACACATGGATGAAAATTGCTCAATAATTGAAGATCATCGCATTAAATTCCTTGAAATTGCGGAATTGACATTCCTAAGAATTGTGTCCATGAAATCATATGCGACCTATACTTTCGCAGACTTTCGTCTCGCTGAGTGCAGAAAATGCTCTCCAAGAACCACAAAAACCAATCGAATGAATGTATCACTTCAACATCTTACCCGATACCAACAAGAAGGGGATTTTTTCGTTGATAGCATCATTTCCGGAAATGAAATCTGGGTTTATGAATATACTCCAGAGTCGGAACAACAGTCCACGATGTCGAAACATCCAGATTCCTCAACCATTTTCCCGCAAAACCATGGCCACTGTGTTCTGGGATAGTGAAGGCCTAACTCTCCAGAAATTGCATATAGCCATGAGAAGGAAAAGGCCGGGACCATTACGACAAGGAGTTAAACTTTTACTTAATCAAACCAAGAAATCGTTGACACAGCGGAAGTGAGAGGTCTTCCAACGTCTTCCACATAGTCCCGATTTGGCCCCTTCCAATTTTTTATTTATTTGGACCCCTGAAGAAATTTTTGGCGGGGAAACGCTTTGCGAATCAACAAGAATCGCAAGACACAGTTGTGGACTATTTCAACTATTGATTTGTAGCTTTAATAGCAGACAGCCCTTATGCATACAGAACTTAAGAGTGGATCTTTCTTTGCAACTACAAAATGAAATTCACTCAAAATCTAGTTACTGCATGATGTAGGTGATCTATACGAGCAGAAACGAAAAATATATAGAACTTTATTAATATTTTCCAAGCAAGGAACAAACCGACGTTGTATTTTCTAACTAAACATATTATTAATTGTTGACTTTTAGGTTGCTTTCGTTATTTTCTTCAAAGAATGTGTCATCAATTTACCAGTATACAATCAATGGCAGAATATCATTAACTAATCGCACATATTAAATATTTTCCTTGAACTGATAAACTGGCTTTTATTCCTATACCTTTAAATTTGTTTCCGAATAAATCTGATATTTCTTTGAACGTCAAAAATATGCAAACTTGTACTGGTAATACATCACTCACTACGTTGTCTATATACCCTCTATAAACTCTCCTTTAGTCTTTGCTTCAGAACAGAATTAAACAGACGCTACAATACCGTATAAATCCAGATTATATTTCAACCAGCTCGTGCAACATTAGCAATATAAATCCACGTTTAGTAAACAACTTGCACGGTAAATTCTACGAATTACTTTTAATATCCGCCAATTCAGGTTAAAACTTGATTCACGTTTAATATGTACTCGCTATCAATTAAAACTTTACTAACACGAGTTCTGTATATGAAAGAGATTACACAAAATTCTCGTATTCTATACATACACTAACAAAAAAAAATATAATTTTACTAAACTGATGTTACTTCTTTCATTACACTGCCCTAGTAAACTTTTAATAAAACATCCCTAACAAGCAGCTGCCGGTCGTCCTGTTTTTCAATTCACATCCCTCGAATTTATTTCAAATTTGATAATTCAAGCATGTTTTATTAATTTTACTGTTGTATCAAAATTACAAAGAGAAAAAAAAACGAGCAGCGGAAATATTAATAAAAAAAAAGCAAAACTGTTCGTACTTTATTTCAGTTCTTGTCTTCTTCAGGCGATCTTTGCTTTCGCGTGGTCGAAGCAAGTAGGTCATTAAAATTATCGATCCTCTTGTAAGCAACGAAATAATTCATCCGGATGTTGTTCGTAAAATTGTAGAAAAACAAGACTTTTTTTTGTGTTCAAGTTAAATGTGTTGTACAAGAGTTAGTTCGCAATTTGTAAGCGATTTTTCCATCCATTTAACTGTTTCAATACAGGAAGGTGTTTCTGAATTTTTTTTGAAAATTAACAAAAGAGGTGGATTTTAATTTTGGATGTTTAATTTTGTATTAAATTCGGTAAAACACGGGAGATATTGCAAAAATATAAACTCATTTTCCGAAAAACATTTAATTAAGTAACTTTACGTAATTAAGGTTACGTGGGAGTATATGGGTTCGCCAGAAGTGATTAACTATTTGGGTCGAGTGTAATTTCAATTTTAATTTTAAATTGTGAGAACTTATCAGGTGTAATACACAGTAATCAAAAAGGCAAATATGTGCACTTTTTACAATTCCTAAGCGTTGCTTTTAATGCAGCACTAACATAATAATATTTTATCCTATGTATAGAAGTAGAAGCTACGAGGGAGCGTTTTTATATTCGCGGAATGGGGGATAAGGGGTGGAAATAAAAAAACCAAATTATTTTTCTTTTTCAATATATTCACCTGCAAGACGGATACATTTTTCACATCTTTCAATTAATTTATTTATACCCTCATAAAAAATGATTTCTCTTTATCTGCAAAATACGCCGAAACTGCCTCCTTGAATTCATCATCAGCAGTAAATTTTTTACCCCGCAGCTCTTTTTTCATTTTCGGAAACAGGTAATAATCACTCGGGACCAGGTCTGGGCTGTAGGGTGGGTGATTCACAATTTCGAAGCCCACCTTATGCAGGGCAGCTAACGCAACGCGGCTCTTGTGAACGGGCGCGTTGTCGTGCAAAAGCAGCACACCTTTCGTCAATTTTCCCCGTCTTTTCTCTTTAATGCTTCTTTTAGTCGCTCTAATATTGAAGCGTAATATTCTCCGGTTATAGAAACACCTTTATCTTTATAATCAATCAACAATATTCCTTCCGAGTCCCAAAATACCGTCGCCATGAGTTTCCCAGCTGATTGTGACAGTTTAAATTTCTTGGGAGGTGCTGTGCCCTTTTTATGCCACTGCATGGAGTCTTGTTTGGACTCAAGTTCATAATGATGAACCCAAGTTTCGTCTCCAGTAACAATTTGACTCAATACACCATCCTTGTCTTCATTACAGAGGTCCAAAAATGCACGCGAACTCTCTATTTTTTCCATATTTCACTTTTCACTCCTGATTATGTTACTTGGTTGACGATAGCTCAAAGACTAACTGTCTAATAACAATGAAACTTCGTATTTATACTAATTATGAGTCGCTGCACAGGCCACGCCCCGAATGCGCCTAATCACCCCCCTACAACCCGCTCATTCCGCGAATATAAAAACGCTCCCTCGTAACTTAAAAGGCTTTAGTATGCTATGTCTTAGTTAGGTGGGAAGTTTACGTTGGTTATTGAAACTTATTTATATCAAAATCGAATTTGTTATTTGGCACAAAATCAATCAAGGTTACATTTCAATTTTTGCTCATTAGATCCAGTTCCAGATCGCAATTTGTTGGTAGCACAACAGATTCAATACATAGGCTAAGAACTGTTCGAACATTTGAAAATGTTGAAAGGTTAAAGCAAGAGGCTCTTCAGCAATGCATCGTTCACATTGAAACAATTATCCGAGCAAGACGTGAACTAAAGTTTGTCCAAAACCTTAAGTTTCATCGGTACAAAATGGGTTTAGTTCGTGCAACACACATGCAGGTATGCTTCAGACTTAGCTTGAAAATGTACCGAGAAGTTACCGTTATTTAGCAGTATAAAACCCTTTTCAACATCGTGAAACTTGTTTGCATAGTCGATGAGTAATAGTTTGGGCGATATTGTCTACATTTGTATTATAGAAGCCTTAATATTTTGCAGAAATGTCTATATGCTACAGACCTTTGTTAATCCAAAATTCAATAGGTCAATATAGATATGCATATAGTTTCATTAGTACGGAGCTTTCGCGCACACTTCACGTGTAGTCATGCAAGTTTCAAATCAGGTGCTAGCTACCCGATGGCATTATTTCGGATTCCGATGCATTCAACCAAAGTCGTGCCAGTTGATTTCTCTCTCCGGTACTACCTCAAAGAAAACCAGTCACCAGGTATATCGAAAGTAAGAGACGCCTTTTAAAATGCCATCTTTAATTTCCCATCAATAAACTTTACAGTTCTATAAACATTTTACCGTACTGATAACAAAATTTCATGCATTTTTTTTGTATCGGATCACAAGAAAAAGGATACAAAAAATTGTACGGATCCAAATAAAACTGTTGCTGATACAATTATCGATATCCTTGAAAGTCAAAGTCATGATGTAATACAACCAAGACGAAATATAACGACGGACGATTACGAGAAACCAATAGGTTCAAATGACAGAGTAATCGTGAAGTTAGTGTCGTGACTTAAATGATACACCGTCATTCACTAATGAATCAAGCGAAAAGACCCCTTAATCTCAAGTGAAAAGCTCTTTATGGACAAGTAATAGAAACACTACCACCAATGATGCAAATGTAATCACTACATGGCTCAGAAAAAATGAGCCTGTTATTTACCAATCCAAAAATATGTCCAAAAATGACAAAAGAAATCCTTGAAAAGATGAAAACAAAGGTATCTAATAAAAAAAACAACGAGAAAGTTGTTAATAAAATAAAAAATATCTGAGTTTATAAACAAAAATAAAATTTAAACCTTTTTAAAAAGTAAACACAAATTTTCCAACTGGAACCAAAATTATATTTCAAAAAATACTACCGGACTAGCGGACTCAAGCGCAATCTGTGGACTACTGATTAAAACTATGTGCCTAGTGTAATGTACAACGTGCAGCCAACTTACTTTTTCCATCTTCATCTCTTGTGATCTCAAACATTATATTCATAACGTTAAGACTGGTGTATATGAAGATCGTAAGCGCTTTTGATCCCTGATACTATTACTCTTCTTTCTCAGTACTTCAGTTCAGTTTTTGTTGATGAGGAATTACCACCACATACCACGATTTCTAACTGTTGCTTGGGTTTTCATTTTTAGATCTCAGAATTCGCTGTAGTTTCTTGCCTGCGAAAGCTTGATATGCGTAAGGGTTCGGATGGCATTCAAGCAGTTTTCTTGCGTAAATGTGCAGCTAACTTAGCTTATCCACTTAGAGCTATTGTTAACATGTCACTTGCATTATTTTCCTGTTGAATGGAATGGATCTCCATGTTGTTTCTGCTTACTAGTCTGGGAGTAGGGAGATGATAGAAAATTATCGTCTGATCCTTATACTCTCAACTACGTCAAAGGTTTTTGACTCGATTGTGTATGATTATTTAGTTACATCATTTAAGAGTCACATAATTCTTGAGCAACATAGTTTTTTTCCAGGCAGATCTGTTGAATCCAATCTATTAATTTGTTGTGATTACATTCGATTATACTGACAAAAATTGATCACAATATTTGGTAGATAATCTGAATAACTTGGGAATACATGATGATTTGTTACGTTGGATAAAATCATAAATGTATCTCTAATAGAAGTCAGGCAATTAGGTTGAATGGCTTTGTATCTGACTTTGTTTCTGTTACCACTGGAGCAGCCAAGGCTTGCATTTAGGCCCATTATTGTTTACTATGTATATCAATGATATATCAACCTACTTCCACCATTCCAACTTCTTACAATATGGGGATGACTTAAAAATCTTTTGTCGGATTAATACATTATCTGATCTAATTTGCAATTTGACCTGTAGTCAGATCTATCTCGTCTTCATGACTACTATACATATGTTGAGAATAAATCTTCTATTAAGAAAAAAGAATATGCCTCCGTTATAGTTACACAGCTGCACTTTTTGACTTCAGTTTCGTACCACTAAGAACTCGTAGGGAATGTACGGATATAGGCTGTTTGTTGAGAATTTGTAGTGGTGTCTCCGATGCACCTGAAATTCTTACATCGATTGACTTTAATGTCCCACCATTCTCAATACGCAGTACGGCTCTTTTTAGACCACCATTGGTTAAAACCAGTTCACACAGAAATTCCACCATCTCATGACTACTGCATAATTACAACATAAATTGTAAACTGTGAGTAAATGAAAGGTGGTAGCAACTAAGAGATAGAAGCTGCGTACGCTATAGGTGCTTATACAAACAAAAAATACACACCTAAATAAAAAGTTTTTTATGGAGATTATACATTAAAATCTCAATCACCCCAAATAGGGCCGTTTAATGGTAACCATATTGTCACAGTTAAGAATAAAACGAGGGACACTTTTGTGTCTTGAATGGCTCTATACATCAAGTACAGGGTACATATACGTCTACTCCTTCACTCCATCTAGTCAGGCAAATTGGCTCTCCTTAGCATAAACGACTCTTCTCAAATCTCCCATAAAAAGGACCGAAAGGTAATCAAATTTACCTTTTATCTACATTTATGTACAGGCATCAAGTTCATTGTTAGTTACAGCAATACTTAAATGCAGGACTGTAGAATCTTTCCAATTATTATTTAATGTCGTATGGAATTAAATTTCATGCAACACTAAACAAACTTCTAATCTATATATTTTATCCTCATAATCTCAACTAGATACAGTGAGGAATCAATCCTGGGAGGAAGGAAGGAATCAATATCACTGTTGATTATCTTCTTCCTCTTTCTAAGTTCGAACCAGCTTTATATAATCAACTCGGATTGTACAGACCAAACTTTCGTCTCAATACAACTAGATAATACGGCTTAGAAAGAAAGCAGTCAGCTTGGAAAGTCTTCTGATAGGGATGAATTCGAAATGAAAAAATACGCTTCTCTTCTAGTTAGATTCTTTATGATTTTATCTCCTATATAGGTATGCAATTCTATTCGAATTCTATTTAAACGAAATACAGAAAAATTAATACTATTATCACTAAATGCACTAAATATCAGACTACAAACTAATGCAATAACACAGTCATGTTCTCTGTAAAAGCAATGATTCAAATTAGATAACAACTAATGGCAAACTTTTCTGTAACAAATTACTAACTCCGCAATCTATTTCCACTTCCCACATTAATGTTTAAAAGTTTAGCTTTCAATAATTCATTCCGAACGCACATTAAACTTAAGAGAGCTATTTCCATTCCCTCGTTTCCTTCGAAAACTTTAATTCGATAAAAATTTTCTTCCCTTGCAGGATGAAAAACACTGTATGAATCGACCTTCGAGCATAGGACATATATCCTTTCTATCGGAGAGGCCAACGAATCGAAGTTTTCGATCATCAACATTTCACAGCGACCCTTCGCCCTTCACCGGGAATAGAAAGCACGACGTCGGTCACCATCACCACAGCAGCACCCATCCGTCAAGTCCGAAAGAAGTCATATAGGGGCAATTACCGTCACCTAAGTGTGACATCCAAAATACTACAGTTGTGTTCTTCCATCCAGATTTGAGCAAAACTAGAAATATTTAGAATTGGAAATGGGATACTTATAATAGTGTGAGTGGTATACAGATATTTGGATATGATTCAAATGTTTTAAATTGAATAAAAGAGACAAATTACTGAATATAAATGTGTTAATTGTGTTAATAAACAATTACGATTCTAATAAGAAAACGTGAAACATTTAAATGGAATACCTTTCTGGAAAATCATCTTAGTACCTACTATTCAACTGTAATAGCCAACTTTTTTATATTTTTCAGTCTGGGTTAAATGTTTGTAATATATCCGAAAAAGTTTGCAACAAATGTGAAGTATCTCAACTAAATTTTTAAATATATTTGATACAACATTACAAGATCATGAAATTTAATACAATGCCAGAAGGGTCTGTAATAACTACTAGTAATAAATGTCAAAATAAAATGTGACACCAATCAAACTATTTGTTCCAGTTTTGAAAGATATAAGTCTCAAAGTAATTATTAGATTGATTGTCACAAACATTTATAAACAAATATTTCCGATATTAAAATTTTATGCAATTGCTGCAATTTTGACAGTTACATCTGTTAATAACTTTTTTAATGTTAACAATTTCCCTTGGTTTCAAATTTTAAAATATTACTGATAGATGTTAAAATATAAAATCGCTTATTATCTTACAAGTTTGACAGTTGTAAGCTATGAAACATATTTAACAGATTTTTAACTGAAGAAATAGTAATTTTCTAAGATTTCAGAGCTCAAATATTAAAATATTTATTAATAAAATACTTTTTGCTTTCAGTTTTAACATTCCTTTGACAACTGTCAAATAGTTTTTACCTGACTAATAGTAATTGCTTCAGATTTGAGACCTCAAATATGGAAATATTATGGTTAATAATTTTCTTACAGTTTTAACAATTTTCAGTATTAACACACTTTTGACAGCTGTCAAACGTAAAATACAGTAATTTTTACTGTTTATTCTTAAGTTAGGTTACAGCTTTGTCAATTGTCATCGTTAAAGCATTTCTAATTTCTAAGCAATTTTACCTGAATAATTAATAACCTCTTCAGATTTGACAGCTGGAAATATTAAAATATTAACAATAAGCACACGTTTATATTACAAATTTTATTTATAAGTATTAATATGCTTTTGATAGCTATCAAGCGTAAGAAATCGTCAATTTTTCAAGTTTATCAGTTGTGTTTGACACCTGTCAAAATGTAAAAACTTTTATAATCACACAGTTCTAACTATTCAAACATTTTTTAACTAAATAAATACAATTGTTTTCCAATTTAAGAGCTGCAATACTTTTTCTCTCACAGTTTTTACAGTTGTAAGTCTTAAGAAGCTTTTGACAGCTATGAAACTTACAAGACGTTAATTTTGCAGTATTAAGATTTATGAATTTTAGTTCACAAATAGTGATTTTTCTGCTGCAAACTTTAAAATATCGTCAACAAATATCAAACTGTAGAAGTACTTATTTTGCTTGCAGTTTTGACAGTTGTAACTGACTAACAATTTTTTTTGCCGAAGAAGAAAGAGTACTTGAATTTAGTAAGTCGGAATTTGGTAGTTTGCAATTCTCAAAGAGAATTCACCTTTAATTTCACATTTTAAAGTATGGCAGACATCTGTCAAAGTATAAAAGGATTTATTGTCTTATAATTTTGACAGTCGTAAGTGTTGAAACATTTCTAACAGGTTTGTTTCTTCAGTTACAAACCTAATAATAATTTATTCAAATTTGAGAGCTAACGTATTAATAATGTTTGTGATAACAATATATTTTTCTTACAGTTTTGACAGTTGTCACTGTTAACAAAAATAGTAACTTCTTTAGATTTGAGAGTTAATTGTAAATTTTAGTTTGGCAAAACTTATTAGTATTAGTTATTTCTCAGTTTCGAATTTTAAAATATCGCTGACATCTGTCAAAACCTATTGGCTTATATTTTTGACAGTTGTAACTGTTGAAACATGTTTAACAGTTTTTTTAACGGAAGAAATAGTTGCGTGATGTTGAGTGACTTTATAAACACCGTTTTCTATTGTTGTGACAGTGTTCACTCTTAAGATGTTTTTGAGAGTTATTAAACGTAAAAAAGTAGTAATTTTGGCAAATTTTACAAATGAACTTAGTAAAATATTTCTGATAGCTCTCACTTTGTTTATTTATAACAGATTTGACAGTAAAAATAAAATATCTTTGCGAGCGAACAAGATTTTGCAATTTGCAACTATCATAACATTTTTGATGACTGTAAATTTGAAAAAATATTTATTTATGATAATTGCCAATTGCAAAATATATCATAATTTGCACAATTTTAGCAGTTAGAACTGTAGGCCAATTTCTGATCATTGTTAGACTGCAATAATTGGTTTTCCTAATACTATTGTGACAGCTGTCAAATGTGTCAAATTTCAAGATTGGTACTTAAATAGAATTCGATTAAAAGAACTTGATTGAAGCAGTTTCCTACAAATTAACAGCAAGCTTCATATTTGTTGCATTCGTTTTTAAAAAATAATAATTTATAGGATTATCGCACTACTGGGAGAGAATTTGTAATAGATCTATCAAATTTTTTTATTCAACGAATGTAATATATGTAATAATAAGATTGAAATCTAACGAGTAAATATAGGAAATCGTGATACATATTTTCTTTTAAAAAAGAATGAAGTCGGAACTAAAACTTTCAACTTTAAACAGTGAAAGTCTTTCCCATGGGCTATGTTAGTAATGAAACGTTCGTTATACCAAAAAAGGTAAACATAGCTTCTTTGAAAATTAGACGAGGAGGAAACTGTATTGTAAACTATTGCCTCAATATTTGTCTAATGTGTTTATCTACAAAACATTTTCCCCTAGCACATACTTCAAGTATTTCATTTTGCGACAAACATTTATCATCATTAAAACTTCAAATCCTCGTCAACCGGTAAATTTTACAGCAACAATTCTTCTACCCAAACTTTGAAGAGGTCCCACAAGTTACACAAAACTCCTTTCATCTAAATAGATTAATTCGCCCTTTGAGGAAAGGTTAATAATTAACAGATTCTACCTTTAACAACTTCCAAGTTGTAACCACAGTGTCTTGATGACCCTCTAAAGTTGCCTTATCTCAATGATATATGTATACACTGCGTCTGTATAACTACGTCGTTACTTTTGTGAGTGTAATAATAGATCATGCGTCGAACTTCAATAAACTAAAGTCGAACCTTTCGGAGAATTAATCTTTTTAGACAGACCCTAATACTTATTGTCTCCGATCGTTGAATGCGGCTTTCGTTCACTAGGTGTGAGTCTGGTACGCCTTGATCTCGTCCTTTGATTGTGTAAGAGCTTGTTCCAATGCCTGTTGAAATAAATTCGAAGATTATCGAACATGTACTATATCAGATACCATTATCGAAATTGTTCGAAATATATTGCATATTACTTTATCGTGAAGAAAAAAAGACATTTGGGAAACTACTGCGTAAATCAAGCTGCATATAACACAAATGAAACTATAAATAAAATCTATATAAAACTTTATCAAAAAAACTCAAATTATATCATGGAGGTCCTACTTTCTCCTCTAAGTCTAAACGACATTTTTAAACCCTTTTAACATCAAATATAAGCCTTTTCGAGTAGGTAGTTAAATTGTCCGTCTCATGAGTATTTGGTGTTCCAGAAGTGGATCATTCTAAAGATTGTAGTCTAAGATTTCCAGAATCTCCTAACTTTGAAGTTGTTCTGTTACGAGTCTTTCCAACCAAGGTTGATATAAAATCCCATACCCATAGAATGCCAAGGTTAGGTCATCGTTAGAACTTTCAAGTAAACCATGAGGCGCCCTGTAATCATCTTTCATATCTTTGGTAGTATCTCCAGGCGGCTCCACCATACGCAATCGTGTTGGTATTCCATAGATGACAATCTGACAAAGGAGTGTCATGTAAATAATGTCATGGAAATAATCCAGCCTCAATGTGGAATTGATAGTAACTTCAACAGCGCCGTATTAGACATATTATCTGGATCTGAACCCTGTTTTGGTTTCCTTGATTTTATAAAGGCCAGAATTTTACTTCTTCGACTCTCCTTCTTCCGCCCTTTCTTCATCAAGTCCTCTGCATTCTAAAATTTTGCAATAGAGCAGAAACACATTATTCTCCTTCAGCAAAGTAGCAAGTCATCAGTGTAAGTATGAACAAGTCGTCAGTGACGATACCTTCGATCACCACTTCTCCTTATCTTAGACCCACACTCAATTTGGACAAAAGTATATTAACAATCTTTACGTCAAACAAACTCTTCTTAGTTAAGATCTTAATATCAGAGGAAGCATCGATTTTGAAAACGACTACAGATTGAGATATTATTAATTAATATCTGGCTTTAACATCTGATGAAAGTCCGTGCAAACTCTTTTGAAATCATATTTAACAACAAAGCCAAAGAGGATTCACGAAAAAAATAATAAAACTATATCTTACACAAAACACGTGAAACGACTCAAAAACAAAACCATTCTCCAGAATATGAAACCACATCTATTCATCTATCTACTTAAACCTAAAGGAGATTTTTAGATCCTGTAAAAAATTTTCTTGTTAGATTTAGCCGACCAAGACCAACGGAGTTGGATTTGAAAAGTTGTGTGTTGTTTTAACAAAATGTGGTTTGAGGGTAATAAATTTTAAAGGATTTAAAGATTCCTTGTAATAATTTATGCAAGCAGGCACATTGGGGTCAGATTTCGGACAAAGCCGAACTGGGAGCGTTGAACCATTAATAATTATTCTAATTTTCTTTACATTGCGAACGCAGTCAATCTGTCCGTGTTAGATTCCCGAATAATTCAGTACTTATCACATCCAGACTTTCTCGATTTCATACTTCTCATTCTAATAAATCTATGAATTACTTAGGAAGATTTATTAATCTTTGTGGTATATTCACGATTAAAGGCACTTATTTTTTAACGTTTTAATAGCAATTTTTAAGTGACTTAAACATTTACTAGGTGTACATATATGTTTATAAACATTTCCTCTATTATATTTCGTATTGAACTTCCTTTGAAACAAAATTAATTATAAGTAAAGTTTGACCTGAACCGGAAAAAATGTAATTCGTAATTTTTTTACCGGAAATCTTTTTTATAAAAATATATTGCAAAACTTTTCTAGTATAATCTGTATAATATTTTGTTCAAAATTGAGTTTTCGTGTGGAATATATATTTTTATTAAAGATTAACCTCTCGAATTTCTATGAATACGCAACGGTGCGTCACTTCGAATGTTTATATTTTTGTCATATAATCTGATCTAAAGCATAAATTTAATTTGAAGTTGGCAACAATTTTCCGAGAAGCTGTTTTTCAAGGAAGCTGCAATAATTTCTATAGCATAATGATCAGTAGAGAAAAAAGTTAATAATGCTAACAAGTATTGGAGATCAAAAGAAGAAATTTAACGATATTACTGTTGGCTTCAATACTAGTTTTCAAATCTAACGAGATGTATCATAATAATTCGTATGCAAATGTTAGACATTGTTAAGGATAAAAACATGTGATACTAAAGATGTGATTTATACTTCATTATGTGTAATAAAAAATACCATAAAATTATATTCCCTATTAATAATGTAATTGTTTATCTGTTACATATGTATGTATATAATGTATATATCTACATATCTTTATTGTTATTATTTCTTGTCATAAAATAAATACATCTAGTTTGAACTGATACTTCTTGTAATTCTACTTATACTCAATAAACTAGAATTGGAAGGAAAGGCAAGATTCTGTGTTAACAATTTTAAAAAGATAGGAAAACTTACAGTAACTAAGACTTTTAAACTTCACACCATCTTGGTTATATTTAATAAATATACAGGGTGTTTCCTAATTGAATGTCAATATTTTATGGGACGATTTTTTGGTCCATTTTAAAAAGAAAACTTCATATGAACGTATGATCTAAACGTCTAAACTTTTGAGATATAGGGTGGTAAAGTTTTCAAAAATAAATAGTTTTTCATTAACTCCTGTAATACTACTTTAGATATTTTAATGAAATGTGGTATATGTGTACTATGTATCACGAGGCATTATTGAGTGCACCACATTTTTTTTTAATTCCACCAATAGCGTTCGTACGGAATTTCAGCTACCTATTTTGACAAACGTTTAGGTCATACGTTCATATAAAGTTCTCTTTTTAAAATGGACCAAAAAATCGTGCATTTAGAATATCGCGTTGACACAGTACTACAGGAAATGGCTCTTTGAAATCCTGAATCAGAGTAGCAAAATTAAGACGGCTACGGTGATCATCATTCTTCCAAGCTTGAACCAACTGGATCTTATAAAGATGGAAATGCAAATCCTTTCCCAAAATTCTATGAACACTGGACTGGTTTAAATGTAAAGCAAACGCATGTTTTCTTATCGAACGATGTGGATTTTGGTGTACAGCAACACTTACAGCTTCGATATTGATTTCATTTTGACAGATCTTCTACGGCCAAGGGACTTAGAACAAACTGTAGAATCGCTCTCTTGAAATTTGCGTATCCATTTCGAAACGCTCTCTGGACTTGCATGTAAGAATGATCATTTTCGTAGAATGCTTTTACACAAAAAGGACGTTGTTCACTACTAAAGTGTTCCATTGGCAAAAAAAAATCCAGAACACGATCATTCGAATGATGGCAGTAAAAATAAGCTGACACTGACCGTTTGCCCAAGATACATAACACAAAATCGAATTTTATTCTGAGTCACCTTTATGAAATATGATTTTTCATATAGGCAAAATGTTGACTCAACACTTTGTTCCTTCTATGTAGATGCAAATTTATGTGCTATATCTCTGGCTTATATCCAAACCAGTTTTCATATGAGGTTTTTTCATCATTTTTTTGTAGTAATTGTTCTGTTTAATACATAACTAGTTCTTTTAATAGCTTTCTTTAAGATGAGTGTGAATCTTTCTCTTTAAGATGTTCAACCTTACCATTTTATTGATGAATATAGAATGATGATGTTTCTTGAACAATTTCTATGTTAGGTTGAATGTAGAGCTTTTAGTCTGTTACCTGCATACCTAAGTACCATAATTTCAAAGTCCTTAAATATTTTCCAAATACTTCTGACTTGTATCCGAAGAAATAAAATCTTTGAACAACAAAAAATAACTATATAGTGCCACTAAGGAAAATTTATTATATTATTTATTGGGCCATATATATTAATATAATGCATTTTCCCAACCGCCAATTAATTAAACATATTTTTATTTTAAAAATATGTCGACCTGAGGTAGAATCGAACCACCGAGTATGGCTGTCGCGGCCCACTCACAACACCGTTGCGCTACCGGGCGACTCTACTCCACTATCAATTCTTCACAAAACATATTATGTGAACAGATGTAAGGCCTGGATAGGCAACAATTTTAACACCGAAGTATTTATTTTTCTTGGCGTAAGTACATGTATATATAAAATGCATTTTCCCAACCGCCAATACATATTTTTATTTTAAAAATATGTCGACCGGAGGTGGAGTCGAACCACCGAGTATGGCTGTTGCGGCCCACTCGCAGCACCGTTGCGCTACCGGGCGACTTTACTCCACTATCAATTCTTCACAAATATATTATGTGAACAGATGTAAGGCCTGGATAGGCAACAATTTTAACACCGAACTATTTATTTTTCTTGGCGTAAGTACATGTATATATAAAATGCATTTCCCCAACCGCCAATACATATTTTTATTTGAAAAATATGTCGACCGGAGGTGGAATTGAACCACCGAGTATGGCTGTCGCGGCCCACTCGCAACACCGTTGCGCTACCGGGCGACTTTACTCCACTATCAATTCTTCACAAATATATTATGTGAACATATTGTAAGGCCGGATAGGCAACAATTTTAACACCGAAGTATTTATTTTACTTGGCGTAAGTACATGTATATATAAAATGCATTTTCCCAACCGCCAATACATATTTTAAAAAATATATATATTTATACTTTCTCATCTGACACATGTGGTTTACTAGCTTGTTTAGCAATAATGCATACTTGACAGTTGAAATCTACTTTATAACCAACGTCTAAACCAAGCGTTACTTCTAACCGTTGTGTCTTTAATTGTTTCGACATTAATGTGTTTAAGACTTTCATGCCATTTGTTTTTTTACAATTTTCCCTTTACACACAATGGAAAGAGAAGTTTTTCTGATTTATAGCTTATAGAAAATAAGTTCGGTGCGGGTTCTTATTTAAGAGTACTTGCATTTCTACACATCCTGTTCCAGTTAATATCCATTTTCTTGCTTCGACTGTCAATTTCTTTCTTGTCACTTGTTTTCTGACACAAACTTATAATTATACATATTGAGAGAGTAAGAAAAACGTATCAACCATAGATACAGCGGAAGTAGAGTGATAAAGGGTTATTAAATAAGCGATCCTTTGAAGAACGCCATTGCGTCACAATTATGGCGGGTTTTTCAAAATTTATTAATATATATTTACTCATATACATCTTTCATTCAAATATCCCTCTTTTCTTTTTTCTTTTCCCTCCCGTCTTCTTTTTTTGTTTTTTTTTAAACACACTGTTTTTACTATAGCTACCTGGGCCCATAACCTGTTGAATTTTAGTATTTTATATTTTGTTTTAACACAACAGTTTACTTTTAACGCACACAATTACATATGTCAATACAACTTGTCAACTACATATATTAACTGAACTAAATACATACGAGGGAGCGTTTTTATATTCGCGGAATGGGGGATAAGGGGTGGAAATAAAAAAACCAAATTATTTTTCTTTTTCAATATATTCACCTGCAAGACGGATACTTTTTTCACATCTTTCAATTAATTTATTTATACCCTCATAAAAAAATGATTTCTCTTTATCTGCAAAACACGCCGAAACTGCCTCCTTGACTTCATCATCGGCAGTAAATTTTTTACCCCGCAGCTCTTTTTTCATTTTCGGAAACAGGAAATAATCACTCGGGGCCAGGTCTGGGCTGTAGGGTGGGTGATTCACAATTTCGAAGCCCACCTTATGCAGGGCAGCTAACGCAACGCGGCTCTTGTGGACGGGCGCGTTGTCGTGCAAAAGCAGCACACCTTTCGTCAATTTTCACCGTCTTTTCTCTTTAATGGCTTCTTTTAGTCGCTCTAATATTGAAGCGTAATATTCTCCGGTTATAGAAACACCTTTATCTTTGTAATCAATCAACAATATTCCTTCCGAGTCCCAAAATACCGTTGCCATGAGTTTCCCAGCTGATTGTGACACTTTAAATTTCTTGGGAGGTGCTGTGCCCTTTTTATGCCACTGCATGGAGTCTTGTTTGGACTCAGGTTCATAATGATGAACCCAAGTTTCGTCTCCAGTAACAATTCGACTCAATACACCATCCTTGTCTTCATTACAGAGGTCCAAAAATGCACGCGAACACTCTACGCGCTGTTGTTTTTGCGGCCGCGTGAGCATTCTCGGCACCCATCTTGCGCTGACCTTAGACATGCCGAGATGATCGTGTAGGATTTTAAAAATTGTTGTATCGGATACTCCAACCATTTCTGCGAGTTGTTTCTTCTTTAGTCGAGCATCTTCGAGTACAATTTTTTCAACTTTTTGGATAAGTGGTCACCTCAATGCTCCTGCCCGGCCTCGGGTCGTCTTCAAGGGATTTCCTTCCTTGTTTAAATAAATTATGCCACTTGTACACCATGGTTTTTCCTGGACAAGAGTCGCCGTAAACCAATGACATCTCATTCATTATGGTCGCGACTGAGTTTCCTTGCCTGGTAAGGAACTTTATAACGGCACGATATTCGATTTTTTCCATATTTCACTTTTCACTCCTGATTATGTTACTTGGTTGACGATAGCTCAAAGACTAACTCTCTAATAACAATGAAACTTCGTATTTATACTAATTATGAGTCGCTGCACAGGCCACGCCCCCAATGCGCCTAATCACCCCCCTACAACCCGCTCATTCCGCGAATATAAAAACGCTCCCTCGTTTATTTAATATATCACATTGCCTATAACGAACATTCTTGTTTCTATTATTCAACAAATAGAATCATGTTACTATATTTGGTTTGTAATGTACGCACAGCACCGCTGTGACACGATGTGAACAGCTTTAATATTTATTGTAAAATTTAATATAATTGGAATCCCATTACATCGTATATTATTGACATTTCCACTAAAATAAACAACCAGTATATACCAATTTGCATAGTAAATTGTGCACCATAATTAACCGTGAAGGTTAAAACTAGAGAATCTGTTATACATACATATAATATTGGCAGTACTGCACAGTAACTATTACAATAGCATACTGATATATGAAATATAATGTGCGAGTTACAAATTTGTAATTTAAATTAACGAGCTCATAAGTAATCAATTAAAAGGATTACTAATATATAACAATTCTAAATTATTTTGCAATTATATAATATACATACATATAATAATATATTTTAGCAGCTTTATAATTGTTCTTTTCTACGACTCGTACGTGCACTAATTCGAGTATTTCACTGTAATTTGCTTTTTTATCTTTAAACTATTAAAGTGTGTATGTACTTACTAGCTCCAGGCAGTTATCAAACGCAAATAATCTTTCTAGGATATGTCTGCCCGCATCAGCGTTGTTTTTCATTTGAAGATCTGAGTGGTCTTTATGAGATTTTCTTCCTACTGCATTCTCTATTACTTTTCTTTGAAAAATCTATTTGCATTTTTTTCTCGCCATATTCTGCGAAATTATCCTGTTTGTACATAGTACAAAAAAAAACTAACGGTCATGGAAAAGGGTGCTCGATTGCGGAAACTTTATTATTATTTTTTTTATTATTTAAGCTCATATGCTTCCGCTATTCGCGAAACAGCTAATTCAAATTACCCGTTATTGTTTTAATGCACATTCTGCAATCAAACTAATGACATTACTCGCCTGTTTGCGTTCAGCCTAAAATCACAAGCCGTTTATAGGCAGTCCATTTGATGTCATATTAGGTAGTGTATTAATATGGCGTCCACAAACAATTTGTGTGAGAATTGTAAAAGATATTTTACCGAGTGAATTAGCTATCAAAATTTCAAGAAAACCGAAACAAAATTGAATTGCTTTATTTTCTTGAAAGAATTAAATTAAAATGATGTAGAAAGGTAATCATTTTGAGAAAACCACATGACATTTATTCGACAATAACTTTTGGACAATTCAGAATAAAAAAAATCTTGATACAAAATTTGTTGCACTTAATTCGAGCTTTCCAATAATCTATAAATACATCAATGTTTATTTTTTAAATTAAGGTAACCCATGTTAAAAACCCAAAAAATACCTTTAATAGGTGCTCATGATATATTATTATTACAGTAAATCACAACAATATACCATGAGCATCTATTACATTGCATTTTTTTCTTAATTGTGCCATTTCTCAACGTTGTCAATATGTTACGTCATGGTAAGCCGTATATGGAATCGCCAGTAAACTACTAACAGATCGAGATATCTAGCATGACTGGCAATCCATGAATTGTCCAAGCTAAAACAGTATCTGTTGTACCGACATGTGTTCCGACCTTGCCCCCTAGATGGAATGAGGTTAGAATGAGTCCATTATCAGAGATGTTGGACAATATACGTTGAGAGGCAAACTGCCATGAAATTAGATCTTGCATTTAAACTGCACTCAATTGTAGAGTGATTCCAACTATATACTAGTGATGGGCAGAATCGAACACTTTTAAGAATCGAAAACTTTTAAGAATGCACTCTAATATTATCTTCCACTGGGTTGCATCTAAACATAGTGGATTGCGGTTTTCTTTGTTGAAAATACAACTAACACATAATCGTCTACCTGAAAACTACGATCAAGGTATATGCCGTCGTTCTCATCCACCTCTCCTTCACTTTGTTCAAGATCGTTCCATTGTGGCGAAGAACTTGACGAAAAAGTTTCATCCTGGGAACTTTCACTTGATGTACTTTCTCTTCGCTTATGACTTTTTTTCACCGTAGAATTACACAGTTCCTTGGATAACTTTGGAATCTTAATCTTTCTTAATTTACGCTGCTTAGGAACTGCTTGTTCTTCTATTAAACGTTTTTCTGGCGTATCCGTCAAAATTCCTGATTTTGCTTTCTTTCTTTTGATATTAGCACTTGCCCTTGGTTGAGCTTTAGGATATGGTCTCACAGTTTCAGGGCTTAAAAATGGTTCATTGGTAGATGTTGATCCTTTATTTTGGTTTAAAGCATTATGGGTGTGACGCTCTAGTGCACTAGTGGACGTTTCACGGACTAAATTTAATACGCCACTTAAAGACTCAGAAAATGTAACTGTTGATTGATTTCTTGGGCAGCAACACTAGTTGTCGGTTGTTCCTGGCCTGTTTCCGACACGTCGGTTGAACACTTAGAAAGGCTAGGTCTATTTGTGACGTAGGAACTTAAGAAGTCCTTACTTACTAAAGATTGATTAATTAAAAAATAAAAGACTTAGTTACTAAAAGTTAAAATTAGATCAAAACCGACATAAATATCACTGGATAAATTAAAGAAACCCCAGAGCTTTTCATAAATGTACTATAAAACAAAAATTCCCAAACATAATGTAATTTAACTCTAACAAAGTACAAAGATAAGAATTTAAATACAGTAAAGTAACGAAATATAATCATTGGATCCATCTAAAGCATCACTAATTAAAAGAAAAAGTATAATTACAATGCAGATCGGATATCTTCAATATTTTGAGTGATACGTTATAAAAAAAAAATTGAACAAGAGGAAAACTACAAGCTGAAACGTGAAACTGTATAGCTTTCCTCAAGTTTCGAAATTAAAAGCGTTTCGAAGGTTCATTAGAGGACGTCACTTATACGAATGATAATAATTAAATCGATATCTGTGATTCTGCGTTGATTAAAACTTCGAGTAAAATTAATATTCCAACTTGGTTGTTTATATGTATGTACAATATGTCAAAATAAATGTAGTTATTTAATATTTTAATGAATTTTATTTCCCCCTAAATAATTGCATTAGAACTAGAAATAGCAAGCTAAAAAACGAGGGAGACAAACGTTGAAAAGAAATCAATATATTCAATCAAAAATTGATTGGAGTATTGTTTGTATTAAGTCGTTGAATTTAGTCTCTCTCTCTCCTGGTATTGCTCTTCATCACCGAAAAAAATTGAGTGCATACCTGACGAAGCATTGTTCAACAGACACAATTATTATTAATTAATTTTATTTCAATAAATATTGATTAAATAAAAGACTTTTTAAAAAATCAATACAAAAAATGCAAAAAAATTCTGAAAGCACATGCCCTGGCAATTTATATCATTTGTGTTAATGTCGATTAAAAAAAAAGTAAAAAAATTCGCGGCATTCTATCCACTTGTCAGAAGCAATTACATCGACATTGAGCAGCTTTTATTTACAACATAACAACTTATCACACACTCGGTCCTGAGGTCTTCCCCTTCTTTGTAGATTATATAAACTGCTTAATTTCAGCTTTAGATGTCAGGAGAATAGATTCTCCCCTCAAAGAGGGGAAGGTGGTTAATCTTATCTCCACCTCGTTCTTGAAGCCATCGTCAGACTCGTCAACACCAATAATATTGTGCGCGGAACAAAGGCGACTCGTAAGAACTTCGGCCGTGTCGTGAGGTTAAAAAACAATACCATCAGGGCCGTGGAGACAATTTGCGGTTTCATTTTTTTAACTTGAGAGCTCTAGCGAGCTTTCAGATGGAGCCGTAGTCAGAGATTAGGAACAAAACTTTTTTCTACCATTCTTCCTCATTGCACTCTTTTAAAATATTCTTTAGGCTTCTTTAGGTGCTGGTCGTTTGTTGCGAATTAAGGCTTTATTATGAGAAGCGACTGGTTTTCTTAAATTTGTGGCCTATTTCAGAGCAGATATTTTGTGCGCATATTGTTCAAGCTTGTCGGTGGTTTCAAAGCTGTTCAGAATAACCAGATAAAAGTTTCTGAAACTTGCCCTCAAAGCAGGTCCAGGTGTTAAAATTCCAAGCATCATAGCGCAAAATTTATAATTAAATGATAAAATATTAAAGTCGAAAGACGAAGAGAGAGGATTCTACAAGACCTTTAACACCTAAAAGATGTTTTGATCAACAGAGAAAAGAGTATACAAGCAGCAACTGCAAGTGTTAATGTAAAATTATGTGTCGAAAGTGCACCTATGTAGATAAAAATTGTGAATTTAGAAAAGTGGAACCTATTTTTAACCACGATTAATATAAAAAAGAACACACACATTTTTTCTTAACTAAAATAAATGGTGCAATAGTGGGTTAATATTACTTATGTTTTAGAATGAATTCTTCTTGTTTACAAGTGGAAACATATCAGCGAATAAAATATTGGAAATAACCTACAAACCTGGTTTACTGATACCTAAGGCTTCACTAAGGAAATTGACTATTTCCACAGATAAATGTAGCACAATAGAAATTGCTTATTCATCTCAAATGTTTCGATATGTATTACGAATGTTGCGATATTTTCCTATTTCAAAATTTAACGAGATATCTTTCTCGACGAAGCGTAAATTCGAATACTATTTCTCTCATGTATATCCTCGACTTTTACGTCTACATAACTTTGTAATGTTGATACAAGCTCGCTTTTTAAATTAACAACGAGGGATGTAATTTATGATAGGATGATATGTAATATTCTATGGAAAAAAAAGTTGTTTCCACTCTCACACAACAAAAAAATAGGTGAAAGTGTTTACAATTTTGAGCATATTTGTTTATGGTACTAGGCACTGATCGCTGTCACGCAAAACAAGTTTGAATAACAGACACGAACCCTTCCAAATATTATTGCAATCCAACCGAGTTCAAAAGCATAACTACCTCTAAAAGCTTTGTTCTGCGTTATCTACGTGAGTTTGAAACATCTGTATTTGTACATACTGAATAGGATTGTTTCACATCCCACATCGTTCTGCATACACGGGCTTCTCTGACAGCTTTATGGAATATTTCATCGAGACGTGAGTTACGTACTTACTCGTATGTATGTACATACATAGTTGCAGTAGCGTTCTCACGAATTTTTACAGATATTTACTCCTGTAAAGCACGTTATATTTACGAGAGCTTATATGTACAAAATTCAGGCAGAAATAACAAGTTTTGTAACGGTATGTTATGATTATGAACGGTTACCGAAATAAAATCCGAGCTGAAACTGGACTTATTCAGAACATACTGGAACTGCATCTAATGAAATCCATGCACGGAAAGCTTTTAAAGCAATCACTAATCAACTCGATTGAAACACGCTCAACTTCAGAAGCTGTAAACGCTCAAACAAGCACCAATCCTTGAATGACAAATGCCGAACATGCAAACAACACAGCCTAATTAATCTCATGCGCCCAAAACGCCGAAACGTTTTATAAACATCAAAGCTGTTTTGGACGCATATCCAAAACAAGTAACCATCGTTAAGTTCCCATGTTCAGACGAAGTAAACGTAGAATAAACATGTATACCAACAAACTTATAATTGGCATACGAACTTTGAAAGACCTATCCTGGAAATAAAGTAGAAAAGTAGAAATAGCACACATGGTCATCGAAAACCTGGCTACAATATTAGAAGATTAGGAATGGATATTGGATTCCACGCAAACGCAGGTTACTTTGAGGTTTTATGACATTGTCTAGACCTTTAATAACGGTGACATCAAACAAAAGAGACAGTCTAATTGTTTTAGCCTCTACTATAAACTTGAGATGGTTGTTAAAGGGGTTGAAAATGTCCAAAACATGTTGGATTTCTTTCACAGAAAGATAATTATATTGATAGATAAATGATAAATCAAAATCAATACGTTCTTGGACATAATCTAAAGCACAAAATAGGTAAAATTCAATAAAAATATTATAATTTCTAGTGGATATTTGTTCATTATTAATCCACAGAAAAAGCAGAACTATCTTTGACTCTGAAATAAATACAATCGACGAAGACATCATCAATAATTTTAGCTATAGTATTTCCCAGCCGTTGGGCAGGATATTTAATAGTTGATATAATGAAACGAACTGGATTCCATTTCTTGTGGACTTTGCTTAAGCTGTAAGATCTGGATGTAGTAAACGTATAAGTTCTAATTTTTTTGTAATATCTTCAGTAATATCTGATAGATGCCTGCAGATGGCACACAAGCATCATATTTGGATACTTAGTCTTCTAGCAGCAGAAGACATCTAACGACTTTGCCCTGGCAGTGCTGGATAACACCAAGGGCGAAATGCAAAGTGCAGAAAAGCGTCTATCCAAGATAAACAAGAAACAGAAATATAGAAACGGAATTAAACCTTGCCGAACACCACCAAACAACAGATTGCACAAAATTAACCATTTACTTTATATGGATGATCTAAAGATATAGGGCCAATCAGAAAAGGAGATCACTACCATGCTAGAATTGGTAAACTAATACCTAGTAGATATTGGAATATCGTCTGGCATGAAAAAGTGCCCAGTATATCACACTAGAATAAAAATGAGGGGTGATGTATAGAAATGATATCCAACTGCCAAGATGAACAGATCCAAACCCAGTACTACTATAATACCGAAGAGAGTCTAATGGAGGGATGCCCAAACTATTTTGGGCAAGAGACCCCTTTTGCAAAATGAACTGATACCTCAGACCCCCGTTATACTATGTAATCACTTTGTAATCTCTTGAAATAAATTAGGTACTAGTGTATTATCATTGAAGCTCCAACGAATTTCAAAACGCAAATGAACTTTCAAGCTAAGTGCAAGCTTGTTATATAGTAAAATATGATAATGATTTCGTTCGTGTTAAGTCGCGTATATGCCTCAAATACAGAGCAAGTCAAAACGTGCTTGAAAGACTTGTACGCTCGAACTCATTATCTTGCACGAACTCCACGCTTACTGACTTGCCATGTTTTTCATCTTGTACCAATTTGTGCACGCTTATCGACTTGTTGAGTTTCTTTAAAGTACAACTTTGGGCATCCCTGGTCTAATGGAAATCATCTGTACTACAAAAACTAGACCGACTGACGATTCTCGAAGTTTACACCCCAACACCTCAGTCCAAAGGCTGTGCATGCCCAAAAGGAATGGAAGAAGAGGACTATTCTCTCAAGAAGACCTCCACATGGAAATTGTAACAATAACAGCGTATAAAATACAAAATACGTTTGACCCCCTCCTACAATTAGTAGCAACACATGAGAATATAGGTAATGATGCTTTTCTGTGTAAATGTTAATGAACTAAAAATAGCAGTGAAGTTTGGAAACAGGTTAATAGGCGATTTATTATTAATATCTTCTGAAAACCAACGGCAAGACAACATGAACGAAAAAAAGGAAACAAAAACTACAAGAATATGAAAAAATTAAACCTTTTTGAAGAAACCACATTCCCGTTGCGGTCCTAAACGGAGAGATACATCAGAAAGGGCCAAGATGGAGTATTTCTTTCCAAAGGATACAGAAGAAACGTGATGATTATGTCCAGATGACCACCACCACAAAGTGCGTGTAGATCCAAAAGTACAAAATATGATAGAATTCTTCATTCAACAGCGTTGACAAGGTAGAGGCCAACAGACTGGTCTCGGTTGTGATGGACCGCGTAAAAGGAATATTTGTGGTCCACAAAATATAATTCTTTCCACTTGTAGGTCAATAAAACAGGAAAAATTTGATTTTTAATTCATTAGAGGTGGAAACATATCTAGAATTAAAAAGATTCCAATGCTACTTGTTTGTTCCATATTTGTACCTGACAATATAACAGTGGTATCATCCACAAATTGGTAAATGGTGTCAAAGTTTATATGCAGATCGTTTGTATAAATTAAAAATAGCAGTGGACCAAGAATAGACCCCTGAGGAAGTCCTTGACTAATACTTTGGGCCGAAGACGATGCCGAAAAAGTGTATTTTCTATTATTTTCTATTTTAAACATTGAAGACCCATACCTCTGACTTCATACAAAGACAATTTCTGTCAAAGCAGTTCCTGGTTTAATTTTAAATAGAAAAACAGTCTAGCTACCACCTGCCCATCATTCAAACAAAATAGGAATAATTGTGTATCTCCTTTTTGGTGAAGAAGCAAACCTATTACAATCTTTAACGCTTCACGATAAACGCCCTCGTAAAAAAAGATTTTTATTAATTGATGCCTTTTTTTACGGTGCTGTCTTAGTTATCCTCTCTTGTTCCTTGTAAATATCTGTAAATAAATTAACCAAGGCTCTATAATAAATATGATTTCCAACCAAAAAAAGAGGAATATATAATAAAAAATTTTACGATCGTAATTTCGGTTGTCATCATTATCCTGAGCTTAAAAAATTTAAACAGAAGCTGAAACGTACGTGGAACGTATTAACGCAAGGGAATATGAAATGGCTTCAGCCATTACGGAAATGAAGCGTGTAAATCTTCGTTTACGAAAGATCATCTTCGTAAACTGCAGACTGAAATTTTTTGCGAGTAGCTATTGCAATAAAGAAATAATGAGGACATCTATTACCCAAGCGCACTCCAGAGAGGGCCAGAATACTTTTTCAAATACCTTTAAACAAAATTAAAGCGGCAAACACATCCTGCGGAAGCTGTTCAGTGGAATTATTATATATGTTCAACTGAGAACTGTGTGTACTTACTCCAATAAGAAAATTCAACTTGTAAACTTAACAAGAAATAAAAAAACTGGTTTGATTAATTTTATAATATCATTGTCTTTCAAGGAGTAATCTCTAACACAAGTCGCTAAATTTTCGTAGTAACTTCAACGCTCCTCGTTATTTAAGGTACAAGTTTGCATCGTTGATGAGGATGTGCAGCCGCTGGAAGATCTTTAGTAAAACCATGAAAGTTAATATGTACGCTCATGCGATGTAACACTCTATAATGGCCAAAGTTTCTACACTTTTATTAGAACAGTATTTTCCATTTATAAATGCTCCATAGTATGTCTAGACATGTTAAATAGGTGTCTATTCTCACAAAAAATGCACAAAAAAAGCTTTAGAACTGGGAAATGCAATTAACCTTAAAAATATAAGAAGAGAGCGATGTCGCAAACCTCTTCTACTTATAAATGGAATTTACAAAAAAATGTAAATAATAATCACAATAGAAAATTGATATGAATATGTATAATTAATAAAAATTTTACCCTGATTTTCAAAAAAAAAATAGTACACTGACAGGAGCGAAATCTACCAGCAAGATCAGAATTGTTCAAATAAAATAAGAACCGCAACGCAAAGGAAAATAAAGGAATAAATGTAATTGATGTCTAGATTGCATCTGACATTCGAGGCGCTATGATGAATACATATGCTACATGAAGACAAGCTTTCTAAAGCAACGAATTAATCAGCAACGACCCAAACATGTAAGAGAAAGCTCCCTGCTGATGTTTCCCTTTTTGTTATCTCATTCCGTTGTGGATTCCCATACGCACCTGACTGATCTCGTATTAGTCATTCCTTCTACTTCCAGTGCTTCTTTCGCGGTATCATTTCTTATCATATCCAATCAAGTCAGATCCCCTGACTCCTTTAAGATATTTCATATTTATGACTTGAAATATGCTTTTCATGCTATTTCTCCCTCCGTTCATCGACACTCCTAAATATTTGAATTTGTCGACTTGATGTATTTTTCTTATCGTATTTGTAATTCTTCATTTCCTTTCCCTATTACCACTACTTTGCTGAATTTATTTCTTCTAGTTCTTTTTTCCTACAATTTTATATTCTCTATTATTCCATGTCTTGATTCTAGGTCGCTGTTGAACACTTTTTCTAAGTCCAAAAGCCATAAATATACTTTTGTATTAATTTCTTAATGAAATTCTTTTTTGTAGTATCTTTTCCAATATACAACTTTCCTATCCTCTGAGACTCTGCGATTATTCCAGGTTTTGTTCGTGATTTTTATTAATATTTTAATGTCAACGAACATGTCATGTTCCAGTTCCTCGAGCTTTATTTTTATCTTCCTTGTTATCTTTTTATGTCTAAATGTGTTGAATAGGCATTTGAAGTCGTCCATTTTTTACAGGAACAGGCCAAAGATCCAGATTGCATTTCTTTCTTGTTTTCCTTAATGGTTCTAATATTCTACAAAATTCTGGTAATCCTTGTCCTAGTTTTACTCCAAATCCTTCCCGTGTTTACTGTTTTTCTGCTCTTACCACTTCTCCTCCTTTTTTCCTGTGCCCTTTATAATCTGACGACTGACTTCTTATGCAGATATTTTGTCAGTTTCTTCTTTTTAATCTTCACTTCCTTTTTCTTCTTTTCACCATCTTATTTTTTTTTCTTGTTGCCTATTGTTGCTGTGCCTCGTGTTTCTTTTGCATATACATATTAGGATATATATTTTAAATTTCCTTAGTCAATTTTCTCCGATATTACTTTCGGGATTTAATGTAGATGCGTTCGGAAGAGAAAAGGAATGCAGCTTCGAAAGAATTGACTGGTTTAAATATCTAGGGGTTAAAGTAACCAGCAAGTGCCAAGAAGAGTATGAAATGGATAAAAGAATCCTAGATGAATGCCAGAAGAAAGGGTACCGAAAATGGTTCTGTATGGCGGAGATGGTGGTAAGAGGAAAAAAGGACGACCAAAGAAGAAATGGTTTGAACAAGCAAAAAAAACGACATTGAAGAAATAGAAATAGGGAATTGCAAAAAAAACGACATTGAAGAAATAGGAATAGGGAATTGGAGAAAAATAGCAAGCGATCGAAGAAGATGGAAAGAAATAGTGAAGAAGATAGAGCCTTGCTGCTCTGATATATATAATATTTAATGTAGATTACACCACTACATCTGGTATCTTTTGATAACTTCCTTTATTTTCGGGCCATTATGTTTCTGCGATAATGTTAAATTACTCTGTTATGGACCGTTTTTTTCAACTTATTCGTTATTGTGTTTATTGTCCGTTTTTGACTTTGTTTTTCTAGAATATGATTAACAAGTCTAAGCAACAGGTCTAATAGGTAATCGTGGAGTGATAAAACGACGTGAGAGGAACCACTGATGAAGTCAATGAACACAATTCATTGGCTGCCATGGACGCTGTTAAATCCGGCATATCGAAGAAACTAGCGGCCAATGTATACAAAGTATCACGTACTACCTTACTTTGAAGGCTACTTGGAAGGAATATCAACAAAATTGGCCACTCCACAGTCCTCACTGCTGAAGAGAGCGCTTCATCACCAGAGACTCTCGGAATAGTGTCACATTGGGGATTTCCGCTTACTAAGCCGGACATTCAAGATGTTGTGAAAAAATACCTTGATAAACAAGGTAAACAGAGTTCGTGTATTCAGGGACAACACCCCAGGACTCGATTTTATCGACTCTTTTATTATCAAAACGCTCAAGATCTTCAGTTGACCGTAACGATATTTTACAATTTTTCAACAATATGGTCTATGGTCTTCGTGATAGGCTTAAAACAACTTAAAACAACTATGACGAAACCAACATTACGGATGACCCTGGGGCTAAGAGGGTTGTGGTTCCAAGAAACATCAAAAGAGTAGAAAGGGTGCAGGAGCACTCGAGAATTTCTGTTAACTTAATGGTTTGCGGAAATGCAAATGGAGATTTACTACCCCTATGGTGGTTTACAAGACTTTAAACATCTATGACAAGTGGACCCAGGGGGATACCGTTGAGATCAAATACGCCAGTAGTCCAAGTGGTTGGTTCAAAATATTATTGCCACACGTTTAACCCACTCGAGTCATCCAAGCATGCAAAGACAAATCTATTTACATGACTCCATTCCCCGCAAATGCGACTCATCTCATGCTGCCTCTTGATATGGCAATTTTTGCCACACCAATGAAGAAGAAATGGCGGCAAATTTCGGACCAGTGGAGGAAGGAAAATAGAACCGGGAAACCTTCCAAAAGAGCAATTCCCACAATTGCTTCAGAGGTTGTGAATCAGAATTGGCGATACTGTAAGCGAAAATTAAAAATCTGGCTTCAGAGACACTGATCTGCACCCGGTAAACCCGGATGAAGTTTTGAAACGCATCCCAGGAGGACTTGAAACGGATTCCAAGAACTTATGACAATTTATAGAATTGCTCAAGGAACATCGTGGTACAGGTGAAAAAACAAAGCCCAAACGTGGTAAAAAGATTGTACCCGGTGCTAAAGTCTTGCTTACACAGCTGAAGTCCAAGACGTGGTGTCGACATCTACTGCAGAGCAAGGTGCTTCTAATGCTTCGACGTCTTCAAAAGCACCGAAAGTAACCAGAGGAAGTCTTAAAGGAAAAGGCAAGACAATTCAAAATGTAGCATTTGCTGCATCAACTGGAAGGACTATAGAGGGTGAGCGGATTGGATTTAGTGTACCAAATGTCAGGAGTGGATCTGTAGTCCTTGTAATAATGACAGCAAGGATCCATATTTTATTTGCGAGCGCTGCGATGATTCAGAAGATGAATCCTTTGACGACAATGATGCCGATAAAGAACCAGAATTGGCACCGAAGTGAGGATTCCAAAGAATAATTTTTATGCTTTATAAAGAATTTTATGTTTATTGTTATTTTTAAGATGGAAAAACTTTTGTATTTTTCGAGAAATGCTTTTATTTTTAAAATATACGTTAAAAAAGAGAATTTAGATTTTTTTCCAGACTGACCAAAAAAAAAGTTTTTTCTATAATCCTACGTTGCTAACATAGACACTCTGAATAAATTGAGTTATTTTATAGCATGTTTAATATGTGTTGGTGAATTTTACATAACTTTGTATATTTTTCCAACAAATAAAAATTTTTAAATTAAAAAAAAATGGGGGGTGAGGGTTGTTTCTAGAAAACACTAACTATGACAGGCAAACTATTGTTCCTTTAGTACTCATAAAACATTTATATATTTGTCTTAACTTCTTTTATATCTTATAATGTTGGAGATATTATTCTGAATCTCTTTTTTATATTTTTTTATTTACCTTTTTGTCTTTTTTCCGCTGTCATCTCCCTTATTGTACTTGCGATTGTGCCCTTTTTCGAGATATCTTTCTTTCTATTCTATTTTCACTCTTTTCCGTCACTTACCAGCTTCTGGTAATCAAACTTTATACTTCTTATCCCTTTCTCTCTTACATTGTTTACTTTTTATCTTACCCATTTTTCGATTTCTATCTCTTTTTTTGTTAAATCATTATTTATGTAGACGTGTTTGTCTGTATTATTACGTAGGTTTAAAAGGGAATTATCGTGTATATATAATATAAATCCGTATTTTCACTTTAAATCCTGACTATCCCACTGAAAGGAAAACAAAACAATATTGACAGTAACGCGAAATAGGGATTTATATTTAAGTTCGTTTTCTATCACGTAAAACAATGTTTTTATTATTATTTTATGTTTGCATGACCTTTTTATAGCGCTTCTATCTATCTCTTTTCGGAAGAGAAAATATGTTGAGAATGTGCTCCTATAGTCTAGAACTAATATTGAAATTTTGGTATAATGGCTATGTATACACCACACGATATCTAACGTTCTTATAGCACAACAATTTCAGTCCGTTTTCAATTTACTTCTCCGCGGGAATTTTTGCATTATTAACACGTGCAAATGCGTTGAAATATTTGTTAGATGAAAATACAGCAACAGAATGAAAATAGGACCCGCAGCTCGATGAATATTGTATTTACACCGTCCTAGTAAATATCATATGCTACATTATATGAGTAACGTGCATGTACAATGATGTAATCTGACAAGCAGAAAAGGTAGAATGTAGGCGAATATACATGAAATATTTTCAATTGCCGAATACTTCTCGACAAAGTGGTGTGGGTAGTCATCGCAGGACAAAAAAAAATTAATATAGTTACGGATTCGATTGGATTATAAGTAAATTTTCAACGAACTATAAATCCACCGCCCATTATGTATAGAGTACACGCGAACATATTCTGCTAATAAAATCAATAAAAAGAATTATCTCATTGTTTTTTGAACAAACAATATTAGAACGGCGAGAGTTGCGAAAGATCCGAGGTAAAGCATAAATTTCAATTAACTTAGCTCTAATACCTCGTTCGGAGAACTCTATCGTGTTTACTAAGTTTATAACCAATAAAACAATGTTAGGAGCTAGGATCTGTACTTTTGTGATACCATTATCGTATCAATTTTGTAATGTAGATATTTAAAAGTTTCCTAGATAATTTTAGCCGCCAATTTGATATTAATTTCAATTATATAGTAATATCGATATTAATTCATTACGGTAGAAAATAAAATAACAATTTCATTCCTAAGAATCACGCCAGTTGATGTATAATAAATGTCAAGCGGCCATATTTGATAAATGTCACATTGAAGCATTGTTATTTACAAAATAATACAGTAGTTCCTCGTTATTCGCGGAGGATAGGTTCCATGAAAACTTCGAATCGAGGTACAAAAATAACATAAAGTATAGGGATATGTTCCGAATGAGAACAAACCGTGGCGTCACTGTCAGTACACCGATCCAAGACTACAAGAAGCCGTAAAAGAGCTTGTCAATAAGAAAAATTACTGAAAAAATCCTAATTCTACGCACAACGTTGAAAAGAAAATTTTTAGGATTAAAACAAGGAAAATATGGAGGACAAACTATGTTAAGTGAGGTAGCGGAAAAGGCAATTTCAGAAGCCTTAATGTTTTGTGCAGAATAGGGGTTGGAAAAGAGGACTAGAGGTGTGCTACCAAAAGCTGAGTTTCTCTCTCTTAACTCTTTAGAATTTTAGAAAATGCATCTATAAATCTTAGATCCAGTTTTTCGGCCTGTGGAATTCACCCAATTGATAGGGAACAAGTCCTGAAAAAATTGCAGGATGCTGAAAATTCTGAAACAAACTCCTCTAAAGACCGCTTAAGTGTAAGTTATTAAATGTTTTAAGAGTTTCTCGAATAGGACAAAGCACTAAGCAAGAAAATTAAAAAAAAACACGATTGAAAAATTGGACGTCCCTCCTGGTCAGTGTAGAAACAAAAGCGTCAAATATGTCATCAGAAAACAGTGAAGACAGTGATATGAGCCCGCACGACTCGTCAAGAAATAGATCACTTGATAATGAATTACTTTCTGACGGAGATCACGAAGAAACCACAGCTCTTGAACCACTAGAAACTTCTTCAGACTCAACTCAGCAACCGCGTAGTTCACAGGAATCTGGTCCCATAAATATTAAGCCTAGAGAATTTGCACTGGTGCAGTTTCCAACTGAAAGTGGTAAAAGAAGCTTACGTTATGTTGGAAAAATTATACAGAATAATTACACAATTAACTTCTTAAAAAAAGCATTCGGAAATAATTTATATTATTATTGTTTTATTATCCTATTATAGAAGATAGGGCTGTAGTTGAATCAAAACTGATTTTGTTTAAACTTGAGCACCATGATTTACATAGTAAAAGAAAGTTTATTCATAAGAATTTTAATTACGACACTGTTTCTTAATTATTTATTTTATATAAAACAGTTATATTTTGTAATAAACACGATTTGTGCTTGGTTTTTGTAGTAAACTTAAGTAAAAATCTTATATTGTCTTTCTCAAAGTCCCTGTAAAAGAGAATTACCAAAGAATAATAAATAAAGAAGTGCTGTATTTACTTCCCATAATGACCACTTCAACCCAATATAAATTCAATATAGACCACACATGTTTTAAACGCGTGGCCCACTTCACCACAAACGTGGGGTGAAGTGAACCAATTTTGAAAATGATATGATATGTATGTGTGCAATTTTTAAATTAAATTTGTCTCACGATCATTGACTTGTTCATATATTTCGAATTTGGACTTGTTAAATAAATCTCAACTACATAGAAAAAATCAGAAAATATGGCCCACTTAACCACAGATGACGATATATGTAAACAATGTTTGCTTCCAACAAGACAGCCACCTACCACACAACCAAGCAAATTTTCTGGTCGAATAATGTCTTAGTTCAGAGACCAGCAACTTGATCCGTTTGGATCCTTTTGTTCGAGGGTATTTGTTAAATCGAGTCCCAGACTTAAAGAATGTAATGCAAATCCATTCTATTCTCAAAAAGTTGTTTAAAGTGATATGATGCCGATGAACTGCTACTCTTTCCTGCAAACTGGATCAAATTGTGAAATATTACCTTCCAGTAGATTAGCATCAAAGAAATAAGGCAACAACAGGTTGTACAGAAGTAATTTTAGCTTAATTACATACATACATACCTCACTTTATTTTGAATTTTTTTCTTTGCCTAGTATTAGCAGTAAGAATTTCAAAAGTATGCAGTGTTCTCGAAACAAAATTAAAACCTATACAATTTAAAAATTCTTGAACAAGATAAAAATCGTACGGTAATTCCAATTAAACAAATTGCTACCGAAGAAAGTTCCCGTTAAATTATCGAAGCGATTGGAGCATACAAAAACGTCACATTAAAATAAGTTGAAAACTACGTTACAGGAAAGAAAGAATTAATCGATGACCTCTTTAACATTATGCGCGACAGTCGTGAAAATGTTGCATAAAACGACGTGACTTTTTAGTATGAGGCCGTAATGAATAAAGTTAAAGTTTTACTTTTATATAAAGGTTTCAGTTTTTAAATTTAAAGTTATTTAACCTTTGCAATATTGCATCTTATATTTAAAAAAAACTTTTACGTCGGCGAAAATTTTGAACATGATACTAACTTTTAAACTGATGCTAATTTGTTAATTTATATAAATGAACATCTTTTTACGTAGTAATAAACAAATCCCCACGGAAAATGCGTTTATTATGCAGACAATCAGCGATAGGTATTAACCACAATAATATAAAATTAGTAAGCAAGAAAGGATTATGATAATACTTATATTCTAAAAACAATTAAGCAGAATTATAAAATATAACAAGGAGCAAAATGGTTGAACCACTTACATTTAATACAACACAACATTTCTGTACAACTTTTTTCTAAACAAAAAGGTGAAAACTACGTTCTTAAGGGATTTCAGCATCCAAAGTAAAGTGTTTAAAGTTTCCTATTACAAAGAAATGAAAACTCTAGAAAAGTTTCCAACATATATTGAGCTACAACACAACTCAACTGTAAGCAATGTCTAACTATTAAAAAAGAAAATTATGTAATGGTCAACATTATTTTGCAGACCGTAACAAACTGAAAGAAAAAAGCTTTTATAACCATCTCTTTAAATAATAATTAATAAAGATTCTTTTCATCTATAAAATCCTTCTAAAAGTTACATGTAAAGGTATGACTTCTCCAGACATGCACTCAAACTATCCTAGAAATAATTAAATACGAAAACAGTTAATGAAAAATTCTTGCTGTGCAAACTTAATCGAGAAACATGAAAAACGGCAGATATGATTTTAAAGCGAGTAGTTTTTCTATGTAATAAAAACATACTCTCTAGCACAAAAGGTTTATTAACATCCGCAGTGTTTTAAAATGAAACTTCGCTTTCTCTAACAGAAAAGTTATTACTTCGCAACAAGCGATCAATCTAAAACTTCTGTTACATCTGCTCCGTTAATTTCAGCGTGAATTTATAGTCGATTGAACTGTTTAACAAAAGAATTGAAATGCTGTGTACGGTGTATATATTGCCCTAGCGTCGCATCCACAGTATGATTCATATTGTGCAGTAAATTGGAAACTACAATTAAAAAAGCAATAGTGACCTTTTAATTGTGACAAGAATATTGACCAAGCTTTGGTTAGGCTTTTTAGCACAATTTTGTGCTGTCAGTTTCAAATGTAAAAAAAATCGTCTCTTTTAATTGTGATCAAGAATGAAGATGATCAAGCTTTGATTTATGTTTAAAAGCTACTCTGATGGACTCATAGGAAGTAATGATCTTATAAAAATAAAATGCCCGTATAAAGCACGTGCAGTTTCTATTTTTTAATCATGAAACATTTATTGTTAAAGGAATCTCTAATTACTTTTATCAAGTATAAAACCAGCTGGAAGTTACAAAAAGAAGATATTGTCATTTTATAATTTGAACACCTGTAAGTCACACGCACTAATTTTCTTTTGAAAGATATCTATTGGAATTATTACATTGTCGTCGTTACTTTTCGATTAATTCGTGATACTGTTCTTGCGAGAATTTTATATAGACATCGTTGGGTCTAATAATCTTTCAAACTGTTAAATGGATATACTGGAAGAATTGCGAACAATCCTCTTTGAATACGCAATAACGTTATTACTGTAAGCCAAAGAGAGTAAGTTACAAATATAATCTGTAGGGGCCGTTCAAGTATTACGTAAGCAGATTTTTTGCAATGCAGGAAATCTTTGTGGTAAGAATTTAAGCATAGAGCTAAATTGCCTGGAAGATTGAGAAATTGCCCTCCAATCCAAGATCAAGTCATCAACTGTATTACATTTATTAACGTACCCCTCCCCCTCGTCAGCAAAAGTAAGAAAAGCTCCTACCCCTTTCACGCACATGTTCAATTTGAAGCAATACCATTTAATGTCTGGAAAATCAGGAAGATCTTGTTCGCCAGGCCCAACATATATAACATGATAGCCATCAATTTCCCTTGAACTCCGTACAAGCTAACACATTTCTTGCAAACTCGAAATTGGATCTTTCTGAATGTTCATCAATTGTAACGCCATGTTCATTCAAATGAGACCCAAAATGGTCATGAGGCAATATCAAACCAGCCAGTTCCCGACTAAGAGAAGCCATTCTGCGCTCTACTCTGTTATATGCACTTCTGCCAGGAGCATTTGTAGCTAAAAACAATGCATCGAGATCATGTCGCTTAAAGTGTTGTATAGCAAACCCTATAACTTTTTGATAACGCGGATTCTCATCTGGCCCTCCATCAACTGTCATGATTACCACTGGTTTTACCAATCCATGGTCAGTTTCAAGCATTAGTGAAACTCTTCAAGTTTGAGAAGCGTCTCGAAATCCTGAGCATGAGTATTAGCAGTAGATGAACTATGCTTTCCACTTCGAATAGCGATGTATGTTGGATAGGGACCCGAGCTTTATCATCTTGAGATATGAAAAATACTTGATCTGGTCCAAGTATGGATGCTATGTTCTCCAAATAATGGATTGATGTTTCAGCGAAATTTCTATCTAAGTGGTTTTTGTGGTGATCAGCCTGAGCCCGAGTGAGCTTAACAGGGACTGTCGATACATGTCTTCGTCCCTCTGCAGAATTAGATTCTCTGGGAAGCAAACGAAGATATGTCCCACTTCGACTAATGTCAAAACCTATTTTACGTAATTCTTGTGTGAGTGCATCAAGAGTTTTTACACTGCGAATAGATTCCTTTCGTCTTCTATCATCTGCTGCACTCCCAAATAAAGCAATATCCGCAATTGTTTTCAATAATAATGGTTAATCGTTTTCTAGGCTAGGACGTCCCACTGAATCCCTCAGGGATAGTTTTTCTTTTGTTTCTGGATTTTCGTGACAAATATCTTCTAACTTTCTTTTCATACTATCTCTGTATTTCTTCTGGGCAACTGCGTTTTGAATCTTCCTGTTTAAAGACTGTTTCGCTGTTTTTAATTCTTCGCGCAACTTAATGATCTGTTTATCAACTTCAACACCACTTGGCGTAGTATCGCTGGCAGTCCCTAACTTTAAAAAAAATCTATACATTTTGTAAGAAAAAAACGATTAATCAACTCAAAATACTTATTTGTCAATCGATCCTATTTCTTAATGTGATCAAAATACTCTTTTAGGCCACATAAAATCTGCATTCAAAGATTATTTAAGGAAAAGTTCTTGGCGAAGTCGTGGAATTTCTAGTACTCACCTAAAATGGTTTCATCACTCACCTTGGAAAAAAACGTAGTAGTTTGGATTTATTCTTAGTCGCTGCTTGCAATTCTTCTTCAATTCTCTTAGAAACAATAATATCAAGTTCCTTGTCGGACTTTGCTTGTAACTTATAATTACGCCACACTTCGTTAACTAACTTCTGTACATTTTGTACTTTTGTATTTATATGAGATTTTTAAATCTTTCGAACAATTTTTGGTATTACTTGGATTCGTCTATTTGGCGAAAGTGGAGAATGTAGACAAAACCGTAGATTTTGTATCATTTAAAATCAGACCATTGCTTTGCCACCAGTCAACCATAGATGATATACACCTCTCAGCCAAAATTGACATGTCATGAAAACTATCACCGGAACCCCCACTGAAGTATCTTCAGCAAACTGTGTTACGCTCCTAACAGGAAAAGAAGAGGGTAAATCATTAACGAATTAAAAAAAAAGTTAAAGATCCAAGAATGGAACCCTGAGGCACTCCACATTTTATAGCTGTAGGCTTAGAAATAGAAGAATGGCTTCCTGAATGATGATTGACAACTGCTTGACTCCTGTCAGATAAATATGATCTAATCCAATCAAGACAAACCCCACGTACATCATAGCAATAAAGTTTATCACACAATAAATATTGATCCACCCTGTCAAATGCCTGTGAACGATCAAAGTAAATTTCACTCACACAATTTCCTCTATCAAGATTTTCATAAATAGAATTTAACGATTTAAAAATGGCATTACTAGTAGACTTAGATTGAATAAAACCAAACTGATTACAATTTAAAATTAAAGAAGCACTAAAAAAATTTAATAGTCTTTCATACATTATTTTCTCAAATATTTTACTAAAAACATATAGCAACGATACAGGCCTGTAATTAGATATATTATTTCTATCACCCTTTTTTAAAACTGGAACAACTTTAGCCATTTTTAATCTATAGCAGGAAAGGAGCGATGTAAAAATGACATATTGACTAATTGGGATAAGCAATAAATTCAGCTGGAAAACAGCTCTAATAGTACCAATATACAAACATGGAAACAGACATGACTGCAACAACTACAGGGGAATAACATTACTATGTACAGCTATGAAAATATTTGAACAAATTATAGACAGAAAAATAAGAATGAAAATAGAAGAAACCCTGGAAGAGTCTCAATCTGGATTCAGGAAAGGACGAAGTATACAGGACCACATATTTACGGTAAACCAAATAATTGAGAAGTCACTACAGGAAGAAAAAGAAGTATATTTGGGATTTATAGACCTGGAAAAGGCTTTTGACAGAGTGCCAAGAACGAATCTATGGCAAATACTAGAAAAGAGAAAAGTAGACAGTAAGACGATAAGAATAATACAGAACATCTATAAAAACAACAAGAATTGCGTAGTATACAGAAACAAAATCTCAGATGCTTTTTCTACAAAAGAAGGACTACGACAAGGAGGAGGACTAAGCCCATTGATGTTCACAGTGTTCATTGACGAGATAATTAAAAAATGCACATTAAAATCGAAGAAATTCCACGTAGGATATAAATACCTAAGAAAAATAGATATCTCGGAGGGTGCTTTCGCTGATGATGATGATCGGAGAGAGAGAAAGATCTACAAAGAAACTTGGAAAAGAATAAAAACACAAGGAATGAAGATGAACAAAAATAAAACTAAAGTGATGGTAATCGGAAAAAGAGAGAAAAAACTAAATATACAAATTGACGGAGAAAAAATCGAGCAAGTGAAGCACTTTAGATACCTTGGGGTAGAAATAGATGAAGATGGTAAACAAGATACTGAAATAAATAGTAGAATAGAAAACACGCTCAAAATTTACTATTTAAAGAATACGGCATTCATAAATAAAAAAGAAATTTCCCAAAAAACAAAACTAAACGTGTTCAAAACTATATACCGGCCAATACTTACGTTCGGTTGTGAATCATGGGTGTTGACTAAAAGACAGAAAAGCAAAATCCAGGCGATCGAGATGAAATACCTTAGACGAGTAAGAGGTGTAACAAAGGAAGATAAAATCCGCAACGTATACATAAGAGAAGACCTAGAAATAGAATCTACACTGGAGTACATCGAAAAAAAAACAACTGAGTTGGTGGGGACACTTGCAACGAATGGAAGACACAAGACCAGTGAAACAAGTATGGGAAGCCAAAGTCCAGAAAAAGAAAAAAAGGGGAAGACCAAGGCAAACATGGGATGGAGTCATAGGACAGATATTACGAAACAGAGGGATGACTTGGATAGAGGCCAAAACAATGGCGAAAGATAAAAAGAAGTGGGCAGAATTTATCCATGACTGCTCTTAGCTAATCAGAATGCAATGTACCTACTTACAAATAAGATGAAATGTACCAGACACCCTACACCAAATGGTAATTGGGGTATTGATTATATATATATATATATAATAAATTCAGCTACATGTCTAAGGATATTACATGGAACTTGATACTGACATAATAGTATTATAAAGTTCAGTGACATTAGTACAGTGTTGTTGAGTTGTATCATACGCGGATATCTCCAATAATCGTACGAAAGCACTGGGACCATGAGCGAGCGATTATGAGAGCTTTCACTGTATATTTAAAACAGACTGGCTATCAGAGTCATGGCTTTGCTCCTCCTTCCGTGACGAAATGTTCAAACTGTTGTTTCAGCAACAGGTTCGGGGACTTGTTGACGCACGTGTTCAATGTCAAAATGTTACAGTCCTCTCGGAGCATTGAACTTCGACTCCCTGCGTTCTGTCACAACACTGGGCAGCCGCCTAAACACCACGGCTATCAACTCATATTTTATAATAAATAAAATTATTATTATATTTAATTTTATGAATGTAGTAAAAATTTATATTAAATAAAATCATTAATGAAATATTTCACCTCGTAATGTAGCTTGAATTGGTTCGAATATGTTATTTTATAACAAATATCGAATATGGTATGAATTGGAGCGCTATATACCTATGACTTAATTGAATTTATTTCATTTCATTTTGTGAATGCATACATACATACAGCATTAAAGGTTCTTACACGTGTAGAGGAATCGTCATAGGCTCTTAAGACCCTTACTTTTATCGGGTGCTGACAAACTTTACGTCAAAATCTTAACGAAGCTCTTTGTAAACATGAAACCGCAGAGAAATTGCAACAACATAAAGATATATGTAGGACGATGTTTTAATGTTTATTTTCGCATAAAATCGATACATGTTATATGGTAATATAAATTAATAAATAAAATTATTATATATATACAAGATAATAATAGGTCGCTAAAAAAAAACCAACAAACTGATATGGAATTATGAATACAAAATTATCTATAAAAAAATCTTAATCCTTACATAATAACTATAATTCTTGAGAAATGAAATAATCAATTTCTACTTCATCATCGTTTGTACTACATAAATCCACTGAGTCGAAAGTTGAAACTTCAAAGAAAGGCTGGCTTAACCCGTAGATTCTTGCTCCGCTTACTACCCTAGGTATTTCACTGTTGTCATTGGAGCATAGAATATCCTCACGAACTTCGTTCAAGTTAGATAAAAGCAACGTCGAATTATTTGCCGCCATTTGCAAAGTGGCGGTGTTGAAAAATAGGGTTCCTGTTGCTTCCATTTCGCCGGGTGATAAAGCTATCGCTAACGTGTAGGTGTTATTCTGAAAGAGAAATGAAAAGCAATCTTAAAACGCTAGCAATATGTACGAAATGGTTCTAATTTATAACATTTATCTTAGAAATGTCCTCATTGTTCACTTATACCGTAAATACTACTATTATGGATAATTAAAAGGTAACTAGCACTGAATTAACTTACCCACAACTACAGTATTTAACTTGATAGATTGGATATATAAATAATGACGACATTGCAGTGTTATTTTCTATTTATTACCTACCATATTAAAAACCAAAAAAAAAATGCCTGTAATAGGCGCTCATGGTATATTATTGGAATTCAACTTGTGGACGAACGCAATGAAAATAAATCAAGCATTAGAAGCGGATCACATGGTTTCGACCTTCCAGGTCTCATCAGCGCTACCCCGAATGCAAGATCTAATTTCATTGTCTTTCACCTCTCTACTTATTTGTATAATACTTCCAACAATTAACTAATTCCAACCTCATGCCCTCTACTGAGCAAGGTGGGAAGCAGGATACCGCAGGGCACTACCATAACACAAGTCGGTCAATATACCATGAGCGCCTATTACAGGCAAAAAAAAATAGAGTAAAATTTAAATTTGGCGCCATCTTTTTGACACAACATGGCAGCTAAAGGCTTGTGTACAGAACTATTCCTTTCTTGTTGAAAACCCTTATTTTTATTGCATTGTTTTCATAAGCTAATCACAAACATACCCTTAATTAGTGCTTTAGGAAGAGAGAAACTAAAAAACTAGAGTTACAAACAAATGCAGCTATTCACTTCATTTATATACCAACTACAACTCTCTATAATAAAAATGATATTTTTACAATTGATTTGTGACTAACCTTGCATGTATTTTGATTATTGCTAGATGTCTGTTATTCTAATGCTTATGTTGGTGTTATAAAATGAACGCAATCGTATTTTGTTACAACAAATAATAGGCTCAACTAGATTATTGATCTAGCAAAACGTTGCTACAAGCATCACCGACAAGATTTGAATCTCGGACCATAAGTACTACCATAACCATGGCTTTACGGTGTTGAGTTTCTTAGATTTGCAATTTTGTTTGTTTCATGACCATTTTGCAAAAAGCTGGCACCTACATATGTAAACTTAGTATATTTCTTTTATTTTATTACATGCTTAGCAAGTTGTAAGTCATTTCGCTAAGCTAAACCACTCTGTTGGCCTACATAATCACCGGATTTAACTCCGGGTGACTTTTAGCTTTGCAAAATGTTAAAAAAAGAGTTCGCAGCGCAAAGATTGAAAATTTACACAAATGTGTAGCCTGCGTGAAGTTAACCCCCTCCCTCCCCCTTTCGAATTTCAAAATTTTGAAAGTTGTTCCAGGTTGTTCTAGGTTTGTTCTAAATTGTTCCAGAATTTTGGAGAAAAATATTGTCCAGAAAAATCGAGAAAATCGTTTTTCTGGTCAGCCTCCCGCCCCCTTTCAAAATTCGACATTTTGGCAGTTGTGCCAGGTTGGTTGTTCTGAACATTGTTCCAAAATTTGAACCTCCTCACATTAGTAGTTTATGAAATAATTAATAAAAATGAAATTTTTCCAGCCCCCCTTTTTCGAAATTCAAACTTTTGAGAGTTGTTCCAGTTTGTTCTAGTTGCTCTGAACATTGTTCCAAAATTTTAGCCTTCTGTCATGTGTAGTTTATGAAATAATTGAGAGAAACAAAATTTCAATAACGCCTCTTTTTTGAAATTCAAAATTTTGAAAGTTGTTCCAGGTTATTCTAGGCTTGTTCTATATTGTTCCAAGATTTTACCTTTGTATCATGTATACTTCGTGAAATAAATGAGGAAACAAAATTTTGAAGGGTGTGAAGTTAGTTCCCTCTTTTCCGAATTTCGAAATTTTGAAAGTTGTTCCAGGTTGTTCTAGGTTTATTCTATATTGTTCCAAGATTTTTCACGTATACTTCGAAATAAATTCGAAATTTAACGCCCCTTTTTGAATTTCGAAATGTTGAAAGTTGTTCCAGAGTTGTTCTGAGGTTTTCCAAAATTTTAGATTTTCTATATTGTTACCTCGTGAAATAAATAAAAAAAAAAAACTTTTTGTGAAGTGAGCCCCCCGTTTTTCGAATTTCGAAATTTTGAAAGTTGTTTCAAGTTGTTTTAGGTTTGTTCTATATTGTTCCAAGATTTTAGCTTTCTATCATGTATACTTCGTGAAATAAATGAGAAAAACAAAATTTCAGTAACGCCCCTTTTTCGAATTTCGAAATGTTGAAAGTTGTTCCAGATTGCTCTAGGTAGTTGTTCTGAACATTGTTTTAAAATTTTAGATTTATACCTTGCATAGTTCGTGAAATAATTGTGTGTTTAATTATTTTTCTAGCATTAAAATGATAACAAAAACAAAATCACCATCAACTCACTAATTAGTGCTTCTCTGTTTGCCTTACAACTACGAAAATATTTTTTTGGCGCTTTTGGCAAACGTGATTAAATGGTGCAAGAAGTATAATGATATGAGCTTGCTTAATAGCTATTTGCAAAATATGAAATATTTCCATTTCCTTTAACCTCATCAAATTACATTATTATTGTGTTTGGTAAAAAGTTAGAAAGGAAAAGTTCTAAAGTAAATCAATCAGTCTCAATCGCAAAAAAATGTGATTCTACCATTAAAAAAAGAAAAATTGTCAACCAGAATATTGCCCGGCGAATAGGGTATAATCATGTTACTCTGCTTAAATTTTTGAAAAAATACGAGTCTATCAAAAGCTTGGATAAATCTCCAGGTACCGGAAAATGAAATTAAAAAACAAGAGAACGACAGGATCGACAATTAAAAGGCTTATGTCTCCGCAATGGGTTTGCAACCTCGCCTGGAACAAAAATCATTTCGGGAACAGTGCGTCGAAGATTCCAATCTATGACTCTTAGCAGTAAAATCGTGTAGCTCTGTTAAATTTTGCTCTTGGATATATTAACATCATTAAAAATTTTGTGAAACGCTCCATTGATGCTCTGTTTTCTTTAGGTGTTAAGCCTGTTTTTCAAGACGATTCGGCACCATGCCATAAAGCAATAATTGAAAACATTTTTTGTTAAATTTCGACATTGAGTACACATTGGGGGAATAGGTAAAGCAATATTAGAGAAAAACGGCATTAAATCTTCAAAGTGGCCTGACAACAGTCCAGACTTGAACCTCATAGAGAAATGTTGGGCTACTGTTAAGAAAAAAATGAAATAACTGTGAATTACTGCCAAACACTCATTGCCTCAATACTTGCAGCAATGAAAACCTAATCTTTTTGTATAAAAATACTCGTTATACATCTTTCTAAGAAACAATTTATAAGGTTAGTGATTGATAAAATATCTACTATCTTTATCTATAAAGCACGTTCGAAATAACTACTTTATTTGTTCCTATCCTCATTTTTCGGACTTTGATCCCACTGTGTAATACATCGACTAAGAATACACTAATTTTAATTACGGTTTCAAACAAAATTTTGCGCCCTATTAGTTTCATTGAACGTACAATTTAATAGACCTCGTTCGATGGGCATATTTTCCAGGACGAGTACACAGATAATTTTCTTCGTGGTAGGTGCAATTACTCTCAATCATTTTTCAGTACATCCGCTTTTATAAACTGAAAATTGAGTTGTACAGAGAATCAGCAGTATTTTCACTTTGTTCTTTGTTTGTCTCTCGTTTTTTTTTTTTTTTTAAATATCTGTCGTTGACATGTTTGTCTTAGAGCAAGTTTTAATTAAACTTTTTTTTTACATAACGCGTGTTCAGATAAAAGAGTTCACGTAATTAGAAATCTATTAATTGTCTTATTCCCTCTTTGACTTCGATTTCACTATTTTGGAGAGAGCATAGATAATCAACTTCTACCAGTTCTTATATTATTGTGGCGTGATTTGCATAAACTTAATTGATATCCAGCAGTGTTTGCAATCAACATGTAACGATCAAGACAGGGTTTTTCTTTGCGATTAAGCAACAGATAGGAAAACTAAGGAGACTTTCAACCGACAAAGCTGACAGATACGTAAGGCTTAACAATCATAATAAACTCAAAATTAGGTAAATATTGATAATGTTCTTGCTGTTGACCCTCTTGAATCAACGCAAGTAGTATCTATCCTGTATGGCAATAATGATTATGATTCCACCACATCTGCAGTTTTAGAAAAAAAATGAAGAGCTATAGAAAAAGAACTGCGATAGTAAACGACTTAGTGCTTTTTTACACTTATCACAACTACAACACTGTGAAGACATGATATAACTTTGATGTAAGCTTTAACAAATAGATAAGGCAAAAATTGAATAATTAGAATAAAGTTCATGTTGGTTTCGACGCTTCCAAAAACGAAACTTGTTAAAGAAAGTGGTAAGAGTCATTCGCCAAAAATAGTCAGGTCCAAACCAATACAAAATTGGACTAGAAATAAAAATTTTATAGTAATGATGATGAACTGATGATTGCTAGCAATGACGATGAACTGACAGAATTCATTTCCGATCATTTTATTTCATTTATCAATTTGGCATGGCCAATAAAAATACGCTCACTTTAGAGAGACATGGAGAAAATGTATCTGGAATTAAAGGTGCTCGTGTGTTCTCCCTCAATACCAATATCCTAATTCTGACACTAAAGCGATATCCCCAACTTCCACAATAGTTTGCATCTTTCTTTGGTCATAGCATAGAAAGATTTGTGCAGCTAAATCCAACTTACACAGCAGTTAGAAGATGCTCTACACTTTTTGTATTACACAAACTTTCAGGGACCAATGCATCTCTATAATTTGCTGGGACAGGTAAACAAATGCGATGAAAAACTTTCAAATCTGCTAGTAATAAGTTGCTGGGATCCGGCTTTATTAAAGGCCCACGTTTAGAGTCTTAAGTGGAAGCAGGACTTCATTCAGAATTCTAATAATCATCCACTCTCAGATTTGAGCTGGAGAAAAATAGATAGTTTATATATATACCATATGAGCCAGTTGCTTGCACCAAATCTTGTATTCCAGGGTTTATCTTAACATTCTGTCGCTGCTCATACGCCCCTAAAATATATGTTTTTTTTTTTAATGTGTACTAACCGCCATATCTCTTGCAAAAATAAGTTACTTGGCTAAATTGGAGGGAGTGTTTCTAATGGCAACCATTTTGTTTTTCACTCTTTGCATTTAAGCACCTCATTTTCTAGACTGCCAACATCGAAATTATGTTTCTCCAAAATTAAACAACAAGATTGAAATTATTACCACACTCAGCGTTATCAAAGATCTCGTGAATGTATTTGATAGGGGACTGACAATGACAACTTTGACTGACATTTGTTAAATTCTTGTATCAAAATGTCAAGCTTGAGAGCTTTTGAAAGGTTGTCAAAAATTTCTTTAAAAATAAATATAGACACACAATCATAATTAGAGTAGGCTATGTGAATGGATTGTTACTTTAGCCACTTTCACATAATGACATTTATTTCTGGACATTTAAAATAAATATAATCAGTTCAAAAGCTAGATTAAATAGAGCGTGAATTTATAATATTTTAAGTACATTTGGTAGTATTTTGGTAGCTGACTGTTTACGCCAACACATACACCCGCCAGGACTTAGTGTCATATTGCTAATTGGTGCTTGAGGTTGTGGCGATATTTAAGAGCGCGTTTTTGACATATTTGTAATGACATTTGTGTCAAAATCGTGTGCTCAAGCATAGACACAACATCAAGCACGATCTATAAATATGACCCTTAGTCTTTGAACAGTTCTACTAAGCGATCGTGTGCTTTCTTTGTCAGTCCATCCGTTCCACATTTACCGTTTCTTCTATAAAGGTAATAGTGCATATTTCGTAATGTAACATTACGATTATCGAAAAAACGGTCACGGCAAATGTGGAGGGGATGGACTGACAAAGATACCACACTGTCGCTTACTAAAACCGTTCGAAGACTAAATCGTGTCGACTGTACATACTTCTGATTCCCTTCCGCAAACCAACCTAAAGTTGATATTAATTCACCGTTGATAGAAGTTTTAAAAGTTAAGTTAATTTATTCAAGAAAATTTACCGTAAATGTTAATTCGAGTTATATTCTGAAGTATTGAAAATACCTAATGTAGACCTGAGGCGTACACTTTCCTAGTAACCCCAAACGACCGTTTATTTTCCATCGAAGCAGCGCTCAAGAAATCAGGTGCCTACCCTCAGAATTTGTTATTACTGTGCAATAAACTTGTGTGTGATTTATTTTATTTTATTTTATCTGCGATCTATTGCCGAATTTAAAGTTGTTAAATTAATACACGCTCACAAAAACTCGCAAACATTGTTTTATATTTGCATATTTATCAAAACGTTTTGTTATTTCTCTACCTTCTCTTCGTTATTTATTAAAGTTGTTAAAATATTAAGCGTGGGTTGGCTATTCAGGAAACACGATTTCCCTGAAGAAGTAAACATTGTTTGATATTTAACGTGTGGATAAACACTTGAATATGGAATGTAATTCTGTAATTGTAAATTTAAAGTTAAATGACTTGTAATGACACCATTAAGTTAAGTGTTTAAAATACCGTTGAAAGTTTTTATGTACATTTAAAGGATAAACAGGAAAACTGCTCTTATTATCTGAAAAGTTTTTTTAGTCAAAAATTCTATTTGATTACTAAGTGCCACACAGTGATTCCAAATCTCAAACAGCTGGCCAAAAGTTGAAAATAAAACTTTCTTTATGGGGACTTCTTTCTGGAAATTTTTTATATTTATATATTATCCTAAATTAGTATTAGCAATATCTTAAATAGTAAATGAATGATGAAGGTATTCACATATATTTATTGATCACATTTTTAAAGCTAAAAAAATAGGTGCATAGCTGTTTCTAAGAAATTCTCTTTTATAAAATTCTGTTTTGTTTTTTTCTCGAATAATACTACCGATTATAGTGGCAAGTATAACGTTCTATTGAAATAAACATTCCTTATTATTGTAATAATCATTAATTACTAGTCCACCTCACGAAATGCAAAATTTGAGCAGTTCTAATTGTCCTAAACATTGTTGCAATGCAAAGCCTTCTACTATCTATAGTTCATAAAATAATTGAGAAGAGCATAAATTAACCCTGACCTCCCCCGTTTTCCGTTTTGAAAATGGATATTCTGACAGTTGTTGCAGAAGATCTGAGCGACGTTTTAGATTGTTCCCGATCAAGAAAAATGATTGAAAAACCAGTTAAAACGAAAAACAAAAAAGAACATTTTGTAAGTTGAGACACCTAGCTACAACTCTTTTACTGGTTTATATTATTTTGCAAAAATTTCTTGCAATATAAAACAATTCACACAACCTGGAACATAACTTTCAAAATTTCCAATTTCGAAAACGGACGCTGACTTGAAAATAGAGTTTTTCAGTTTTTTTTTAGGACTAATTTTTAAAACTTTAAATTTACAAAAAGAGGACTGGCCTAAAAAAAAATTTTCTTAACTAATTTTTAGTATTGTTGTACTAAAATATGGAGCAATGAACAAGTTGAAACTTTTCGAAATAAAAAAAAACTCTGGAATAACAACAAACAAGTCCAAAATACCTTCAAAATTTCAAATTTCGAAGAAGAGGAGCTACCCTAAACCCCTCTTTCGCTCAATTTTGAATATTATTTTGCAAAACTCTCGAACAACATTAAACAATTCAGAACAACGCCCAACATATCAAGTTTCGAAAAAAGCGGACTGGTCTAAAACATTTTTTTCCATGCTTTTTCAGTTAATTTTTAATATTGTTTTAAGAAAATCCTGAAATGAATAGTTAGAGGGAAAGTAACGGCTGTCACAACGTTAACTAAACGCAAAAATTAGATGATCCTAAACAAATGGGGTTAGCAGCCAATGATAAAATCTTTGAGAGAAATAAAAACTCATTAATTATGAACAATAATAGTTCGAAAAAACTTACGATAGAGTAAGAAACTAGCATTAGAACATTGTAATCCTAATAAACAGTCCTAATAAACAACTTTTTCAACGTTTTAATGTTTTGGATTAAGGATTACAATGTTCTAATGCTAGTTTCTTTATCGTAAGTTTTTTTCGAACTATTATTGTTCATGTTTCCTTACACATTGTCTTGTAGATAACCTTCTGATGCAGAATTTAACAAAATTCGAAAGTTTAAGGTCAAGATGAATGAGTCTTATTTCTCTCTAAGATTTTACCATTAGCTGCTAACCCCATTAGATTAGGATAATCTAATCTTTGCGTTTAGTTAAAATCCTGGGAAAGTAACCAACTTGCACGACAAATTTCGAAAATGGAGGGCCGGCCTGAAAATTTTTTTGTTTGTACTAGGTTAGGTTAGGTTAGGAGTGGGGTGGCATGCGGGCCTGTTTCACCGCGACCTTTACAGGTCTATTGTGATCCCCTTTACCTTAGAGAACGCTCTCTAGTTTCGCCTTCTTAATCAGACTTATCAGTTTTGAGAGCGGCTCTTTTGTGTAGCCGTTGGCTGTGGGGTTCTCTACCCCCATTACTAGAAACCTTGTCCTCGCTAGGCCGTCACAGTGGCACAAAACATGAACTGGGGTTTCTTCTTCCCTTGACAGAATCTGCAGAGAGCATTTTCTGCCAGGCCTATGTTAAACATATGCCTATTCAGTCTGCAATGACCGGTCATCAGACTTACTATCATTTTGACAGTCTTCCTGTCTTTACTCAGTAGGTCTTCAGTAAACTTAGGCCTCTGTTCCCTTAGGAACTCCTTAGCCTGTCTTTGTCCTGGCGATCTTTCCCACCATTCCTTGGACTTGTTTTGTGACCATTCGTAGATGGACCTCTTAATTTGTGATTTGGTAATGCCGAAGGAAGGGGGCCTTGACTTGAAACCTCGTCTGGCCAGCTCATCGGCCGCCTCGTTTCCCTTCACTCCCGTGTGGCTGGGGACCCAGGCCAAAGTTATTTTCCTTAGGGTGCCCACCTCATTTAGGGCTCTTACGCAATCCCAAACCAGCTTTGAGTCAGCTCCTGCGGAACTAATCGCTTTAAGTGCTGCTTGGCTGTCAGAGTAAATAGTGACGCTTTTTCCTGGTTCGGCCCAACTGTCTACTTCTCTGACACAGTTTGTACTAAGTTTTAATATTATTTTAACACTTCTACAAAACTTCCATTGCATGCAATGCATATTGGTCTTGATTGACTTTGTATACAGGGTGATTGGTGAGAATGACCTATTAAAAGTATTATACAAACAAAATTTGAATTTTGAAACAAAATTTTGCAGTTGGGTATGGTTGAATATGAACTATCACGTGAAAATATTGTTGAATAAATATCACTTCCGGTTAACAGGAAGTGGGCATCAACTTCGATTTTGTAAATAGCATGCTATAAAATAAATTACAAATTCAGCTTCTATGATAAATTTTACACATATTTCATGTATGATACCTTATATCTAAATACCATTCATTCTGAGTTATTCGCAATTAAAGAAAAAAAGTGACAGATATAGATCTTACCTTATAGTGATATTACGTCACGTAGGAGTGAGAGAAACGAATAAAATTTTGCATACGCATTTCTACTGTATATTATTTTTATAACTGTTTATGTAGTTCCATTGATCTACTACCTACGAGTAAAGAAATTTACACTGCTGGAAAAAAGTGACGGGCACAGCCCTTATAATCTGATACATGCATAATTTTAGCGGTGCATGAAGGTTTCTCCTAGAGATTTTTCGAATTTTTCTATAACTGCATTTTTGACACACCCCACGAAAACCGTGCCTTTGTGTTCAGCGCTATAGCATCGCGTATGTTCTCTTCAAAGCAAATTGGAGCTGTTTGAAAAGCAGAAAAGGAAGATGCTGATGCGAAGTCGTTTGCCAAAACGCGCCGCGCGTTGCAATGTATTCCACTAAAGGTACGTTCATAGTGAGGCGATGAAGTGAACGACAAGCTTCGAGACTAGAGGAGCGACGAAAACAAGAACGTACCCTAATTTGCGAGCATCGCCGTACATGGCGCCAGTGGGTCGAGGTAAAATATCGCTGCGTTGCTGAGTGGAGACACATTTTGTTTTCCGACGAATTTTGCGTCATCTGAAATGTGATGAACGTCAACTCGAGCAGTGCATTCAACCATATTCACCGCCAGCAGGGTACTATACTATGGTGTACGATTATACATGGTGAAGGTACACGTCTACTGCGTGTACAGCAGCCGATTGTGTTAGAATAAGACATTCAGATTATACAAGGTGTGCTCGTTACTTTTTTCCAAGAGTGTATAGTATTAGGTAGAGTAATGCATTGAAACGTGCAATTTATTATATTTCTAATTTCTTTGAATTATAAATGCGTAGGAATTGCTGGAAAAAAACACATATTCGCCTCACTCAGTTAGTTACCTGCAATACATGAAAGTGGGACGTGGACATATTTCCAGGCATTGTACATACCTTTCGCAAAATAACCCACACTTTTCTTTTGTACTCATATAATGTAACCTTACAATTACTCTTGAAATGATATGTAGAGTAAAACCCGAATGCCGTGCCTACATTCTATGGATTCGTAATTTTAATTCCTTTTTTTTAGAGGATCACGAGCAATACACTTTACACCAAACCAATTTCATTTCGACATTTAATTTCGACTTTTTTAAAGCGGGAGCGCAATATCCTATATTTTTTAGTCGATAACAATATAAAATTGTATACGGGAAATCTCGTAGGACGATGTAACAGTAATTTTCTTCTAGCTGACGTGGCGTTAGAGAGGCCCTTCAAGTTAAAGTCTATAACATATTGCTACAAAATGGAGAATAGAATACGGAATTTTTTAATATATCCTGTTATTTGATATTTAAAATACTATCATCAATATTTGATCAATATTTAATAAGTTTAATTATTATAAAGATACATCTGTTATCGAAATATTTTTAGTATACACCTGCTTGTAGTACTGCAAGATGAGCAACTTAATAAAGTAAATTCTATAGAAATATTCGAAGAGATCGAAACGAAACATCATATAACAGAAAGTTACCAAGTTATTTACTTCCTTTTCAATCGCAAACTTCAATCTCGATTTCCGGACAATGAGTAAAATCAGGTGTAATAGCAAATCTACCGTGAAAACTAATTAAATTGAACTGTGTAAACGGTTACGTTCCACAGCTTCTTTCAATTTATGATGTTCAATAATGAACACCTCGGAAGCTCTAATTTTTTCCCGGAAAAAAAGTAACAAATATTTAAACTGCAATATCTGGGATTGGATACTTACGTTCTGTAAAGGTACGATTTTCCCCTCTCGCATGAAAACTAACCAATCAGACTCGACTACCACGGATAGCGAAACATTCCCTAATTCCTCTCCGAAATATTCTCCTCCGAAGAATTCGTAAAATCCACCTGCTTCCGGCGGCAAGTACACGTTGATTATGAACATATCTCTTAGTAAAGGTTGAGCTACTAGGAACGCATCGCCAAGCATATATTGATCTTCTAATGTGTGAGTGTATTCGTCTTCATAAAAGTCATAAAACATTGGCCTAGTAAGTATTTCTTTCCTTGATAAAACGGTGTAAAAGTAGGGCATTAACATGTCGCGTATTGCCAAAGCATTAAGCGCTATATTACGATTATGACCGGTAGGTAGCGCTGTAAGATCTCTTCTAGGTAAATCTGAGCTAATCGTAAATATAGGGAAAGTAGCGGCTGTTATGTACCACCTCGAACAAAGGATATCTTGAATATCAGGAATGTATCCTGAAGTTGAACCGCATACCGGGATAAAGATAAACGGATTTGCGAAGAGACTGTGGCTCAAACCAGTTTTGATAGTTTTCCTCAGATTAACCCAACTGGTATTCATATTTTGTATCTGAGCAAAAGCACCATTCGTGCTAGAAGTATACGAAGACGTCGTCAGGAGCAAAACGTCTTCTAAATTTCGCTTAAGCATCTCAATTTGGCCGTTGGCATAGTTATTATGACGTCTGAAGTGTGGATCTTGGGTGGATGTGGTTGCGTTCCAAGCTATCGCGTGAGACATGGCGCTCAAAAAAGTCTGTAACACAAAGACAAACCAGTTAGTTATTAATGTATTTAAAGCCAGTTTAGATTTACGGTTCACGTTCCGAAAGTGTCTTAAAATAAAAGCTAAGAATCAGAAGATATTGAACTCTTCAAGTTTCAAATTTCACCCAACGTAAAGCACATGTGAATAGCTGCATCAAAAAATGCAAAGAGTCGGATACAGATGAAGAAGACATAAGTCCGAGAAGATTTTAAATAACATTTTTCGAGAAGAAAAATTTTTTTTTAATTGTTTGCCTTCCACCCTCCAGTAATGTCGCATTATGCGAACAATAACTTGCACCAATATTCCAGATAAATTGGACAACCATAATTCAAATGTAGGTTAACAGTTACACGATCAAAAAGCAACGATGGAATTATTAATTTTCCTGGAAAAATTGTTAGTAAATGCGTCTTAAATGGCTATAAAACCTAAGTACAAGAGAATTCCACAATCGATCGATGGAGTGGTAGACCATATTGTATAAAATAGAATAGAATAACTAATGCGAGGTTAATTAGATAAAAAAAGGATCACTTCCAACGTTATTCGAAGCGAAGCCGACGTTTCAATTTCATTTCAGTTTCCAAGTGTACTTTACATAAAGAGCACTCGCAGATTGTTTCATAGAATAAATTGCCTTTTATTATGCAACCATCACTGGAGCTATTTTATAACACGCGGGCAAAAAAGCTTCGTTTACGTGAAATTGCATATTAACTACTATTAAAGAGGTTTCTATTTATTGAAATAAGTCTGGCTACACTTCGAGCTACCATTGTATCGGGAAACGTAAAAAGTTGCACACAGAGTAAGGGCATTACAACAATCAGCTAAATAGTCTTGTTCGAAAGAAAAAGAACTATTTTCTTGTAGAAGACAATATTCTATCCTGTATGGTGGAGAAAATGAGCAAGGCAGGAATAGGACAGCATTTATGACTGGGTGCAACACTAGGGGTAAGACTATCGATTTCAAGAGAATAAGCGGTAGATTATCGTATATTAGACTGAAGAACAACATTACGAATATTAGCGGCTATGCACCAGTGGAAAATGCGTCGCAAAAGGAAAATAATGAGAATGACTGTGAAGAGTACAGATGTAAAAGAAAAGAGGGTGATAAGATAATAAAAAAGAAAAAGGAAGAGGAGATAGAGAAAATGGTGGACGAAATATAAAGGCATTGTAAGAATAATAGCAAACTATACCAATACACAAGGAAGCAAAAAAGAAGGAGGGTAGCAACGATAGGCATAGAGAGGAAGGTATGGGAGGATTACGTGAAAATGACTGCACAAGTGGAAGAAGAGCAGGAGAAAGATGGATATCCATTGACCGAGATACCAGAAGAGGAACAAATAAAGGAACCTACGCTCGAAGAATGCCGAGAAATAATAGGTAATTTAGAGTGTGGGTAAGCCCTAGGAGTGGACAAAATTCCCAATGAATTGTTGGAAGGTGGATGGCAGGAATTGATGTCAAGAATATATAACCTAATACTAGAAATATGGAAAGCAGCAATGGAAGGCTCCACGGCAGTAGTAAAAACATCTGAAGGAAACACCAGTCAGGTAAAGACCCATAGAGGTGTCAGGCAGGGAAACGGTCTATCCACGTCCTTGTTTAATATAGCTGTCGAAGGAATTATACGAGCATGTAACAAGGAGGCACAATAATAAATAGGTTGGTGCAAGTAGTGGCCTTTGCGGATGACTTGGCGATTGTTGCTAGAGACAGGGAAGCATTAGAGGCAGCACTGGAAGACATAACTACAGAAGCTAGGATAAGAGGGCTGGGGATTAATCAGGACAAAAAACAAAATATATGGAGGTGACAAGAAAGAAGAACTAAAAGACTCTATCTTACCAATTGGAGGATCCAGTTAGGATATAAGGCCTTCTATAAATGTAAAAAACTAATGTCAAACAAAAAGATCAGCACGAAAACCAAATTGAAGGTAATATACGCGGCTGAAACAATGAGACTAACAACTAGAGAAGAAAACCAACTGAGATCTTTTGAAAGAAAAATTGTAAGGAAAATACATGGCCCAAAAAAAGTTAAGGAAGGAGAATAGGCAACTGAAGAAATAAATGAAATACTAGAACGGGAAGATGTGGTCAGAGTAGTAAAGTCACAACGACTGAGATGGTACGGTCATATAAACAGAGAAAAGGAGGACTCAATACTGAAGAAAATTACCAGCTGGAAGCCACATGCCAACAGACCAAGGGGTAGGCCAAAATCAAGATGGGACCGCCAGGTTATACAGGACATCAGAAGCATGGGAATCTCGGGATAGAGGATACAAATGAGGAATGGAGAAGAATCTGCGAAAAAGCACGCAAAAATGGGAACCTATAAGATGGCAAGGGAAAGGGATGGCGGTCTCTGAATAACCGTCTGAAGAGCTCTATGGAGCGGCTAGAGCGTCATTCGTAAAACTTGAAAATCAGTGTTAAATCCATCGCAAAAACCAAATTGCTCATCCTGAAGTATATATTTCATGTACAAAGAGTTCTCCTCTCCAACGTCTTATGATGACTACTTCTGCAAGCTTTGCTAGACAGGAAATCATAAAAATGGGTCTGTGATTTTGCAGAAAAAGTGAATCCGTCTCTGATTTAGGGAGAGTCACAACGATGGCATATTTCTAGATATTTGGGAAACGTTTAAGCTGAAGAACCACGTATGGAGTTAACTTATACAACGCGGAGTTGGAAATTGAATCAAAACCAGGAGTCTTCCCGGGTTTGGTGAGCTTGATGAGGTTTTTTTATCTCGTTATTGTCTGTCAAGGAGAAGTCCTCAACTTCCATGTCAGGCAATCCAGCCGCAGAGTGGCCTCAACTATTTTCTCAAACTCCTCATCGGCAACAGATGCCTCAATAGAGAGATCCAAGATCCATGGAATAACACTGATATGTTTTCTTCCTAATTGGAGCCATACAATTCAAGTATGCCTTATAAAAATGAGCTAAATGCTTCCTTAAATGCCGGGGGAAAAAAGTAAAAGGAAAGCTAGAGGTGTCAAAACTAAAATAGGATTCTAGCGTGGGATTTTTCATTGTTCGTTTATATTCAAGATAAGCCCATAAATAATCGTCCAGACTGTATCGATTTCCTCCTTGAACTTGGTTTAAATCTTACCTCAGCGAAACTTATCTTAAACTTAATAATAATACCAAATCGTACCCCATTCAGATAAGGGAGATCTTCTACTCGTTCCATTATGAATGCTTCATCATCAGGCCAATTGTCCCTTAAAGAAAATCCAGTAATATTAAAGTCGGTCAAGTTAAACTGGTTGAACATCTCTTCGAACCACATATCAATAGAATCAGTTTTGCCAGCATAGTCCAAGAAAGCTACTGATTGACCCAAATGAACTCCCTCGTGTATTTTGGTTTCGTTTCCGATACCCATTGTGTAAAGTAAATCCGACTCCTCTGCTGTAGTATAAATTCTAGTTACATTTTCGATTGGTACCTAGAACAAAAATTAATGTCACCTTTTCCAGTAAAAACAAAAACATACATTTCCATATTTATTTTACATATGTACAAAAATATATTGCTTGCTTTTTTACCTGAGGATATAACGTCATTATAAATCTGCTGTTTTCGGTGAGGAGGTCCAACGTCGAATCCAACGCTTCTCTCTCAGTCTCGTTCATGGAATACAGCAAGTAGTACAGGTTTTGATGTAGGCAATCCGTTGCGTATCGCACATCTGAATTGTTTAAACTGAATCCACGATATTCTTCTATTATCGAATTTATGTCACCGCTGCCGTTTCTGAAAGTATAATGTAATATGAAAGTATGGTCATATAAATATGTATGGTAGAGGAAGGAAAAATAAGAATAAGAATTCCACCAATCGTATACACATCAAATCAATCAATTTAAATGTCTGTGTGTCGGTATTACTAAAAAAACGAGAATGCAAATTCATAATTTAAAATCCAAATTTCGTTTATTTATCTGAAACGGTTTCGAAGTTATTCGTATTTAAAGACAAGCAAATTATATTTGCAACGGAGCACTTTTACATTGGTTTTACAATACCTACACAAATAAATAGTTGAATACCTGTATATACATACAGGGTGGGGCATTAGTGCGAGGAAGTCCAATTACTCCTTTATAATAAGAGAAATGAGAAAATGTTATTAATATAAAAGTTGAAGTCCATAGGGGGCTATAACCTAAAAATATTTTTAACTATACAGGGTGTCAAACAAACACAGGGTGAATCACACTTACCTTATTTTAAATGGAATACCCTGTATATTTTTACTGTTTACGATCCTTCTTGACATTACCTTTATTATAATATAGGGTTTTCCTATGTTATTCAGTTTACTTTAAAAGATATGGGAAGTTTTGCATAAAATTAATAGCAAAGTTAACGTCTCCTACCACGCTCCAGTTTCGACAAAAAATGTTTTATTTGCGCGAAATATTTCTAATATAGTCTGTGTTCGTTAGAAATTATTGATTTACCAAAATATTCACTATTTATATACAGGGCGAGTCAGAACTCGGAATGTCTGTTTTCTCACGTATTTCAAATGGAACTCCCTGTATTTTATTAATATAGTAAACTCCTCCCTTCACGGGCTTTATTATTTATTAAGCATTCACTATACCTAAATCCACTACTTTTTGAGTTATTTGCGTTTCTATATGTCGAAAACGTGATTTTAAATAAAAACGGTTTTATTTTAATTGCTTTGCTTCACTGTCTAAATAAGAAATGATAAAGTACCTATAGTACTAGGGTTGCAATTTCTTCATAATGAATAAAGTATTAAAATAGTTAGTAGTTAAGAATCTTAAATGTTATCCGAGACAAAACAGAATGAAAACACAAATTCGCGAGCAGGCTATGGCTTTGACATTAATTAGGTTGAAGTTATGACATAACAGAATAATTTTACTGCTGCCTATATCGGTTAAAAATGAATTTTTCTCGAGAAGAATTAATCAATATGATTTTTGTATTGGGAGAAAGTATATAATAAGAATGTTTTACTTGCAAGACGACTTTATCACCAACAATTCCCTGATAGACGACAACCACGAACAGAAGCTTTTGAAATTTTGTTGGAATGGTTTCGTCGAACTGGAAGTGAGAATTATGAAAAATCTAACCGAACCAATACTGTTTTAACAGATGAAAATGAATTTGATGTACTTCTTAGTATTACTGAAAATCCGCATATTAGTACCAGAGAGATGTCAAGAGATTTAGATATTAGTGGCCGTAGTATAAGGAGAATTCTAAAAAAATATAAGATGCATCCATATCATACACAACTGCATCAAGCGTTGAATGATAATGATTGTAATAAAAGGGTTGAATTTTGTCAGTGGTGGGCACAATGAAAAATTCAGGAAGATGCTGGTTTTTTTGATAAGGTTTTATTTGGAGACGAAGCAACGTTTCACAAAAATGGTACTACAAATAGACATAATTTTCACTATTATTCAACTTCCAATCCGTACCATATCATCACTAAAAGCCAAACAAGGTGGTGATTGAATGTTTGGGGTGGCATTCTTGGACATTATGTTATTGGACCCTACATTTTCGAGGACAAATTTAATGGAGAAATGTATTTTGATTTATGGAAAACCGTTTGCAAGAATTGTTAGAAGGCGTACCATTGACATCATTTTGAAAAATGACAAAATGAATGAAGAATAAATAATTCTGTAATTCGTTTCTATTTTTTTGTTTACTTCAGTTTTATAATTAAATGTTATCTTATTATCACTTTGTGTTTACTATTTATTTATGTTATTGTAAAATTTAATATATATATTTTCTGACCTTTATGTACTTATCTTTTAATTCCTGATTTATTTCCACTTGTAGGTCAATAAAACAATAAATAATTAAATACTAATTTAAATTGGTATTTAATTATTTATTGTTTCAGGAATTAAATTGTAAAATTTAACAATGACAGCAATAAGTAACTGTAAAATAATTTTCACACAGGTCAATAATAGCCAGTCGTGAGTACTGGTTTTTTCACTTAACTTTGAGTCAGATAATGATAATTTTTAACGACTTAGCTTAGCATATATTATTTTTTAAGCTAAGCAGTAGCTTTCATCTAATGTTTCTATTCAACTAACTAAAATCAGACCCGTTTTTTATTTAAAATCATATAGAAACGCAAATAACTCAAAAAGTAGTGGATTTAGGTATAAAGAATGCTTAATAAATAATAAAGCCCGTGAAGGGAGGAGTTTACTACACTACTAAAATATAGGGTGTTCCATTTGAAATACGTGAGAAAACAAACATTCCGAGTTCTGACTCGCCCTGTATATAAATAGTGAATATTTTGGTAAATCAATAATTTCTAACGAATACAGACTATATTAGAAATATTTCTAGCGCAAATAAAACATTTTTGGTCGAAACTGGAGCGTGATAGGACACGTTAACTTTGCTATTAATTTTATAACTTCCCATATCTTTTAAAGTAAACTGAATAACATAGGAAAACCCTATATTATAATAAAGGTAATGTCAAGAAGAATCGTAAACAGTAAAAATATACAGGGTGTTCCATTTAAAATAAGGTAAGTTTGATTCACCCTGTGTTTATTTGTCACCCTGTATAGTTAAAAATATTTTTAGGTTATAGGTCCCCATGCGCTTCAACTTTTATCTCAATAACATTTTCTCATTTCTCTTATTATAAAGGAGTAATTGGACTTCCTCGCACTAATGCCCCACCCTGTATGTATATTGTACAATAGCACCACCATTATATACGCACAACATATATATAGCTCATATAGGGAGCTAAGCATTCATTATTAAACAGTGCATCTGATGCTTAGATATTCAAGCTGAATTAATAGTAATTTAGGTTGGTATGCTTTCTAACCTATCGAATCCAGCTTAATTGAAGACCCTAGCTCTAGAGTTACGACAGCATTACAAGCTTAAACATTTAAGTATGTTTAATTAATGAATTTTACCCTACGCACTGGCTAATACTTACCTCTTAAATAAAATATTTAATGTAATTACAACCGCAGAATGTATACATGCTTTATTTCAGCAGACCTCATCCTCTGTTCCCTGTTTTGTGTTACGTTCCTAATTTGTGTTTCGGATAATTAATTTTTTTTATGTACGCAAATGGATGTAGAAAGCGAAGGACACACGGATCGAGAAATAAATTTGGTGATATAATAATTTCGTTTCGGATTTTTCAATTATTTTCCTGACAAAAATAAAACAATCGATGGAAAATTTTATAATCCTTTGATACAGTGAATTCCAAAATTCTTGGACAACAAGACTTATATCTTCAATGCTGTCAAGACTTGTATCTTCCTCACTTGATTGGTCCCGTTTTCTCCTTTTCAAACATATACATACATGACGTCCCCCGATTGGATTATTAAGAGGAAAAAAGGTTCATTTTTTACGGCACAAGTGAACAACAGGTTTTTAGTCATATTAAAAAGAAGAAGAGATACAATGAGGTCGACTCTGCAACACTTTTAGCAATTGAATCGGTTGATGAAAATTCACAAACATCTCTCAGATGTTTACGGATTGAATATGAACACAGCAAAATAACGTGAAGCATTGAGGTAGAGAATAGAGTCAGCAATTTAGTCATTAACTCTTCAAGAAGTACGCAAAAATTGTAAGAATTTTAGGATTCGAGTTGAGATGTGCGCTAACGTAGGCGATGCTTTAATATTTCTTGTTATCGTTTCAACGTCTTTTCCGTTCTTAGTAATTTTTTGTGATAAATAAATTGTTTTTTTGTATTTAGTTTTACACTGAATTGTTTAAATTGAAGGAACTCCTGTCATAAAGGTTTTTGCTAATTAACATTGGATTTTAGGATTTGAAGACAAGGAAAACTTGTGGACTACCAAGTTCCTATCAGTTCCCTGGCCTCGAAAAAAAAACTTGAAAATCAGTGCAAAGTCCCTCTCGAAAACCAAATTGCTCATCCCGAAGTATTTCATGTACAAAGAGTTCTCCTCTCAAACGTCTTACGATGACTTCTCCAAACTTTCCCAGGGAGGAAATCAAAAAATGGATTTTGCGAATCTCTGATTTAGGGATGGTCACAACGATGCCGTATTTCCATACATCTGGGAATCATTTAAGCTGAAGAAGCATGTTAAATGAACTTGATGAGGTTTTCTATCTCGTTACGGTCTGTCAAGGAGAGGTTCTCAACTTCCATGTCAGGCAATCTAGCCCCAGACTGAACTCTACTATTTCCTCAAACTCCTCATCGGAATCGTGGTTGGCACCAGTCTCATGAACCGACTGAAAATGATGGACCATTATCTCAGCCTCTGTGAGAAGTGTATCTGATGCCTGCAAATTTAGTGACAGATCCTGAATTCAGCACTAGGGTATAATACTGCATCTTTGTACATAAACAGATTCACCGAATTATGTTAGAGCAATGTAGCCAATAAATGCCTCCTCAATAGAGATCGTTAATTTTTATAGCAGTGATAAATAACGCCAAGATCCATTGAGTAACACTAATATGCTTCCTTCCTTATTGGAGCCATTCCCTCGGTGTTTCATTTGTGCCCTTTTTCATGAAATAAGCAGAAATAGAGTAAAAGCAGCATAGTGTCAACTAATTTAGAGTTTCCTTATTATTTTTTATGCATATTTTATGTGAACGTGCTTATTTTTTATATCCTAATATTTATTATCCTTTCGATAAAATGATTAAACAAAAAAAATATGGTATTATCATTTGATCATTAAAAAAAACCTATCCAACAACAATGTGTGCTTTCAAGCTGCAAGCTAATTTTCCCTTAAGTTTAGCACATAAACAAATTTTCAAGTTTTCTAAGAAGTTGTGCCAACCTAACGCTCAATAAATCTTTAGAAATATTGCTGAAAATGATTGCCTTTTCCTTCTAAACCAATAGATAGCAAACGGAAAAAGATGCGCGTCAGTATTAAAAAATATATATTTTTCGTAGTTTTGACAAACTCCGCAGTCAACCATTAATCTTTCTAAAATTAAATGCAATTGAAAAAGAACTTATAAAACACCAATATTTTGAAAAGCTTCTTCTTTAAAGCTTTGAATCACAGCCTACACACAAGTTGTACCATTTCAAAAGACAGGTATATGTTTGATTTGTACCTTAAAAAAGATCTGAAAAAAAAAGATTGGTAAACGTCAAAGCTAAAACATATAAAATTCTCTTAACACTATTTTTATTTCACAACAAAAAAATCAATACGCTAACGTGAAAACTGCAAGCTTTATCTTTTATGGCTACCGATATAGTTTGCAAGTACATCATAAATTGGAAAACCTGGCTAAAACAATACTGACGATTCACAAACTCAAAGTTGTTATGCACCCTCCTTCTTTCGAAATAGTCTCTTGCAGCCTTGTTGATTCTCATGCACCTAATTCTTACGGGCCTAAGATCTCTTCACTTGGATTAACAAGTAAAGTAGTTGAAGACCTACAGTATAAACAGCATTTTAAATAATCTTTCCTTATCAGTTTTTGCGTCGGCCCAAAAATAGTTACCCAAAAATTCACGAAAATAGATTTAGAGGATGAAGAAACAGCTAATTCTAACTTGATAACTTTGGATAATGTTGGATTTTTTAACAATTCTCTGACAATAAAAATGGCTCCTTTTAACTTTTCTTCGGCGAATTTAGGAAACATTTCCCTCAAATACTTGAAGTCTTGTCTTTCTTTATTAAGATCTTTAACAAAGACCTAATTTTATATAAAGTGAATGCAATGATTGTATTCAACTCAATTAATGGAATATTTACAAATGTTTCCTTTCCTGTCACATATGATTTCCTCACACTATAGTTCTTGATTTCGTAGTGATTTTTGATGTCTTAGCTATTTCATAAACACAAAAAAAAACTGAAAAATTTTACAGCAACTTTTTTTTTAACTACTCCAGCAGTAAAGCCAAAATATCACGCATGTCCACTAGATAATCCAAAGGCACTGACGATAATTAATTACCATTGTGCAATAGCATCCCAGATAGCATACGATGGATGTCTGCTACGAATATACCGGATATCGATGTCCATTTGTTACAAACATGGCTTTAAAGCGGACATCCGAACGGACGTCCTATGAACATCCGTTCGGACATCTTATGGATGTTTTATAGACATTTGTTACAAACATGGCTTTTATATGCATATCCCAGAGGATGTCTTATGGACATCCATTCGTCATTCTGTGTTATCCAATAGGATGTTCATAAGGTATCCTTTGCAACATCCGTAGAAACCCGTTTGTCAAATATACCATCGTTGAAAACTGAAATGGAAAAATCTCAAGCAACCCTACTGTCTTCCCTATACCCAGATTATATCCGCAATAGATATCCGATATATTCGTAGGTATGGTTTATGGATATCCAGGAACGGACGTCCAATGGATGACCATTTTACATCCATAGACGTTTGGACCACTTTTGGACATAAAACGGACGTCCATAGGACGTTTGGGATGCTTTGAGGCTGGTTTCTGCTAGACTCCTATTCCTTAATCTAACTGTAGATGTTTTTGTATTTCTTGCTAATAGTTTCCATTGTTGCAAACACCAAATATTGTATATATGAAGCAAGAGTCTTAAAAATACTAAAATCACAAGTTTGTATCAGAGAGTTCTTCTTCTTCGTGGTAATATACATACATTTCCATGATGCAGTTAAAATCTCGAATTTGATTTAAAATTGGCACTTCTCATATTGCAGACGATAACCAATTGAAGAAAAACCAATAATTAAAATTATTTTTTGTTCTGATGAAATAAAGTTAATAGCAACAACAAAAATTACTATTAAATTAAAACTGAAGCTGCTTGTAATTTTACTAACACATATAAGAACTTTATTTCGTTAATGTACGAATGTTCAAATAAAGCGCATCGACGACAACTTTAGAAAGATAAACGACCTGTCAGGACTTCGATTTAGTATTTATTTCTTTCATCAAAGTGGTACGGATTCGAAAATTCCACGAAAGACAATTGAAAATTCCTCTTACCATGTATATATAAAGCTAGAAAGATAAAAGTAGCTTCCAGATCGGATATTATTTAAAAATAAATGAAAATTATCTATCTGCCTTCAGGATAACTCTAACTCTAAGTAATCCTTACATCTTCTTGTCAAGTTCTTTCGAAAAATAGTCTTGAATCAAACGCAGTCTTTCGCCTTCAGTGATCTATGCATGTACGCAAGCATTGTTGTCATATTCACGTGTAATATGTTCAAACAAAGCTGGCATTCGGGTAACTGTAACGTGAACTGCAGCTTCCGGCAAATATAATATCGAACTCTGTTTGATATTGATGTTCGGCAGAGCTTTAATAAACTTCCTTTGCTCTATACACGATTGGTGAAAACTTTTGAAAGTAAGTTGGGAGCAAATATAAACAAAGCGATTTTTTAATTTTGATTGATCCTACTATTTTACGTTTGTTTGTTGCACATCAACAACACAAAGAGAACATCGATACCTATAGTGGCCTATAATGGCTCTATAATCAATACAAACTGTAAAAAGCTTATTTAACAAAAAGCATTTTCTAAATTTTATAAAATTACTTTCACCCCAATTGTGGTAAAACTAAATTTTGGTGAATAGAACCAAAATTTTTCTCAAAGTATACTTGAAGACCGGCGGTTTCTATCCCTCTGATTACCGCAAAGCACAAAAGGGTCCATAGAATGTAAGCAATTCAACACATAAATTTAGGTCGTAAGAATACAATCGCACTCGTCGCTATTTCAATGAAAGATTAGCGTTTCTCTTTTTTGCAGGAGGAGGAAACCGGAATTTTTTTACAATTGAGCGGCATGACTAAAGAGTTTAGCATATACATATATGTAAATTTAGATCGGAATTGGATATTATTATTATTATACTGTGGATATTGCTCGATCATTCAAGAGTCAGATTAATTATGAAGAAACACCAAACAAAATAAAGAGATTAATAAACTCCTTCGCACCTGTCTGCAATGCTCTGGGTGCCCAAAAAAAATTCCATGCTCTTTGTTCTCCTACATCGTCGTGACTGATAGCCATTTTAGGCTATACTCTACTCTAAGAACATTGGACATATAGAACACTGTCTAAATCGAAACAGCCTCTTTGTGTAACAGTTTACTAAGTGTGCACAACGAATCAGCATTTCACGTAATGTCTAAAATTGTTAGACGTGTAATGAAATACTTCTTCCATTACATAATATGTCAGCACTTGCTGATATGTCCAGACTGTTCATGAAACAACTAATTACGTTATATGGCTGCGACTAAAGTGTAGTAAAGGTACAATAATACAACCGGCAACAGCCTTAAAGATTTATCATTTAATCATATCATAGTAATCCTTCTTAATTTTAAATTTTATATCAGTAATAATTCTTGCTTATTCATGCTTAGTACTATATTTGGGCATTTTAAATTGCCCCCTGGTTCATGGAGCCGCAGAAATTTTATTTGACAATCAGGCTGCTCTAAGAGCACTACAAGCTGTCAGGTTTGATTCCGAGGTAGTATTTAACTGCCAGAGGATGCTCACGAAACTGGTGGAAGAATACAGCACCACGCTGAGATGGGTGCCAAGCCACTCTGGGGTCGTCTCGTCCGTACAGTCGGAAAGAAAAAATTCCAGAGATTCGGAAACAAGATTGTGATAATATTGTAAAACTTTTCAGTCCAGAGTCAACATTACTATACCAGACTTTTTAGCAAGATCAATAACTTCAATAGTAATATGACTCCATCAGATGTAAAACTACGTTATATTTGTAAAACTAGTCATAGTTTCATAATTCAAAATGCAAGAAATTTTTCAGCATGAAACTATCCACTAGTATTAACCACCTCACCAACACAACCAGTAACTGTTGTGTCGGTATTTCTTTCTCCGAATCTTGTATTCCTCACTTGGTCTTGTATATAATTTGTGGAAAAATTCACAGCTTCGACTGTTCCTTGGTCTCCGGTATGTAGTGGTGGATGCAAATCTCGTCCACGGTTACGAAATGCAATGCAAGGGATTTCCTTGGATTGCGAAACCAACTTCCGATTTCGGCTTTTTCATGCCCAAAATTTCGTGTAGGATATGACCAACGCGCTCCTCTGAAATTCCTGTTGTCTCTGCTATCTCTTTCAGCTTCAATCGGCGATCGACTAACACGACATCATGAATCTTGTCGACCATTTCATCGTTTGTAATGATTTGTGGGCGTCCGCTGCGTGGTTGGTCACTTGTGCTTCTGCGACCACATTTGGTCGAAAATGATGGAGTAGATCCGCCACGAATCTCTAGCAAAATATTTCGAACTTCCCTGGTGGTTTTCTCATCCACCCAAAAGTGTTGTTATCACAGCACGAAATTCGATTTTATCTAGCCTGACTTGCTACACAAAACACATTCATATAACAACGATTCAAAGTAGACGTCTGAAATTTTGACAGTTGCTATAAAAAAGTTTGCACTTGCCGAATAATGAATCCACTTCGAACTTCGTGGCCCTTCTCTTGCCGATTCCGGAAACATTTCAGGTCGCCCTCGTACATTGTCGATGTAGATAATTGACTTTTCGAAATCCTTATCCACCCCAAATTAAACAAAAAATTGCGATGCTCTCAATGAAAATCAGTATTAGGTTTCTGTACTGATAATTCCATTATCAACACGGACCGTTTAATTTAATAAAACAGGATGTTACTGAAACAAATTGCTAGCGTATGGTTTTGCTCTTTGCATTTTGAATTTTCCCAGTATCGTATCGAATTAGTGTTGAATAATTAAATTTCAATCAACCGTAAATTTACTCTTGAAAAGTTTGTTAAATTAAATTACGATATGTTATGACAAAAACTGAACTTTTCCGAATTATTATCTTATTTTGAAATATGCACAGTGACCTTCAAAGGTATCCGGACACGTCTAGATAGAGAAATACCTTGCGCTCAATACTTTATTCCAAAGAGCAGCAGGGCCAGCTTGCTACCTGCTGAGTGTAACCGTAGTTTGTCGCTCTTACAATAACATTGCAATATACAATTGCATATACAGGGTAGTGCATCAAAGCTCAATATATCCATTAATATTTAAGATATTACAAAACATTATGTACAAAAATCGTAGACAGTCTTAAGCTACATTTTTTTAAATTATTTTCATATATACAGGGTGATTCATATCGCTAGAGTAAAACAAACATACATTTTATTAAATGAGACACAGTATATATTATTTCTTTTTTTTCATTTCATTTATTGATCACTTGTGCCGGAGAACTCCGGATGTGAAACGTCACAATATACAATCATAAAAATATCAATGTAAAACATATTATCTAAAACATATTATCACATAAGATACAAAACTAATTACTATAAACTACACATGTAAAAAACAATACACAATTACAATTAATCTACAATTCAGCAAGAAATTCCCCCAGGCTGTAATAAGTCTTGTTCGTGAGTATCTGCTTCAATCTGTATTTAAAATTATTAAGATTTGGCGCAGCCTTAATGTCACAGGGCAGCGCATTATATAATCTACTACCAAACTGTAAAGGAGTTTTATTATAATGTGCATATGCGTGTGACTCAACAAGGAGATCATTTCTACCCCTGGTATCGTGGCTGTGCACCGTGCCAACCACCGGCAAGGTATCCCTTTTACTAAAAATCACCTGTAATAGTTTATATATATATACAGATACAAATGTCAGAATTTTATTATCTTTGAAAACTTCACGGCAAGAGTCACTGCGTTTTATGTCAAAAATTACCCGTATTATGCGCTTTTGGATTATAAACACACGTTCCCATTCAACCGATTGCGCCCAGACAATATAACGTTATAACTAATAATGGAGTAAGCCAAAGAATAGTAAACGGTTAAAAGAGACTTTCTATCTAAATAACTATTACATTTCAAATTGCAGATGGCAAAGTAGGCAGAGTTCAATTTAGCACTCACAAATTCTATATGGGTACTCCAATCAAGGTTGTAATCTATAGTGACGGCCAAAAATTTAGAAGTTAGACTACATTGAATACTATGAGCTAGAAAATTAAGACTCATAGTTTTGAATCTGGTGTTATTTCGTTTATGATTAAATATAATCCACGTTGTCTTCTCAATATTTACCACTAGTTCATTCCCAACACACCATCCATAAAATTCATTACATGTAGTTTGCACATTGGCTAGAAGATTGTCCATATCAGTACCCGTTACCACAACCGCAGCATCATCAGCATAAAGAAAAACTCTTCGAGCAGTTATAGCTTCGGGGAGATCATTAATAAATAATAGAAACAATAGGGGACCAAGAACTGATCCCTGTGGTACACCCATGTTTTGAGAATAAGAACCCGAAAATGTATCATTGAGTTTCACAAATATCTTACGATCTGACAGATACGACGATATCCAATCATTTATTGTACCCCTGATTCCCAAGTTTCTAAGCTTCGAAATTAACAAGGAATGCGAAACAGAGTAGTAGAATGCCTTAGACAGATCGAAAAATAACGCAGCAACTTTTAATTTTTTGTTCAATTGATTATTAACACACTGCACAAAGTCTGTACATGCAGTTTCCGTGGAGCGACCTGTTCTAAAGCCATGTTGAGATTCCGAAAATACATTAAATCTATCACAGAAATCAACGACACGCAATGCAACAGCCTTCTCGAAAACTTTCGACAATGATGAAAGAATAGAAATGGGTCTATAATTATCAATAAGTAACGGGTCACCTTTTTTGAATACTGGAACAACGTATGCTATTTTCAAAGCATCGGGATAGTGACCCTTTTCCACGGAAAGATTCACCATTTCAGCAATCCACCCCGTCATAACTGGGCAGCCAAATTTCAGGACTCTAACAGGTATATTATCTGCTCCAACTGAGTTCTTATTTTTTAGATTCAGAATTATGTTAGATATTTCACTGCAGGAAAAGGGAGCGAAGAACATTGTGTTCGTTAGCATCTTATATGGTCCACTATTGTGACATGCAAACCTGCTGAAATTACTAGACATTAAGTTGGGCACTGACTTAGTAAAGTATTGGGCAAAAACATCAGCAATCTCATTTAGATCAGTTAAAACTATGTGTTGTTGTAATACAGTTCGTATTGGCGAGCATATGAAGAATTTTGCCTGCCCAGACTTTCATTCACCACAGACCACAACACCTTGTTGGTGTTCGCATTAACTACCCGGTTGGAATAATATTTCTGTCGTTCAGACGAGATTAATAAGTTAAGTTGTTTTTTAGTTTGCTTATAGTGTAAATCAACGTCAACATATTCAATCTGTTTGCTTAAATAATGTAATTGTTTTAAATTATAAGATTCGTTTATAATTTCGGCGGTTTCAAATTTAGATTAGGCATATCTTCCTCAATCCTTCGATACGTCTCATTGAGTTATACCGAGTATTTCAGAAGTTATGGTCAATTTTGTCTGAAAATCAAGCTCAACGTCCTGTGTATTTCACACGAAACAGCTTGAAATTTTTTTTGTACTGGAATAACTTTTTTATATTGTTACAGTTTTATAGCAAAGTTATATTTTGCTAATATTGCGAAAACTGTGTACAGGGCGATTCACAACACAAATGCATTATTTTCTCATCTTATTTAAATGCACTTTCATTTTTATTAACCACTCCCTATATCTAAAATCGTTAATTACTGAGATATTGAAGTATTGTAGATAAGGTATACATATCAACAGGGTTTTGATTCTGATTTTCGACAATTGTAAGACTAAAATTCTACTATTTTTATGCTTTCAATCATAGTAGTGATCATTTTTGTCATTTTTGTTATTATTTATACAGATTATTGATAGTGGTCATTATTTATACTGGTCATTATCCATACTGGACAAATTCCATACTGGTCATTATTTATACTGGCCATTATCCATACTGGTCATTATTCATACTGGTTCATACAGGTAATCGTTTGTACTGGTAATTATTTATATATACATAATTTTATGTTGGACTGCCCTATTTTAATAAATAATTAAAATGATTGTGCAAACGTCAAATGATTTATTTAAAATGTCAGGGTCTCGATCAAGATGCTGTTGCTCTTCATAATAGATTGAATAATTTACATTTCAATAAAGGAGTCATAGGAGATATAGAACAACTATTTCACTCACTTAACGCTACAGGAGATGGAATTCTTTAATTCTAATATTTTAAGTTATGCTATGCCTACGTATATCCGTTTATATAATGCAATGTTATTGTAAGAGCGACAAACTACGGTTACACTCAGCACGTAGTAAGCTGGCTCTGTGGTTCTTTAGAATAAAGTATTGAGCGCAGGATATTTCTCTATCTAGTCGTGTCCGGATACCTTTGAAGGTCACTGTACATACATGCAAACACATGATTATGCTGCTACTACAGCTACCAAAAATATGTATTCAAGATACTCTTTCAGTCATGAAGTTTAATTAAAATCTGAAGTTGTAAATTCAGGAAGGTTCTAATACATATATAAGCATACCTCATGTTTTATTTATTTATTTATTTATTTATTACACCAATGGATATGTGATCTAGTAAACTGCCGCCTGGAACCACCTATTATAAAGAGCCCCTTTAGGGCCATTTTGTGTCCAGGTATCTTGAAAACGGTGAGCTTTCTAAACGATATACACCAATAAACCTTCACCAGATATCGCAATTGTAGATATTACCGATGTAGTACTTTGGCTTTCCATCGTAATTGCCAATGTTATTCCAAAGTCACATAGACATGCCGATAAAATTTGTTTTTTTCAAAGAAATTATATATTTATGTAACTGTTTTTTTTACATGGACATGAGAATGAAATGAGTTGAGTCATCTTTTAACGATAACTTAACAAACTGTGTCGTTGTCCGTTTCAGTCATGCACATCTTGATTGATTTGTATAAATATAGTTGATATTATTACCGTTCTTTAATTTCGATTGACAAATTCACTAGAACGATAATGCCCCCTCTCCTACTCACCTGCAAATATGAGGTTGTAACATCCACCTAGGTGGCAGATCAAAATCGTAAAGTTGCTGTTGAACATCCTTCGGAGTTGGTCCAATTGCCATCGTGAAAGAAATCGCTTCATCGCTTAAAACACGTACACTCACTAATCTAGAGGGCAACACTAGGAACTCAACAGGTCCAGCTATATCAAAAACTATTCCATGATATGATCCGTTATTATAGCTCATAAAAGCTGGTATCGTTGTATGATCGTTTCTATTCTTGTAAATTACTTTACTATAAGTTTCGTTACTGCTAAAATATAATTCATCCAACCCGAATAAAGTTTCTCCCATATAGAATGACCATTCTGTATAATTTTTAGAAGACATTAATGGTCCTAAACCTGTAGTTAGTAATACGTCTCCAGTTTCTTTTCGGATAATATCAAAACCTAGCTCGTCTTCATACAGGTTCACGTCATAATTAGCACTGTCTGGTCTGTTAATATTTTCATAATTTTGATAATGCAATATTATCTTCAGTTTATCATCGTTAACATATTGAATGGCTAACCTCAAACGTTTGTTAGCTGTGTTAAGAAAAACATCTTCCGTCCTATTGGTCGTATAATAAGTATTATCGTTTCCGGGAACATAAGCGTATTTAGATGGCAGGAAATGATAACAATACTCATCGGTGAAATCGAAGCAGCAATACCTCTTCGTACGACATTCAGTTTCAGTAAAATTACCATCACCACATGGAATTCTAAACTCTGGATTTATAGCACAAGTATGTGGTATAACTGTACGATCAGCTCTTGTTATCACAAAATAGAATAGCAATATCGGAACTATTATTGTGAAGCAAATTGTTATAATCGCCAATAGTGTTATTCTACTTTTATAAAACCGTTGCCATCGTGTAAGTCTTGGTTTGTTTTCTTCCTGTGCCTCCTCTTCCTGTTCTATCCTACGATGGCGTTCTACGAAAGTTACATGATCTTCGGAGTTTTCCATTTTAAATCAACACTTAACACATAATATAGAAGTTTGCACGCACGATCACTATGTAATGCGTTTCACAATGTGGACAACATTCCGTTTATTTTCGAAGAATGTCATTTATCAGCACTTAATTGATAGAAATGATAAGATTAAGTGAGGACGTATCGCTATTGTCAGGTAAGTGTATTAATCATTCAGTTCCGTTCGAGATAAATTTTGATTAACAAAAGATTTAATCAACGAAAATAATTGAAGCAAAAAAACAATTTTTTTTTATTGATATGGCCATCGTATATACTATAATTAACAATCAGAAAGCTACTGTACCCACTCTACGGAAATAGGAAAAAAATTGTAGTAATAGTAGTTAGTAGCGTTGTCAAATTACTGATTCTAATCAGACAATCTGAAAATATGATAAATGTTTATTCTAAATCTCAAAAATCTCTAGACTTACCGTGTTTGCAAAAACCTGGGAACTGAAGCCTAAGATGATAGACTGACTATAGTTAGAATCATGCTCACATATACGCGTCAGTAGTGGGGTAACCAAACACTAAGGAAAAGCAAGAACAAGTCTTGCTGCAAGAAGATAAATGCAATGATGAACGCCATCTGACTTGAACGAAACACAATCTTAAAATCAGAAGATCTAGTAAACCATCTTAAAATCCTATAAGAATTACAAGGGCTCATTTAACTATTTAAAGTGGTAATCCAAGACCGTCCAAGGTGGGACTTAGGCGAACCTGAACTATAGGACTACATCCATCGGATCCAAATCATACGTCTACATCTCAGCTAGTTACAAACCCTCTTTTAGCCAGAAATAGGCGCCACCAAGCATTGCACAAAAACGCAAATACATACATCTTGTAAAACAGTTAAGTAGCACTAAAGGCTCTAGAGAATTGAATCCAGGCTAACATTGGATTGGAACATCTGCCCATCCTCAAAATTCTGTCCCAAAGGGACACAGTTCAGCAGTCAGTAATAAGACTGTCAATCTCCTTCCAAAGAAAGGCACAAAATCTCATCTCGCTGGATCAAAGCTATTCTGCAGTTTAGGTAAAAGCCATGTTAGACTGGATTAACACTCCAAAACTAAGACATTCAAACAAATGTGTCACTTTTTCAGTCATTAAAGCGAAATCTTTATTAGACCTCAATAAGAGAAACTTTAGCACCATCACGACTTAATTTATTAGCCACGGCCGTCTGAGGTACCACCTCAAAAATATTAGCAAAATAGGGGATGGTAAATGTCGATAATGATTGGAATATAGCTAACGGTACCAAAATCATTAATGGCATACGCGAGAATTGCTTCTTTACTACGAAACTTCAGAAAACGTGGTTCTGTACACCTTGACCTTAATTTACCAAATCTTATGAATCTTATATCTAGGTCTGCTTTGTATAATTGTGAACTAAACTTGGTGTGAAATCAAGGTAAGTAAACAAATTTATCAGTAGCGTACTTTTTTCGAAATTCAAGATTTGAGATGTTAGATTTTTTTTTTGACATCTGATCTGAGAAATGGCTTCTGGGGCATAATGGGCGGGGTATATTGGGCGCGAACAAGAGAATGAACTTGCTGAATACCTCAAAGGCATGGAATCTCGCCTCTTCGGTTTGTCAACTAAGGAATTTCATAGTCTAGCATACGAGCTGGCGGAAAAAAATAGCTTACGCCACAATTTTGATCACCAATCGCACATGACTGGAGAAGACTAGTTGAAAAATATCTTAAAAAGAAATCCCAGTGTCACTTAGAAAGCCGGAAGCTACATCAGCTGCTCGGGCTTAAGGTTTCAACCGCGTTTCGGTGAACAAACTTTTCGATTTGCTAGAGAACTGCATAGATAAATATAAACTAGGACCAAACAAAATATTCAATGTAGACGAAACTGGCATAACAACGGTAGTTAAATCTCTAGGCAAAATTTTGGCCATCAAAGGGAGAAAACAAGTGGGATCTCTGTCGTCTGCAGAGAGAAGGCAGCTCCTCACTGTTGAAGTGTGCATGGGAGCTGATGGCTCTTTTATGCCCCCTATGTTTATATTTCCAAGGAAAGAATGAAAATGGGAATTATGAATGGTACACCACCAAATTCGTGGGCAGGGGTGAATGCAACAAGAAAGTGTGGATAACCAAGGAACTTTTCCTGAAAAAAGATGATCCAGTATTGGTGCTACTGCTACTATGTTAAAAGCATAGGTCATGCGACGGATAACGGAGTTGTGTTGTTGTGCTTCCCTCCCCATTGCTCACATCGTCTCCAGCCACTGGACGTGGCGTTTATGAAACCATTAAGCAGTTATTATGGTAAGATGATAAAGAAATGATTAAGAACTCATCCCGGTACAATAGTTACCCATTACCAGGTCGGTGAGCTATTCGCAAATGCCTATCTGCGAGCAAACCACAATATCAGTTGTAATCAATGGATTCTACAAAGCTGGCATATGGCCAGTTGATCGTAATGTATCTTAAGATGTCGACTTTCTGTCAGCTGCTGCTACGGATATGCCTGCCGAACAAGAGCAAAGCTCAGCTACGGATACACTTATAGACGAAGGTTCAACCACTTCGATAGAGCTACCTTCAAATCTAGTTTGTCTCGAAACACCATCTACATCTAATACATCACGTCCATTTACACCACCATCCTGTGCACTGAGATCACTCTGCCAGGTTCATTCATATCTTCATCTAGGCAACCATCGTTATTTCTAGGTCAGTCAACATCTTTCGAGACATTTTCACCAACACAGGCATTGCCATTTCCAACAGCACCTAGTAAAAAGCGTGTTTCGAAGCAGCGTGGTAAGACAGCGATAATATCAGGTTCACCGTATAAAAGGGAATTGGAAGCCACGTCAACCAATACTAGTAAACAAAAGAATACCCTAAAACGGAAGATTACCTAATATAGAAGACAACACAGCCAAGAAACTGACGAACAGCAACTATACCACGAAGATCAAAATGTCAAAGAGAGAAACAAAAATAAATTCCGAAAGCGAGGACGAGGCCTGTATTGTACTCATATTTGTGTGTTCTGTATTTGACTTTAGCACATAAGTTATAATGTACCCATTTTAAATAATACCTGAATAAAAGGCACATGCAACATTTTTGTTATAATTATTATAACTTTATCCTGTTTTCGTTCTTAAATGTTTTTCATCGTCCAAACAATAACAAAATAGAATACCTTGCGACTACAACAATTCGCAGTTTTCTTACATATTTCCGTTTGGTATAATAAGTATTAACTCTTAAGGAACCCGACTAACTCTTAATGCCCTGACTTCCCTTAATTGTGGAAGCTGAACCAGCCTGCTATTTTTTGTTAACTTCTTTGCAAAAATGAATCTAAAAAAAATAGTCAACATGGGATCAACCTAGTTTATTACAATTACCAAAATAACTTATTATTATTATTAATTACGGCGCTACGATAGGCTGAAAATCAGCAATTAATTTAATTAGAGAGAAAACGCTTAGAAAGAATGATGCAGTATGTACTTAATGACGTTATCATATAAGAACATACAAATAGAATAAGTCAAAAAAAAATGATTAAATGTATACGACCATATTTAGTCTTACCATACAAACTCAACAACTACGATAAAAAAAGGGGATGAAAAATAAGAAAATCATAAGGCACAAAGTGAACCTCAACAAAACAAGCAAAACAAAAGTGGACGTTATTGGTATCGTAACGGAATTTAATCCATTCACGAAAGATTGTATATTAAACCAGGGACGGCTAGACCAGTTTTTTTTGTTGCAAACAAAATTAATTAAGGAAAAGCAGATGTAGGTACTTTAATTAAATTGAGTGGTTCAAACACATACAAAATAATCAGGGATTTATGTCGCCCCAAACTGCGAAAGGAGGAAACCTATAGTGATTTAGATACACTACTAGAAAAACAATTTCGTCGTTATCGAAATATCTGAAGAGAATAAATAAAATTTCACGAATTACAACAAGAACATAATGAATCAATGGCCGACTAATGTGCTAGTATTCATTAATTATGCTTAATTTAAGAACGAATTGGACAGTCAGGATTGAAGACGGGTAAATTGTTGAACATACTCTGTGAGGAGGACGAAACATGACAATTGTTGCAAATCACCCAACTAAATGTAACTTGCAAACCTTGCTACCATAGAATATGCAAAAGGGTCTCTTTAATCTCTAATAAAATGCCATATTGGATAACATGAGCAAGTTCGTTATTCCAAAAGTGAATTGAACAAATCTTTCAAGCACGCAACTTCTTAGTTAACGTTCTAGGTACAGGCAAAAATGAACAAAATTATCTGGCAAATCTTAACCATAATTATTAATCTTACCATAATTATTACCACAACAAGCCATTCTACTCTAATAGTTCACGCAAAAAAAAATATCATCCTCCTAATTATTACTTAAGACTTTTACAATTTTGCAAGGCGTTCGATTTTATATAAAGAGAATATTAGCTCAAAATCTATTACTCCTCGCATCTATTGGAATAATAGAATAGACAAGACTTCGAATTAAATCTCAATGACTGCGTTTGATTAAACCACATATTCAAACTCCTTTATTAATATCTTGAGTATTCACAGTAGAATTCAACTTAGCAGCCAAAATAATCCCCAGATAATTAGTGAATGTGGTACTTACTCTCAATAGCAAATTCAATCAATCGTATAAGTGCTTGTAATCGGTCCCCTATTTCCTAGATTGCAATTTATATTCGTCAGCGCTTTGTTCTATTTTATTTCAAACTAGTGAAACGATTAAATTTTAGACTGAATGAATTTAACGAAAGGGACAAACCTAGTCTATAATTGTTTTTGTGAACATGGGAGGAGGAGTAAGCATTAATGGAAATTTAGTATAAAACGCCTGCTACCTTTTTTGTTAATTTAAATAATACTGTATCTTTGTGATTCAAATTTAAATATTCACTTGATGATACATTCTCATAACAGATACGGACATCTATCGGTGAAAAGAACACAACAATCAGAACGAGTTTCCTTTCATTGATTTATCGGAATGGTCCAGCTAGAACTGCGACCGTGTCAGTAGCTAACATCACGCTAAACATTGACAGTTGTGAAATATTCGTACATTTAAAATAATTCCCAGTGTTTAGATAATTTTAAATAACGGCGTCGACTATTGTAAAACCCCTGAGAAGCATTTTCTACCCAAAATATTTAGGTAAGTATTGGCAAACTACCATCTGGTAAATATAACCTATAATATTCTATCAATTCATAGCCGGTTGCGCCTGCAGATTCAGTGTTCTTCGTTTGTTAACCGATCCATTTGATTTAACCGTTGCTATTATCGCTAGACTGCTTTTTTCGGTCACTAAAAGCGAAGTTTAACGGTTCGGTAATAAAATATCGTGACATCCAACATTTAAATAACTACCTATATGAGTAGATATATAGATTTTATGACGTTAAGAAAAGTTCATCGGTGAGAAAATCGTTATCTGTAGGTCTGTTTGTAACGAGTGCAGCTATTACCTAATAGATGTCTCTGATGTAAATTAATTTTAAACTATAAACATTTATATAATACTATAATTTATTTATTAATATTAAATATTATACATTTCTTAATATTAAGATGAATATTATATATACTTAAATTGTTAATTTAATTACCATATCTCTCTTTTGAATGAAGAATATACCTCTATATGAAAGGTCTTTGATCTTTGCTGGAAATCAACAAGTTGAATGATAAGTCCGTGTGCAGGAATCAACAGTTTTATTTTGTCGAAAATTTGTTAATATAAAAATGTATATTAGTTTCCCTTGTTTAAAATTACATTGGACAATTGTGACTTCAACATATCAAAGCCCAGGCTGAATTTTTTGAAACAAAATAGGCACTAACTTGTGTTTCTACGTCATCAGCGGTTATAAATTTGCGTTTGAACATGTCATTTTTCAAATTTCGAAACAAGTAATAATCAGAAGATGCCAAATCGGGCGAATAGGGTGATTGTTTCAGTAGCATCCAACCCAACTGAGTGATCTTTTCGAGTGTTTCTTGTAGAAATTTGACTTTACGATGCTTCCTAGGCAGAATCTTGGGATTGACCACATTACGTAGTGTGTTTTGTTGATAGATTTACGCGATTTGAGGTAGTCAATATGCACGATCTCATATTTATTCCAAAACACAGTAGGCATAATCTCTTTGAAAGTCATTTTGATTCGCTCGACTTCTTGCAGTGGCTGACCAGAAAGCTGCCATTGGGAAGCTGAATTTCGAGAGTGTGGTGGTTCGTAGCAGACTCAAGTCTCATCGATTGATTCAATAAATCATCCCATTCGGGACCATACTCGTCTAAAATCGATTGACCATCATCAACTCTTTTCTTCTTTTGCTCATTAGACAGCAACTTGGGCACCCATTTTACCAATACCTTTCCGAAACGAAGACGCATTTTATTGATGTGTTGTAGGCCTCATTTTGATTTGTCGAGTTCAGCAGAAAGCACCTTGTTTGAAATAATGATAACATTTGGAGGTAGTGTTACGATGTGAGCATTCGCTGCCATATGCAGCATTCAACTTGCGTGTCGTTTCCCCTACTTTATCACCTAGTTTCATGTAGAACTGTATATTAACATGAATTTTTTCGGAAGTGTCCATATTCAAGCTTTACTATTCGAAACAGTCACTAACTTCCAAACTCCTGCACAAACACAGCTATTCAGGAGGGAAAAATTAACCGATATTTTTTGTACACACAGAAGGTACATACAGTTTAAACGCATTTCTGCTAAGTATAACGAAATTTATGTAATCCTTAAAAAAAGAAGAAGATAGAAGATTCGCCCCTAAGCATCGTACATACATTAAGCAGCATATCCCATACAATACATAACAGCCTGAAGCTCCAAATACGGAATTGCACTGAGGCAACGTTTACACAACATGTAATTACAGCTAATATTTTAACTCAGAAAAAGCAAGCTAAATATTACCTAAGTATAGCTTGAGTAGATTTATACATTTACAATAACAAGTATTTAAATTAACGTACAATTAGAGGTAATAATTCAAAGTGAATTTTAAATAGGAATTTGTGTTTAGTAAAATAAAGGCATGTTACAGAAAGGGTCGAGAAACAATAAACAGCCTTTTGTTTATTTAGATTGCAATCCAGTAGTAATTAGGTTGCATGTTAAATTATACTTACGGCAAGGTATACTACATTTTACATTTTTATCGGTAAATATTTAAACAGTTTAAATAATTGGGTAAAATGTAAATCCTTATACATATATCACGCAATGGTGAGAACTGCAAAAACCTCCTATTATAGCACATGTTTGGAAAGTTGTTGTTTAAATAATAATATTGAGTTAAGAAACATCGTTCACGAGTGAATGGATTGGAAAACCTAAAATTAACTAATTGTTATTTTCAACAGAATTCGACTATACGTCATACGTTACACAAACAACAATGAACTATTTACAGTAATTTCTGCCAGTTCGTTTGTTTAATGTAGGTTTATGGTAGGGATTTCACGCCTCAACATTGTTTTTTATTTCCATATTTACAAATAATATGTTGTTTACAAAACAGAATATATTTTGAGCGTTCTATTTTTAGCTATTTACGTTATTTCTAATATACGACCACTCAGGGAACTTCGAAATAGAAACGTATCCAAATACTTGGTGGGTTTTATCACAAATTACATTACGGGCAGACAAATTCTTATCGGTGCTGACGAAATGGTGAAAGTAAATGTGGGTGTGCCAATCCTTTGGAATGTCCTCTACGACGGAGTTCGGGGACTCGAATTGGCGGAGAATGCAATATGTGTGGAGCAGAGAATGAGTTCACTCTAATGTGCAACGCAAATACATCCTTGGAACGTATTAATGCGTGAATAAAACACCATAAGCTTTTGTTGGCACCTGAGAAAACGGAGACGTTACTAGTGAAGAGAAGAAGAAGGAGAAGCCACGTCAAACTCACCCTGGATGGCGTAGAATTAAGACCCGCCAAGACCATAAGGTACCTGAGTGTTACTCTCGACGAGAGAGGATCTTGTGGAGGCCATGTGACAAATGCCATTAGCAAAGCACAAAGGAGTGTCGCTAAATTGACCAGACTCATGCCGAATCTAAAAGGTCCAAGCAGCAGCAGGGGGGCAGTGCTGTGTAGTGCGACCCGCAACATGCTTCTCTACGGAGCCCCCATATAGCACAAGGCAGTGGATATCCAAAAATACACAAAATACAAATACATGCTCCTTCGGGTGGCATCCTTCTACAGAACAGTATCCCAAGTAGCGCTGCAGGTAGTAACGGGAGTAGTGATGATTCTACCTAACACAGGTGCTGACAGGTCATGGCTACTTCCGAGCTTTCGCCAAGCGTATAAATAAAGATGTTACGGACGAGTCCATGTATTGTGGCAAGGTAGACACGCTGGAACACACTTTTTTCGTGTGCAAAAGGTGGGAGAACGAAAGAGCGAGGATCTGCAGAGCTTTAGGATGCACCATAACACCAGAGACTATGGTATCTACTATGTTGGAGACAATCAAGGCGGAGGCCCTAAGTTTTACGCACTTAGTGGATGCCGGCAGCATCTGATGATATATCCAAATTGGTTCCAGATGCTGTAGAGGGCATTGAGGGGTTTTAGAGTTCTGCCCTCTGAAGTAATGGCGAAGTCCAGAACATATTCATAGGTTTATAAAAACCACCTTGTTTTCACTAACGAATGAATAGTAAACAAAGACTGACGGTATCAGTTATAATCACTTTCATAAAAGCTTTGGCTTACTATTATCTTCTACCTTGCCTGTCAGTGAGTAATATCTACTTCTACTTTTATAACTTTTGCTGAATTAGTTCTTCATGATATCGAACATCATACATCAACATAGGAATGGATTTTTAAATTCTTCCAGTTTAGTTTCTGCTGAAACAGAATTATTATTGCATATACATATTTATATCACCTGAAAGATCATTAATGTAAATGTTTCCTTATCTACTACAACTTGTTAATTCTACTAATCTCTACTTGTTGTGTTTTTCTTCAACTTTTTGGCAGCGTCTTTTCTTTCCATTTTCTTCACTAATTTTTCTTGTTCTTTTAGAAACTGTTCCTTTTCCTTAGTTTCCGATTAGAATCCAACCATTTTCATATTCTATTTAAAAAGTCTTTCATACTATAATTATTTTTCGTGTTTTAATTTATCTTTTACACCATGATTTTTGTCAAATTGGAAAAGATTCGAGTATTACTTTTTTCTATTTTTTTTTCTTTAGTTTAGACCAGTGGTTCTCTCTTTGAAAATTTCTTTTTTCTAGAACCCTTATTTCCTCCCATCCTCCCGTTTATGGGAAGCTATCAGAAATCGTTGAACCATCGACCATAATCCTGGCTTCTGCAGCCAAAATTCTTGCTAACCATTCTTGAATTTAATTTGTAATTCCTCAATTGTCGTCAGTTCTATTAATTCTCCTTCTAACTGGGATGATCCTGCTCTGTTGACATTATTTGGAAAAGGATCCAAAACCCAGTCTGATATGCGCATGTTTAAAATGTCCTGGAATCGTTCCTTGAAATCTCTGTGGCGATTTCCCAAGTATTGACGATAAACAAGCAAGTCGTCGTCCTCGAATTGTACTCCTGATAAATTTGAGGAAGTTACTGAATTCCCGTCTGCCGGTAATTCTTTTGTATAATAGGTTTCACTTTGAAGTTGGAGATTGACATCATTGAACAATTCTATCACAGATTGTAAAATCGAGTTAACCAAATACCTTTCGACAACCAGCGTACCTCTGTGTGAAGCAGCAATCGGTTGAAATCTTCATCGTTGGCAATGCAAAGGTGACTAAATAATCTGTCATTCAAAGAGTTACTTCTGATTTTATTAACTGCTCTGATAACAAATTGCAGTGATGTATGGAGGCACGTTTACTCAAATGTTTCGCAACCATATGCTGGCGATGAATTATGCACAGCAAACATGTCAGGAACTTTATTTTGTCTGCAGGTAATTGCAGAATGATTCTTCTATGTTTTCAGCCATCTCATCAATTCCTATTTGCACAGAACTATTGTTCAAAGAAGTTATTCGGATAATATCTGCAGCTTCCTCAAGGGTATATGGTTTGCCTGTTTTAGCAATCAACAATGAGATATTGTACGAAACTCGAAGTCCGTCATCGTCTTGCTTGAAAATGAAAAAAAAGTTTTGATATAGTTGGCTGAATTTCGTACTTCTTATTCATGTCTTGAAAATAGGTCACATCTTTATCTTTTGCTTTTTTTAAGAGAGACCACCATTTTCCTTTAACCATTTTCTAGTGATCTACTAATAACCTAAAACGGACGTGTATTTTGCTTCGACAGTTTTCAATAGTTTTTTCTTTTTAAAAACTCTTCTGTCTGTTCTTCACATAATTTAGATGCGTTTTAAAACTATGTTTTGATTGGTTAAAAACATTTGAATTTATACACTTTTGTGGACATATGCTTTCAACCAATCACAAAAATTTCGGTAAATAATTTAAACGCAATACAAATTCCCAGCAGTATTTTCCTGAGTACAATCGAATTTTCTAAAAAGCCGACATCAAAGTACCTTTAAGGTGACACAACAAAAAAAAAAGGTGCAACATCCTACCATTAATCAAAAAGCATCGCTAATTTGTTACCTATAAATCACGCACGGAATAGAAATCCTGAACACGTGACGTAGGGAACGAGGAAAACAGGAAATCACTCACGCAAAAGTCGTCGCCGATTTGTCAGAGAACTACAATGGCAGCTCGCCAATCGTTCGCAACCGAAATCTACTAGTAGTAGACGAAAATAGCGTACCGGTTCCGAAGTAGACACCACGCTATTAGCTGGGTGATCTCGATTTTAACCTAAAAACCGATCGTTCCTCAGTCTGTTTCGAACATCAACGCGAAATGGAACGCAGCAGGAGCCGGTTCTTACGAAGCTCTGTACGCAGCAGAGATTCGTCGTCTTCACGTAGCGAGGTCTCGGCTAGGGAGAAAATTAAAGATTGCTGCAGGAAGTTAGTAGCGTTTATGTGCACACAAGTCGGTGTAGGTGGCTTAGTCGTAGGCTATACTATTGTTGGCGCATTCGTCTTTCAATACATAGAAACGTTGGAGGAGAGCGAATCGATATCGAAAGTGAAGAATTGGAGGATCGAATTTGCTGAACAATTGTGGGGAATAGTTGAAGATGAGAATACGTTCGACAGGACAATATTCCAAAATAGGACTAACTGTATTTTAGTAGAATACCAGGAGCTAGTAGTCAAGGAAATCAAAGATAAAGGATACAATGGGAGAACTGTGAAAGATATTTGGACATTTCCAGCAGCGCTGATGTTCTCTTTAAGCATCATTACTATGATTGGCTATGGTAACATGGTAGCGAGGACTGATATGGGAAAATGCGTGACAGTTTTGTACGCAATTTTTGGGATTCCCCTATACGTTTTGTATTTTATGAATATGGGCGAAGTCCTTGCGGGATCATTTAGATGGATATACACATGGCTTTACGAATGCACTACAGAAAGACATGAAGATGAACCGCCACGCAGAGTTATAGTACCGTCGACAGCTTCGTTGTGGGTGATTGGTGGATACGTCATCACTGGAGCGCTGATGTTCTCAGCTTGGGAACAATGGAGTTACTTAGATAGCACCTATTTCTGTGTAACTAGTCTATGTAAAATTGGTTTAGGTGATTTCGTTCCGGGTGCCAATATATCGGAATCCCAAAGTGGGAACCATTATAAACTCGTAGTGAATTTCATATACATGCTCATCGGTTTGGGATTAGTCGCCATGTGCTTCAATTTGATGCGCGAACAGATTCGAGTTAAAATTTCTGAGATCAAGGAAGACATGGGGCAATGTTTAGAAAGTACTAGGATAGCTTCCGCGAAGTGCTGCGATGAACAGAAATCTTCGAAATATTAATGATGTACTATGTAGTTAAGAATGAGATGTGGTGGGATTTAAGTGCGGGTAGAATATAGTAATAAAAACAAGTAGTATTAAATAAATTATGAAGATATAAACTGAGAGAATAAAAAAGGATAGTGTTTTTTTTTATATATATGGTGGTTCTTTATTGTTTACCTTGCAGATGTGAAGCTGCATAGTATGTTGGGTTCACCCGCACCACCCTCACCGATTAGACTGTACGCTGTGACTGGTTATGATGGAAGAGCGAACGATATCATCTACTGTCACCCGGCCCTGCGTTCGGAGAAACAATCCACCGTGATCTATTTCGGTGGAGACATGCAGGTATTGTAAATAATGTATAGGTTAATTAATTTATGCACAATTTTTGAGTGTATACTAAAATATACAAGCATTATTGATTTTATTAGTTAACTGAGACCACAAATGCATTTACAGTCCAAGGTTTGATCAGGATTTTTCATAGTGCGAGCCCAAAATGATAAAAAAATGATCTTTCTAGTATAGGTCTATTGTAGTTTTGATCTTTATTTTATCTGAAAATGTTCTTAATAAAAGCTAGACTATCTAAAATAAATCTACAACAATAAAAAAAATATTTTGTCTTCTAAAAATGTTCAGTTTTGTCTACGACAGGTCTTTTTATTACGTTTTTAAATGCTTTAATGTCATTCAAAGTAAGATTAATCAACACACTCTGAACTATAACCCAACAGTTTTGGAGATATTTGACTCCAAAAGGAAAAAATTAATAGCTGGCAGCATAGACTTCTGTTAAAAATTTTTGCAAACATTTTCTGGAAGATCAAACGAGTGAGAACTACTAAGATAATCGTATCTAATTGGGGTTCACTTTGAAGCTCTTTACAAATTTTAGATTTTCCAAAAAGTAATACCTCATATTTAGCTGGATTAAGCCGTAAGTCAAATTTGCAGTAAGTCATTTTTTGAAGATGAATATCATCTACCCCAGAAAAGTAAGTGGATCCAACTGCAGACATTTTTACACAAAATCAGATCGAAAATACGAACCACAACGCATATAAAAAGGATTTCATTATTCACTACAATACATCCTCATCTTAAATATAGACGCACGAACAATTTTTGTTATAACATTCATATCAAGCTTTTATCGAGGAATAACTTCAAACTTTTGCCAAAATTAATAAATATAAAACTATTAATACCTATGTTATTATGGTATTGTTACAAGCCATAAATCTGCACCTTAGTATATACTAACGCAAGTTCAAACATGTAAACAAGAAATTAGATATTTGATCGTGTTTTTTGTTTTACAAACGTGTACATGTTTCGGATTCAAACAGCAATAATTCTGAATTACACTAAACCGAAATATGCTGGAACCATGGACTTCTGTTAAAAATGTTTGCAAACATTTTCTGGAAAAGAGTGAGAACTACTAAGATAATCGTATCTATAATAATTTGGGGTTCATTTTTTTTATAATATTTTCTCAATTTTCGTCTCTTTTGGGGTGGCACTATTGATGCCATATTGGTCCATTTTTTGGAATGCCATCTATCTCCATCTAATTAAATTTATCGGACGAATATCTGGTTTAACATGACAATCTCCGAAAGCAACCATCGAGTAGGAAGATAATTACCTTTAAATACATATGACAATAAATAAAACATGACAATATGAAAGGTCCCCATCAGGAATGCTATTTACGAAATTAACCTTCAAACACTTCCGCGTATAAAGTTGTCATTTCAGTAAAGTTTGGAGATGCAGATGAACAAGGAAGATGATCACATCGAACAAGTTTTACAGTAATTCCACGTTTTTAAGTTTTAATTTTTGTTTGTATTTCCTTAAAATTAAAGGTTGTATTTACTGCAATAGTTGGCATAAGAATATACAGGGTGTTCTATTTGAAATAAATTAATTTTTGGCCATTTGGAAGTGTTTAACTTCGTTTTCGATGTCTAAGCAGCCAATAAAATAGAATAAGGAGAAATATTCATCTTTAAAACATTAGAGGACACATTTAATTTCGAACAAATATTGACAGTTTATAATATTGATGTGTGTTATTTGTTTTCTATGATCCTTTGAATTTTATGACCTTGTTACATTGAAGTGCACATCTTTATCTTTAACGTTTATAAAAACGGAGAAAACGTCAAAATCCATTGCAAATAGGTATTAGACATGCATCCTTCCTAATCACTCTGTATTAAAAAATATTTTATTCATTTGAGGGTGGTTAAAACTCGAACTATTGTTACAATAACAATAATAATACGAAAGATTCATTTCCAAGCAGTTATTACGACAAGTTTTATACATCTAACATCGTAAATCCTGTGGAGCCTAAACGAGTCCCAGATTTCTTGAAGCTTCTCCTTTAATTCGCAATCGTTTTTTCATTTTGTTCCACAATGTCTTAATGGGTGATAAGTCTGGTCTACTCACGACTCTAAGGGTTGAATATTGTTTTTAATGATTTTTAGAAGTATGGCAAGCCTGCTGAAAAATAAAACTTTCATCGGGCTCTACAACTTCTTGCAATGTTCATCAAAGATTTTTCTAGTAATTGCAAAAATTTATCTGTGCTAATCAGTCCATCTACAAAAAAAAACTGTTTTCCTACATCAATTGCAAACATCGAACCCCATACCATAACAGATGGAGGTAACTCAAATTTCAAGTAAGTCATTTTTTTCGCGATGAATATCATAGACCCCAGAAAAAGTGAATGGATCCAACTGCAGAAATTTTTACACAAAACCAGATCAATAATACGAACAACACATATAAAAAGGATTTCATTATTCACTACAATACATTCTCATCTTAAATATAGACGCACATAATTTTTGTTATAACATTCATATCAAGCTTTTATCGAGGAATAACTTCAAACTTTTGCCAAAATTAATAAATATAAAACTATTAATACCTATGTTATTATGGTATTGTTACAAGCCATAAATCTGCACTTTAGTATATACTAACGCAAAGTTCAAACATGTAAACAAGAAATTAGATATTTGATTGTGTTTTTTGTTTTACAAACGTGTACATATTTCGAATTCAAACAGCAATAATTCTGAATTACACTAAACTGAAATATGAAAAACTGCAATTAACTTAGAGCTTGCGAAGAACCTTGAACGAATCTATTTTCTTCTATCTAGTTTCTCTGTTATTTGAAACATAATTTTCGGACTAAAAATACAAAAAAAAAACTTCTGAAAGTTAATTTAGAATCGCATGTCAAATTAAGACTGAAAGGGTCTTAGTTAACTGAATGTTGGTCGTAAGTAAATGTGACATCTGTACAGTGTTGTGCTCGAAAATAAAACAAACCGCGATGCTTTTCGAAGTCAACAAGTTTTTTTTGTGTATTTATAGTTAACATGCAAATAAAAAAAGGCATAAACATCTACCGACATAAATATAGAAACAGTAACTAGTTGTAAATCTTTAAAATATATCAACAGTTCCTACAAGATTTGATATTTATTACAAATGTACCTAGTTTCCTCTGCAATATAAAGTTTTATCTTCAATAACATATCATTTTCTACATATAATTAAAAGCTTCTTTTAAAAAAAAATAAAACGAAATCTTGATTAAATTCTATCATTTTCATTGCATCATGTTCTGTGATCCAATGACAAGATGCCCTATCTTGTTGAAAATATGCATTTTGTACTTCATCATCATTTAAGAAGTTAATCTTCCTATTAAACATAACCAAGACAGTGCAAACAACTTCTTTTGCTGGAATATCACCTTAAAAGCAATTAATCCATTTATTCGTCATTAACTTTCAGAAACAGGTTTTACAGTACATGATAATTCGGATAAAATAATAATTACTTCAGAGCTATGCTTCTCCTTGTCTGAAAAATGCTCATTATTTGGCGTTTTGAGCTCTTCATTGTCGAATTTTTTTTCCAGAAAGGTCTTTTTAAATTAGGGAATAGATAGTAATCACGGTAAGTGAGGTTCAAGCTATAGGATGTATGATATTGTTTTTCTAGCGCATCAGTTTGAAAAGCAAAGACTGTGTGAACTGAAACTTTCTTTCTATTGAGTTCCAAAACTCTGTTGCTCTAACTTTTCCAATTTTTGGGGAGTCTGTACCCTCCTTATTCCACTGCATGAACACCTGCTTGCTTTCAGGGTCATACTAATCCATCCTTATTTTATCTCCAGTAACATTTTGGTCGAAAATCGTTAATAAATTTTCACTACAAATCATTAAAATTTTTCTACAACATTCGACTCGTACATGTTTTACCGAATCTCAACATTTGCGAGACTTCTCTTCCACTAACTTTTGGTGGGTCCTGAATAATTATACTACACCGATAAATGCAGAAGACAAAGACTAAGATAGGATTTTAATGCCAACCTCAGCATAGTGAAGCTTTTACAAGCTATGGAAAATCATCTACTCGCACAGAAAAAAATTATCAAGAAGCTGCGATGCTATCAGTTGTGTTCAGCAGACACATTAGCTGTATTTGAGTTGGTCTAGAGAGGAAAATACTTTTCTTTGCCTCCCATGGTTTTAAATTGGCTTTTATAAATTGCATAGTACACAAAATGTACACTACCGCTCAGTGAAGTTCGGTCACTTAATAAAATTTAATTTAATAGTTTCAGACGATGTTATAAATTAACCAAATTAAACCAGAATTATTGAGTATATTCAAAAAAGTTTTCTTTGTTACATCTACAAAGTAAATACGTATTTACTTTGATATTCATTCTAAATTCCTATATTTAAACTTTGTAAATTAAAATATGCATTGTATTCTTCGTCTAGAAATACCCGTAATCTGCTAATTAGGGTTGTTTATGACATACGGTTAAGTAAGAACTTGAAATACTTCTACCTGACCCTAACCCTAGGCTGCTTTCACAATTCTACGAGTCTCAATGCGCTTCAGTATTCCGATTGACTACTAGCGAGCGCGTCGCTATTGTTTTATAATAAAAATAATGAAAAAAGTATTAATAATGCCACATGGAAAGCTTATCGGTGTGGAATAACGAGCAAGTGTTATTATTATACATTATTTGAAGAAGGTACTCGGTGCGACAAATTTCTGAAAAAATTCATTTCAGCAGCTCGACCGTCAACGATATCATAAAGCGATATCGAACAACAGGAGCTTTAGAAGATCGTGAGCGCCCAGGACCGTCTCGAATTTCAACCAACGCTGAAGATTTGAGAATTACAATCTTAAGTAAGCGTAATAGAAAATTAAAAGCACCACAAATCACATCTGAATTTAATAGCGGACGTGAGAAAAAAGTTTCCGTGAGTGCGGTTAAACGCTGCCTTCAGGAAGCGGACCTTCACGGGCGTATTGCAATTCGAAAACCTCTATTACGTCGCGGAAACAGGGCAAAACGACTACAGTGGGCACGCAGATATCAAAATTGGTCAGTGGAAGATTGACGGAAGGTGCTCTGGCGGCACTAATCTAAATTTGAAGTGTTTGGACAGATCAGACGAAAATTCGTACGCAGATCGCGGACAGAAAAAATGATCCCGCACTGTATTGTGTTCACTGTAAAGCAAGGGAAGAGTTCTGATGTAGGGACGCTTCTCCTTGGCAGGCATGGGGGATTTACACCTAGTTGTGGGAGTTATCAAAAAAGAACATTATTTGGACATCCTCCAAGAAAATGCCGTAGCTTCCGGGTTACGTCTAATGGATAAACAAATTTTACATTTATGCACGATAATTGCCCGAAGCATACGGCATTGTTATGTAAAAACTATTTGCGACAACAAGAAGAAAATATTCTTAATATAATGACGTGGCGCCCACAAACCCCAGACCTAAACCCTGTTGAATTGTTGTGGGATGAGTTAGATCGTAGAGTAAGAAAAGTATGTCCAACTTCGACTGAACATTTATGGGCCATTTTGCAAACTGAGTGGACCAATATCCCCCAGTCAGTGATTCAAAAAATTATAGATCGCATGCCCAGAATAGTTTGCGGGTTCCCCAGGTTTTCCCAAAAAAAAAGTTGATCTGTCCAGAAAACTTTTTTGGGAACTCTATCTCAATAACTGTTACAGGTAGCTTTTGGTCAAAGATTACTCCCAAAACCTTAACTTCGTTAGTAGTTAAGTTAGTAACTTCTCCATTTAAGCATTATTTTCCGCGTTGGATCTTGTTGCATCTAATTTTCTTTCGTATTAGCTAAACCATATTGCAAATAATTTTCTGAGAAATTCCGAATTTTAGCAACACTTTTTTTAATTTCATCTGCTAAAAGGGGTACAATAATAATACGGAACTTAAAAAAAAAACAATTCTAAATCGATTCAAAAAAAATCTTGTATATACACGATAGAAAGCAGATCTTCCAAATAAATAGTTGTCTAGACAAACTATGTATACATATGTATATTGCAAAACGTTTTAATTATGTAGTTTTCAGACTAACATCATATTTTAATTGCATATTTCCTACCGTCACATGATTTAAGGATGATAACCTTAATGTTTGCCAAGTTGTACGAATATTATTTCTATTTCAAGCTGATCGCGTATTAATTACGCTTCGTCTATAATAAATACTTCATCTGCCACATTAAATAACGTTATTTCAGTAAGAAAAAAGTATCGTAAATGGAACTGCGGCCGAGAATGAAATTTGGACTGGCTCCAAATAACACCAGAATATCTCTAATAAAGTTTATTTTCATAAGCTGATCGAAAATTGCTTTTGAAACAATTAGCTCTGAATCTGATCATGTACTGTAAAATAATTTTGGTACTTTAGTTTTCTGGTCGTAATTTCGTAAATCAAGATTTGTTTTTTTTAAGAATGGATTAACATAATAATGTATTTTTTTAACCAAATAAAGTTGCTGTAATCAACCAAAAAAATTATGTAAATTCTAGTGTTAAAAAATCTGTTTTACATATTCTTTATCGGAGAGTAGATTAACAAGTGTTAACTGAAAGAAAAAAAACATTACTTAATGAAAACTTTTGTTTAGATTAACATAAACACTACAGCTTCACGAACAAAGAGATTCTCACTTCTCGCGTGGGAAACACCAAAGAGAACAACCATAAATCTTTCATTAATAATACCGGACATAATCTGCGGCAAACTCAAAATCTAACTGACAGGACATGCATGCCAAAAATGTATAGACAATATTTGTAGCTGCCAATTTTTTCCCGTCATTATTCTTATTTTCGTATTTTAACAATAGGATTTCTTATTATTTTTTTACGACGACCTCAACACATCTAAAGCGATTCCACCCAATTTGTACTCGACTTTGTTAGAGTTAAACTTGACTCGGTTGAATTAAATTCAGAACGCAAACTGCAATGAAGTGGGGAAAACAGGTCTAATGAACCTATCGTGATATTATTATACTTTCGCTCTTTAAAAAAAATAAATAACACTGGGTTTAAAATAACTGAGGCTGTCGCATGTAGTACAGTGTTTTAAAAATAGATCTGCTGTTAACGTGGTTGTTCGTGCCGTCGAAATATGAGCTCTACGAGCTGCCTGTAGAATTTATAATCTGTAGTAAAAGTTTAAGTTGAAAGAGGGAATCCGCGAAAAAAAAAATTACAACCATACTAAAGCTTACTGAAAATAAAAATTCGTGAAATGTAATGTAATACATGAAACGAGGAAAATAAATTGTGTTTTCAAACGACAATAACATCACCTGCAAAAATTACCATTAATAACACTGAGAACCAGAAAAGAAACTTCTCTTTGTCTTAGGAAGAAGAATATATGATTCTCTCTCTATTTTTTTCTGATTTCAAATATGATGTCGATTGTTTTCTTCATCACATTTTTAAATACACAATATTCAAACATGAACACGATGAAATCCTATATTTCACCTGTGGTCTTCCTCTCCTCTTCCTTGATGGTCTAAGAATACAATTACATCTTTTAATGCTTGTCAAGCTAGGTTCTGCACTGGATTCAATAATCCTTCAAATTTTTTATCATATTTGTGGATTCATAAATATTCCTTCTTTAGTTTTTGCATCAGTAATTTTAGGAAACTTCTATTTTGTCCGTGGCTTTAAACGAAATTCTTCATTAATCCTGATATATAACGGAAGTAGATATACATTTTTTGTACATATTAGATAATGTGCCATGTTTTAAATTTTTCTGCCCAAAAATGAATTATTTGCCTGTCTGTCTTACTATCCCATTTACATAAAAATCAACAATACTTTGTAAAACCAAACTGCATATCAAGAATTTCAAGAATTTTTTTTAATCTTACATGAGATTGTTAAAATCTTCTTAAGTCTAAGTTTGGTTCAAAAATTATACTACCAAAATCTTACATCAGAATCCAAGCTCTCTTTATCTAAAGTCTTTCTGGGTTCTGGGGCTTTAATAAAGGCAATTCTTCGCAATATGGAACTGGTCTCATTGCAGATTACAAGCTAGAGTATACCATTCTATGTTTTGATGGGGATTTAATCCCTTTCAAATTTATTACGTAAAAATAATCTTGGCATGTGTAGTGTTCTATTTTGCCATGCACGATAGAACACGATAAACAACAAATATATGGTGTCCAAATCCTTGTTTGATCCCCCACATTACACACAAAATAAAGTTTGTAACACTTATGCTCTAGTGAAGTAAAGTTTCGCCTTTGAAACTTGAACATTTCACCAATACATACCAATAATTCAGACACACAAAACACTCATAGTGACATGTTTTCTGGTTCACTGCTTCTTCATAACTGACATAATTCTTATGAATGTGTGCTACGCTAATAGACTACGTTTGTACATGACTAGGCCTGCACAACAGTAGCAACGGTACCATTTGAATTAGCTCATTTGGCTCCATTATATTTGCAATGCTTTAGGAACTTTCATTTGGCGAAAAACGTTTCAAAATATTATTCTTAATTCTAAAAAATTAAAACAAAAAAAGCTGTACTTGGAAGTGTGCGGAGGGGTGGGGGGCAGGGGGGAGATTACAATGGGTATAGGAATTCTTACAATTGAAAAAAAACTGATTTTAACGACACTATTCAAAACTTATTGGCCTACTTTCATGAAACGAAAATAATCTAAATAAATTTGGTCAATTGATCAAAGATTTTTTGATTCATTTTACAATTATATATCCTACTATTACACAAATCCTGGAACAGCTAAAGTAATATCATATTGGGGAGATTAGTGATTTCTAAATAAATTTGTCAAATAAGGAAGTAATAGTAAATTCTGGTTTAAATAAAACAACACATTAAACAGCAATTGATACCCAGTAAGATATTACTATATTTTGTAATATATGTTGTTGTAATTACTCCCAACCCTACAACATTCAGATATACACTCACCGGCAAAATAATCGATCCACTCAAAAAATTGATGAAGTTTGTTTGTTAATAAGTTTGTTATTTTAAATTCAATTTGATTTATTTTTTGCATATATTGTAGGTAAATTTGAATGTAATCTATCACATCTTTGGAATTTTAAGAAAATTTGGCGTACATCATTTTATACAGGATGACACAAAGTCTGTTTTTTAAATCAAGTTTACGAATTTATCGTTTTTGCATAGAGGGCTATTGAAACACTGTCAGTTGTGAAATCTAAAACTTATCAATTACGTTTTTGAACGTGTTTCTTGTTGAATAGTAATTTAAAATATGGATCTTTCTGTAACCGACGCAGCGAGAGCTATTGCTTTGATTCAGGATGGTAGGTCACAGTATTATGTGGCCAGAGTGTTGGGAGTTTCAAGATGTAAAGTTCAAAGAGCTGTTTAACGGTTTAATGAATTTGGTGTATACACAAGAAGAAATCATTGTGGTCGAAAGAAATCTACTAGTGAGCGAGATAATCGACTTTATAATTATAAATAAACTATTGAGGGACAGAAAAGTTACTTCTGTGCAAATGAAAAACAGATTAGAGGACGTAAAGCAAGTTCAAGTAAGTGATAGAACATCTGATTGAAAATGGCTTGGATGGTCAGCCGCAGGCACCTAGGCGTCAGCCCATATCCTGCAATTTTCGGGTACCACACCGCACATAACAAGTTATGTGCCTTGAAACTGTCACCCACTATCTCACCGCCCGCACGAGACCGACACCTCTCGGAGAGGACCGGCGAGCCGGAGGGCTCCTCTCCCCCGTGCTACCCATGTTAGACAAGTTTCCTTGTCAGCGTTAGACGGGTCACCGCTGGAGACGCTTTAGCGAACTCCTACCTCACATCTAACCCCACGGGGCCTAGGCCTCCTTGCGGATGGCTACTATCGGCCAAGCGTGGGAAACGGAATCTGGCCGTGAGGTACAACCAGCCCGCCCGTGAATTAAGCCTGAACTACGGGAACGGCCGGGCCGAAGCCCTACCCCAATATGCCAACCACGCCAACTCTTTCGCCCCTCCGGCGATCAAGTATCCGCGGCAGCTACAGTGAAACCGTAGGGTCCCAGAGTCACCGAGTTGTTTTAGAATGAAACCAAAGGTTTCCCCAACCAGACAACCAGCGGGCGGACTACTCCTCGGCGAACCGACTTTTGTCCTCCCCTACTATCTTCGCCAAATTCTCCCGCCACGCCCGTTTCCCTGAGTGTGGCCACCAAGGATGGGGTAGTGCAGCTGCAGAGTTCTCTAGGTAAGCGCCGTAGGGTGCCTCACTTACCCACCGTATATTCCGACGGTTAGCGGCCGGACACCGGAGCGTATGCCCATGCCTACGCCCAAGCATCCTCCCCTATATACGAAGTCTACTCCCGCCACGCCCGTTGCCCTGAAACTATGAAATCAGGGATTGGGTAGTGCAGCCGCAGAGTTTTAAGGGTCGACGCTATAGGGTAAACGCCGACCCTATGGTAAGTGATAGAACAATAAGAAGGCGGCTGTTTGATATTGGACTGCGTTCTAGGAGACCTGCAACTGGTCTAGAGTTATTGAGACACCACCGAGTTGAACGCCTTAGATTTGCTAGGGAATATGTAAATTGGGGTAACGAAGAATGGAGCAACATCCTATTCACGGATGAGTCCAGATTTTGTCTTAGAACACCAGATGGACGTGCAAGAATTTACCGGAGAACTGGTGAACGTTTCTTTCAAAACCATTTTTTTTTCCTAGAGTAAGTTATGGAGACGGTTCGATAATGGTGTGGGGTGGCATAAATTTTGAAGCTCGGACAGACTTGGTTATAATTAACGGAGGAGCCATGACAGCCGATAGATACATAAGAGAAGTTTTAGAGCCACATATTGTTCCTTTTGCACCGACCGCATATTGCCAGAATTGCACGCGTGTATTTAGCCGAGGTTGAAATCTCAGTAGTAAATTGGCCTGCTCTAAGCCCAGACCTAATCCCAATTGAGCATGTTTGGAATGCACTTGGGAGGAAAATACGATCTCGTGTACCAACGCCTGCAAATTTACAACAGCTTAGTGACGTTCTAACTGAAGAATTGAATCAAATCAACCAGGCTTACATTCAAAACTTAATTGAGAGCATGCCAAGACGAATTGCAGCTGTTTTCCGTGCACGTGGAGGAAACACTTCGTATTAAGTCTTTTATGTTTTTCATTTTTTTTTCAATTCCTTTTCATTAAATTCGGTGTTACGTTAAATTCGTAAACTTATTGTTAGTACCATAGAAAAAATGGTACTAAAAAATGTAAGATTTTTCTTAAACCCTTGTATCTTTTACAAAAATTAAGCTATTGTAATAAATAAAAAAAGAAATTGTAAAGAAATGATGTGTCTTGTTAACAAAATAAGAAAATACAAGGTGTAGCAACTTTGACAATCCATATGTGGTTTTAAAGTTGATTTAAAAAACAGACTTTGTGTCACCCTGTATAAAATGATGTACGCCAAATTTTCTTAAAATTTCAAAGATGTGATAGATTACATTTAAATTTACCTACAATATGCAAAAAAAAATGAATCAAATCGAATTTAAAATAACAAACTTATTAACGAACAAACTCCATCAATTTTTTGAGTGGATCGATTATTTTACCGGTGAGTGTACTTTGGAAATGGTATTGATTTTAATGGATCTCTGTCCCTGGTATCTGTAGTCGCTTGACAAACATCTTTCCATATACTTAGTTTTGAATTAAGTTGATCATGTTGGGAAACCACGCCTTATTTTTAGTGCGTAATAATTAATAACCTTATACAAATATTTTGGAATTGACTGCACCGTCTTTTTGTTGGGATTAAAATTCTGCGAGCAAATTCAACTATACCTGCAAATTTATCTTTGACAGCGTCTTGTGCTAAAATAGCTTCTCTAAATCCACTTGGACTTGCATCAATGTAATGGTAAATAGTTTTGTTTTTCTGAAAATATATGTTAAGTTTATAACTTCTCAAATCTGTTCTTTCAATGTAATCAAAGCTTTGTGTGTTAGTGTCTATTTCCAGTTTATATTCTTCAAAGTCAAATCACACAGTGATTTAGAACTTTCTTCTAACTTGAGTAGGAACTTTCATGATGTTGTTTATTCAAATTTTTAATGTCATACGAATTTAATTTTTGCTATATTAAAAATACATTTCTTGTTATTAATTGCAAGATTACTGTCGTATAATTTATATATATTTTACAGTCTTTCCGAAAATTAAAGTTATCGCTTAGGAGGGTCGTCTACATACCAGTTGATTATTTTACAGCGATGCCATATCTACATAATTCTATAAATCGTTTGCTTGATTTTATTTTAATATAATTTGAAAATTGGACTTCATACACATATTTCGATAAATGTTTTATATCTACTCATACAATTTTGTCTATTAATATACGATATTAATTTCACAATCGCTATTCCCGTTAATTCCCGTAATAGGAGAATAGAGATTACTCGATTAATTTTTAGATTTAATTACTGAAATTTGATATGAGCATTCAAAATACGTCTACACATGTGTGTATGAAGCTCAATTTTAAAATACGTTTTAAATAAATTATAAAAACATTATATTATGAAACAAGTTAAGTGTGGCAACATCGCCAGCTGTCAAACGGTAGTCGGGCCTCTTAAGTTTATTACATCTTGTGTTTTGAAACAGTTTCTCTGTCGCATTAATTTCGAAAGGTTCATGTCTCTAGAGCTCAATGTATGATTCGAATTTTAATAATAACTTTTTTTACTGAAATTTAGCTTCCCAATTGAAATAGAATCTTTCCATGTTTTCATGCTACTTGGTTTTTATTTTCATCAATTGCATTTGCAGAAATTACAATAAAAAACCTTAACTTAGACCCGGATTATTAGTTTCAACAAGTTTAGAATTTGTTTTAATGTTTCGTGCGAAAATGTAATCAACATGCTGGCTTATCTTAAATCAGCATTCAAACATCAGAGACACGCAATACAAAATGATGCATTGAAAACATTTTTATAGAGCACAATTTGCATCCATACCACTTGAAACTACATACTACATCTAACCATATCAGATCAAGATTATTAAAAACTTGTTATAGAAAATCGTAGTGAATGATGAAACAACCTCTACAAATAATGCAAAAATAAATTGGCCAAGCAGTAATCCACAACTTAATGCAGGAAATTGGCGATCAAAATCTGTTTTTGACAGATTAATTAATAACAATTATAAATACAAAAATTAATATATTAGAGACTTTGTCCGAAATATTTATATTAGCAAGAGTAACGAATTGGTAATGTGCAGTTCAAGCCACATTTTCATAGGTTCATTTAAAAAAAAGACAAAAATTAGTTACGGTGGATACTGAAAATAAATAACATGTTTTAACTAAAACAAGATTTATTTGCTTAGAGTTGAAAGAGCTTTTGAAATACTCATTTATCTTTGATGTTTGGTAATGGATATGTATCTATTTTTTCAGCTTTGCAGGACTTCGCCTGTAAAAGTTGTTAGACGTGAATAAATATGTATATATTACGTTTGGAACTTATAAATATTTAGTTAGTAGATGAAACGGTAAATTAGGACATCAATCATGATATTTCTGGCCGAGTGCAACAGTGAAATTTCGATTGAATTACCAGTTTCTGAGATATTGACGTATGTCTGGCTGTAACCGTACCACCCTAGAATTATTCCTTAATAAATATTAATTAAATTAATTTTAGAGCTATCTTATTTGAAATCTGTTCTGATTATTACATCAATAGAATCAATAGTTTTTCCAGAAACAAAAAAAAACAACCTGAAACTATATTCTTTGACAGGATTTCTCGGAGAACATGCAGAGTCATAGGGATAGCAAGAACTATCTTAAATGGAATTTAGAGGACACTGCCAGATTAATACAAGGGAACTTCCTAGATTCGCACCTTATCGTCATTCGTCCCGCTAGGTATAACCCCATATTATTATCATAAATAGGAAAGCTAAAAATTATATTGATGCGAAATCTGTTTATGTTCAAAGAACAAATACAATTTCAGAATTGAGTATAAAACGTTCAGCTGTTTCAAGAACTTCGTGCCTTCGAATAACTGCGGCGCCCCCGAACACACGCCAATGCACTATGCTCTCCAACATTTAGAGAAGGTGCTTGAAACAGTATCGGAGAAATTAAGGACCATGACTGAATCGGAATTGAGAGCAGCTGCCGCTTCCTACAACCCCGTACATTTACATGACGAAACAGATGTGAGTATTTAATTTTGAAAAGTTTTTCTAGGTTAATGACGTCATTATTTTCGTATGTACGTACATAATGCATGAATTAAAATCCTCGAAAGAATTCCCATAAATCTTTTTATTCTCTGTAGTAGTATAACAAAGAGAGCAGAATATTACCGAACGTTTTACGACGAATTTATAAAGATCTTTATGATCTGTACCAGATGCGTTAGAGCTTTCAAATTCTATCTCAGTATTTTCCAGAAAGAGGTCGTAAAGATGGAGTATTCAGTTGTTATTCTGTCTTTTTTAGTTTCATAAATTTCCTGTAATTAATAATTTTGATAGAACATTTACCATTTAACAATAATAAATTTATGTTGACAACAAGAATAATAACGCTTCTTCAAACCGAAGATCGAAAATGACCTTAAAATTAATTCTAGAACTTTACGCGAATCTTTAATTAATTATTTTTTAATAATTCCACCATCAAATAAATAATATCATTTACTTATTAAATCATTTCACTGAATTGTAAATATACAACGATAACCAGATATATTAATAAAATTAAGCGTGCTTACGTTCCTGAGACGCTGATAAGATGTGATTAAACACACAAACAACTCAAAATTGGTTATCTCAAAAGCTACGTCACAGTGACATCACATCAAAATGTTGTGCAGGAAAAATCACAACAAAAAAGGCAATGTATTTGATGAAAACCATTTTAACATCCACACGGTTTTTATGCCCTTTTCCAACTTTACATAATTTTTTATACTTTATCTAGAGACTGTATGTTATTATTTATGATTATTATTTATTATTTTGCAATTACTACGTTTATTCTATATTGTTCCAGAGGTTGGTAAATATAATAAAAATCAGTCGATCTCATTTCTTAACTCACTAGTTCAGAAAATATGGTTTTATTTGTCCTCAACAATTTCCTGAACTATCCATCTTAGAAAGATTTAGAATGAACATCAAAAAAACTAAAACATCTTTCAGCAACATCTCAAAATTTTTAATTTTCAAAAAAGGGGTACAACAGTATTTCAAAATAAAAGCTTGAATAGTTCAGATCAGTTGCCCCTGATTCCAGAGTGGGTTGGCATCTATCTCAGTGTAGTGCAGTGATGTTCCACCAGTTTTCGAGCTTCCTATGGCAATCAAGTATCACCTCGGAATCAAACCTGACAGCCTGTAGTGCTCTAAGGACAACCTGGCTGTCAGATAAATTTCTACCGATTCGTTTACCTACAGACAGTTTAAAATGCACTCTGCACAAGCCTGGATAACAATCATTTCGACTTAGACAATGGATGGGGAGATCCCTAAGCTGTTGGCCTCGCCATCCGGCCCTCCATGTCTCCAAATTCCAATACCCGTCCTCCCTACTGGAGATATCTAGATTATATCCCCCAATGAAACTGAAGACGGACGAGAACTTGTATGGTCTTCTAGTTTACCGGAGAAACCCCTGTATCCACTACATTTTGCTCTAGAGACCCCTAAAGCTGCCTCCAATCACAACACGAGTTGCAGCGGAGGAAGCCCAAGGATCATCACCACATAGGGCTCTTGTGAGATGCCTAAACAGGCAGTCCTTTGGACTTTGCTAAGCGCGTTGGTCGTATAGCTCAAACTAGTTTTGGGCCACCAGACCAGCGATGCATAAGTTCTAGAAGGTACTATGATTCTCGTCTACAGCCAGTGTACCATCGAAGGTTTCAGCCCCCACGTTTTACCAAACATTCCTCTATAGGCATCCTTGTGGTTCTATTTGTCACACGTTCTAGGGGTGGTTTGTACGTCAATTTGATGTCATATTCTTACCTTTCCAACAAGTTGACAGAAATGATAATTATCCATAAAAAATTCCAATTTTTCCAAGAAAGTGGGGGAGGGTAAAATTTTATTGCTTTAATTTCTGGTCTAAATTTAGAATGTAGTTATTTGTTTAAATGTTTGTGGCATTGGAAACGTACCTTATAGATATCGTGTAGACATGTTTTATAAAAAAAAATGCCAATTTAAATGAACAATGAAGTCAGCGTAAGAAAACAGTCTATGGTGTGGAATTTTTTACTATCCAATCGTGCATTAATATTTATTCTGAGCGACGTAACGTTTTTTGGTAACTAGCTCTGTTTATTCGACGCTTTTGTAAGGTTGGTGGTTAACAGATCAGTTCAGAAAAGATGTATGAAAGGGTTTCAATCAATACATTTTTCCACTAAAACTAATTTTAATTTGTCTCTCCTAAGGACTAATTATAAACTCTATCAAACATTTTTGCAATAATTTATATAAGTTCCTCGATTGCTTTTGAAGATAATGCTTATAGAAATCTATTACACGACGATAATTAAATGATATTTAAAGCTACTAAATTAAAAATTATTAAACACTAAATAAAATCATAAGGAACTGTCATCATGTAATCACCCATAAATACAATAAAAGTATCTACTTCTATTACACACAATGTTGGCACGATATTATTCTCACTCGAACATAAACACATCTTGGTAGCCATCTAATTGCATCTTGACGCCAAGTACTTAATTATATTTACAGACAGAAGAAAACACAATACAAACATCCGACGACCTGATGCCAAACAACGCCAATATCGTATATGAAAAGCCCAAATTGGAAGAATCGTTTTGGTGGAGAGAAAACGTGCAGTTAGATAAATATGACATATCGTTGATAGGTTTCAGTAAAGGTTGCGTCGTCCTGAACCAGTTCCTATACGAATTCCATTATTTAAAAACATTGACGCCGGACGATCAAACTTCCATGGGTATCGTCTCTAGAATTAAAGATATGTACTGGTTAGATGGTGGACATTCTGGCGGTAAAAACACTTGGATAACATCGAGGCCGTTGTTAGAGACGCTAACTAGATTAGGTAAGTGTTCGTAAAGCGTAAAATGAAAGTAAAATTCTCAAAACCCAGACAACATCTTAAATTAAATTGTTTATAATTTGAATACTGTTATGATGTGTTCTGTTCTGTTACGTATTAACATCTAGGTTTATGATTATGTATTCACCTGATTATTACATTCTATTCGATTGTATACATAATTTTCCGTAGGTTCTGGCAATCACGTTCCGCTTGTTTATAAATAAATTCTAACTTGAATTACAGAGATTAATTTCTATTGTCTTGTAGATTGTCTTAAATATTTTTAATACCTTGTTTTATATTTAGAATTAGATTTTTTATGTTGATGTTACAAAAATAAATAGAAATAAGCTTGAAAATAAAATACTTACTCCTATAATTTATGTTGTAGAATCTATAAAAAGAAAAATCTTTTTATTAAACAGAACAAAAACACTTTTTTTTTTTTTACTTTTATATAAAAAAAAACACCTGTCAATCTCATCATCAATCAAGTTGGCGCTGGTGTAGGACGTTATTACATTTTTTTTAATCTCATATTTTTTTCGAATTTTTAATGGAATTGCTAGTGGATCGATATTAAACAGAATTTTTCTCATGGAGATATACAGGGTGATCCGTTAGTGCAATATAGTCTTTTACTATTTTCTATCATTACTTACTAATGATCTATCAAAACTACTGTTACTAGAGCATTTGGACGAAATACAACTTTTGGATGGACTCTATTAGTGTCGGTGCTAAATTAAATGCTCGAAAACATCCCCATCCGCTTCAATGCATTTTACAATTCGTCAGCATCAGGCGGTTGTACCATATTTTATGTACAGTTTGAAATTAGCATAAAATACAAGGTGTTCTGTTAAAGTTTAAGATAACGAAGTTAGTAGCCGTACTACAAAATCTGAACACCCTGTATAATCGGAAATACTTTTGAAAGGTGTAGAATCACCTCTTGCATAAGGGAGGAAAAAATGACAGCTCTGTTTGCCGCTGCTTGCCCCTGCTTTGTTTATAAGAGATCACCGTACTACAGCTTTGATATCAAATAATTTGCTAGCATTAGAAACACTTCTAATGCAGTCAACAATCCACAATTTCATGATTTATTCTCGATTTCTTGGCCGGATTACGGCGGATTACGAAAATAATGGAACTTTTTCTCAAATTTTTATTTAACGATTGTGTCTACAGTTTCATCAACAGCGGAAGTTTTTTTTTTTTTTTTAATTCGTCCAAGTATTTAACGTAATTGTCACCGATAGATAATGTGTATTGAGATGTCCTCTAGTCAGACAAACTGAAAAATTAAGAAAAAGTTCCATGATTTTCGTCAATTTTAAGTTTGAGTGAGAGTAAGTAGTAAATTTGGAAAAAAAAACAAAAAAACCGCAATATCTCGAAAACGGATGACTTTTGAATAAGGCAAATTGAGCTGTATCTTTCGCAAATGATCTTTACTAACACGCCGTAAAGTATGACCGTTTCATTACTAGTCACCCTGTTTAAACAAAGTTTTTTTAAACAATTTCTATAAAAAAAAGTAGGCATGAGAGAGCGGAAGTGGAAAGATGAGAGGGAGGGAGAGAATGCTGCAGTCATACATAGTCGAAAACAGAACCCATTTGAATATTGATTTAATTTTAATAAACAATTCTACAGTCTCTTGCTAAAAATTGTCCTTTATTTATTTGATTTGTATCTGTGGTAGACACTACTACTGCAACCCTTGCTGTGTTGTTTCTGTATATGTAATTGTCTTCAATCGCCTTGTCACAGCACTATCTCGCCCTTTATATTGCTGCGCTGTTAATCATTTTGCTCCCAAAATAGTGAAAGCTACGTTTACAACCACTTTAAAATTCGATAATTATTCATACTTAAAACAATATGTTTTAAATAGACCCATTTACAACAATTTCAAAGTACAATTGGACACAAAATTCGAAGTGAAATTCATTGCAAACTCGCATTTCGTTGCTAAGTATGTCCAAGCATCACATTGGAAATTATATAATTGGCTCCTATGATTGGCTTGCACTAAATTTCCTTGGTAACTTCACGTAGTTCGATGACAGCTCGTATGAACATGGCACGTCGATACGTGATTGTAAATGCAACTTTGCTATTTAATGCGTACTCACAAGCTTAATTCGTAACTTTGAATTGGTTGTAAATGTTCCTGAATGGTAGATCAATCGGGACAGAATTCTCCGCGAAAAATGTTACCGTTCCCGCGGAGAATTGAAGCTCAGATCTTAGCGAGCTGCCACATCAATGGATAGTCCGACCCTGTTTAATTAACTTCGTGATAATAGTGTCTTTACCCCTTTTGTCCGTCTGATAGTTGGTTATATTTCTTAAAACAAAAATAAATGTGAATGTTCTTGCACATAAAGCAAGACTATGAGAAGGTGGTGAAATAAAACCACAAATTATCGGGTAACCAAATTATGAACATCCGTTCTGAAGCTGGTTCATGGCGAACCAGTTTTATTTTCACAAATTTGAGCTTGAAATGCTCCTAAAGAAAATAGTTTGTTTAAACACTCATTTATTTATACGGTTAAATTTTAAACTGACATAGTTTAAAATTGTGCCAAGAATTTGTAAAGTAATTATCACCTAATAATTATTATCATTAGTTTCATTTTCATACTCACAAATTATGTGTGCACTAAATTCTGACTCAGATAGTAGCTATTTTGTCATACTTTGTAAACAAATTGAAACTGTGACTGCAGTATTTTGTTATTTTTAGCTAAGTATTCATTTTCATTAAACAGTCACAGCCAATAAAATAAAATCTAATAAGTTTTTATTTGAAATTATATGATTGCTCATAAAATCTGAAATAACTCATAAAATTGTGCATTTAGGCATGCAATAATAAAATACAGTATCTTCCATTTACATGAACTGAGAAAATAAAGTGCAAGCCTATATTTTGTTTCCGTAAATTTCGGAAAACATTGACATTATCACAATTTTTTTGCCCACGAATTTACACTTGTCATATCAACATTACTTATTTTAATCTAATACAGGTATTAGAGTGCACGTCCACGTGACACCGTACCAAATACAAGATGATCGTCGTCCTTGGATCAAGAAAGAGGAGAAGCTATTCAGCGACATCCTTAGAAGATTAGGTGCACCGGTCGATAGGAGCGTTCATTTCGAAAACGTGTGTCCAAATCTCTTCATACATTTCGACGTCATCAATGTGTTTAAAGATAGGGAAATAGAAAAGAAGGCCAGCCAGAAGAACGTGGTCAAATGATGAGGCGAATATCAAAGTGAGAAAAAATATCTAGGAAACTCCTTAAAAGATATATATTATACTTCAACTTTGTCGTTAATAAGACTATGGTTTTGACTTTTTTTTTCTTTTGCAAGATGCTTTACCTCTGTATCATATTATATCATAAAATAGTATTATATATGATATACAACAATATAATATTATTATACTTATTCTTGTTGAGATGGCTATCAATATTTATTTATTAATTCCATTTTATATATATTGTAACATTTATTTAAAAAATAACGAAATAAAATAATGTAAATTTGTTAATTTGTTTGAATTTATTGAGGATTCTCTAAAATTACAAAATTACAACGGCAAACACTGCTTGCGACATCTAGTGAAGGATTTAATAATCTCTCAATTAGAATTCTGTTTTATCTACAAAAGTTGCGAATTAACTGTAATAGATGTCGCCACTTAACCTAATAAATTTTAAATGGAAATCAAAAATTTTACGATTCAAAATTTAAAATAAAACAAAAAAAACATTATATTACATTTATTTTTAAACAAAATTGCTTTTATAAAATAATCTACATTAACATATTATTGGGCAAGGTGCTAAAAATCGACCCAAAGCTCTTTGTTTGGAAACTGTAACAGACAAAAAGTTATTCAGATATTTCAAATCTAACATAATCTTTACCTTCTAAATCATGTTTAGTTTTATTTTGCCATTCATCTGAACCATCGCAACAGTCACATATACCATCATTAACACGATTCGATGGTATTTTTATCGGTGATTTCCGAGTTAATGATTCCTGTTTGCAATAAAATTCACCATTCGAACAAGCATTTGTTCCTGGCTCGTCTGTGCCATCCAAACAATCACAATAGTCATCGTTAATCTTGTCGAAACTTATAACCTCCATACTGTGAATGCATTTAAAGATATTATCATCAGTTTTTTCATAAAACCTTCTATTTCTCGTGTGTATTCCTGTCACGGAAATATGAGCATATTGATCTTGAAGTGAGTCTTCAACATTTACAACATCAGTACCGGACGTCTTGTTCAATTGACTGAAGATTATTAACTGATACACAATAAAGACACCAGAGATTATGAATATTGGATATAAGCAGAACTTGATCCTTCTTCTAAAGAGGCCATGTGTCACTTTTCCGATCATTTATTTACCTTAAATATAGCATGTTTTGAACGAAAACACTGAAAATTTAACCTATTTATTGGGATATTTTCAAATATGTACGATATTTTGACATAATCTCAATTGACATAAAAATATATATGAAATTAGCTGTAAGCAGTGAAGCCAACCTGTAAGAGAACTATACTAATTGAATATCGTCACTTTTCCCAACAATATCCTAGGAATAATTTTTAAACGCTCCTAATCTGGCGATCCCAGTGTTGCTATCGCGTCTACCTAATCTTTTAACATTACGTATTGTGTGGGTAAACATTTTTCTCACCGTTGTAAAATTTGAAACATATTGAACTGTTATTTTGATATTTTTTTTTATTACTGGGTGTATCACTACGTAGTTGGTAATAAGTACATAGTTGTTTAACTGAATAGACAACACACAGACAAATGTTATCATATCGAGTGTCAATGGTCCCATTGCAACCATACAGCATCTTAAACTTTCGAACAAAAAATTGTCACAAAAAAAGAATTTTGGTGCAACCAACTTCTATCAATTGAAATTGCTCACATGGTAAGCATTCCATTTTGAAGCGTACGATTTAAGAAATTTAATTAAATTACAGTTTGAATTTAAGAAATTTTGCAATAAGTTTAGACATATTTGTTACTGCGTTAATTCTGATTATAAATGAAGTATGAACAGTCGTGGGCAGATAAATGTAGTACAACCTTAAATTTCATATGTATACATATATCAAACATATAAAATTTTATTATTGTAAGACGAACTTTAGCTTAAGCTACTTGTCATAAAAATAAAATGTCAGATCATACCGGAACATACAGAGTGAACAAAATCAAGTGAAGGGTGAATCATCTAAAACGTTCAGTTGGGAACACTGAGTAATTGGCAGCAATCATAGCGCGAACTAACTTGCATATAAATTGTTTTGACAGGTTCGATAAAAATTGTATACTGCGTCAGTAATCTAGAAATATGCCGGAAACCCGATGAAATCCGCAAGTAAATAACAGTATATAGCCGGTAATAGATGGAATAGAGAAATAACAACAAAATGACAGTAAACGGAAACAACCAAATGACAGAAAGCACTGTCTCGATTACGAATATTCTCTAAAAATACAAAGAGTGCAGAACTCGTGTGCTAGGTTCATTTACAATTTACACAGATGGGAACATACTTCTCCTTACATAAAAAGCGCTGGGTGGCTAAGTATGCGCGATCGTAGATATCTTCACCTTTGCACGCTTATACATAAAGCTAAAGAGGGGCGTGCACCTCTCTACATTGCCAATATGTTAAACGAGCGGGCCATGTTCCATGCTAGAAACCTGAGACACATGGATCGCTTGATGGTGCCTAGGCACCGCTCTGCTCTTTACGAGCGTTCATTCTGCTACATTGCACCCAAATATTTTAACACCCTTCCAGCAAATGTAAAGAACAAAACTGGAAAAGCTTTTAAATTTGCACTAAAACGCTATCTACTTGGTGATCGGTGATCTCTCATGATTTGATGATGTTGTGTGATGATATTTGACCTAATTTTTTCGCGTGTATTATATACATCGTGATGTATTATATTAATGTCGAGCTCTAGAGTTACATATTTATTATATTATTGTAGTACTGTTGTTCGTTTGTACTTTTTGAGAAGGTTGAGTAGAACAGCTTTAGCTGGACTCCGCCTAAATAAAGACCATTTATTATTATTATTATTATTATATTTATTTAGCTTAGCAAACTGTAGAATGTAAAAATCAAGCGAACCAGGGATTTTTATGCTACCACTACACTTCACTTGAGAATGCTCGCATTGTAAATAAAAACTAGAAGCGACAGGGTAGCCAATAGTAGAAAAGAAAAATGCTATAATATGATGACACTAAAGAACGTCTTCAGTTGATCGCATTGAACAAAATGGTGGCAGTATAGGTACTGTTTATGTTACTTAAGTTTGTGGAAACAAATATTTAGCAGCTTTGTTGAGTAAATATATATAATTCTTAAATAATAAAAAAAAACTTAATAATTTATTATTTATTTAAAAAATACGTAAAAAATAATACAACAATAACTTAATTCTACATAACACAAAATTAAAGCAAATCGTCAATGGCTTCCTTTCTTTGTTTTTGGGCTTGTTCCTCCGTTTTTTTCTTCTGTTTCCTATGCCTCCTAATTATAAAGTATAATACTATTAAAAGGAACAACGCTATCGTTCCCATTGAGATTCCAACATTGGTGAGCAATTTCTTCTTGTATATCTGTTGCTGCTGCGCTTCATGCAATCTTCTACAACTATTGTAGATATTCAAGTCGTCAATGGGTACTTGATTTGTACATTCTAAAACAAACAAAAAAATACTAAAATTAGTTTAAGTTTTATATTTTAAGTACCAATTACATACCGGGGAACCCGCAATTAAATCGTGTAAATTTAACATGCCTGGCTGTCAACCATTGTTCTAGGACGTAGCAATCGCATGCGCTGTCAAAAGTAGTGGTAAAATTTATATCTACTAATTCCTGCAGATTGCAAAGACCTGCAAACATCGTCGTGTTTAACTTGACGTTTGTATTACTGGTCACGTTGTAAACTTCTAACGTGGGGACTTCCCCCAAAATCGGCAGTCTCTTAAGTTTATTATTCGATAAATCCAAATATACTAGTGGACTAGTTACGGGTGAAGCTTCTTCGATGTCGTCTACCATCTTGGGATTCCTAATGCCGCCCAACCGAAGCTTGTTTAATACTGGCAAAGAGAATATTCCGCTTGGAATTTTGTAAAGTGCAGTCGATGATAGATCTAATGTATAGAGACTAGTTAAATATTCCAAAGCTTTCTCGTCAATATCTGTAAGTATATTCTCCGCTAAGTACAAATGTTCTAAGTAGGAGTATGGTCTAAAATCTTCTTCGAATATTTCACGTATTCTATTATGACCTATATCCAATAACTGAAAAGAAAAAAATAAATGATTTAATTTCTTTGTTTTATATTTCGTAATATGTCAGTTTTAACATATGTACTATCATATATGAGTCATTCGTTTAAACAAAAACAATTAGATACCTCGAAGAATACACATCAACGTAATTATTTCTGTGTATAAAATTGAGGAACTTTTCTGTATACAATATAGTCTGTAATAACAACATTATTCAAAGGTTCAGTATTCGATTGATAATGAGGGCTGATGAGCTTTCGAAACACATGTCCCGAGTTAATTGGTTAAATGTTGTGGTGTTGGTGTTACCAATTTCTTATCGGTAAAAATGACGTTGTTTGTACGTCAAATATTGACGTTACTTATACGTCAAATTTTGACGTCTGTGGATTTTGTGTATGCAAATGTTATATTGCACTGATAGTTCCTTCCCAACAACGAATGATACGCAGCCAGGAAACCGATTCTAGCGCAACGCCGCCGGTAGAATTCGATCCCCTCAACTCTGGTCTGCCATTACCAGAGAACGGCAGCTCTACTATTTCGATCACCACATATCAATTATTTAAACACTAACCTCAAGTCTTATGACAAGAGTTTAGCTTTATCTTCTGAATTGGTTTCTAATTGTTGACACTGATTGAAATCAACAATATTTCTTTTTAAGAATAGTCACCAAATTCTTTTTTTATCTTGATATCTTTTTATTTTTTTGCTTCGACGTGCATTGTAAAATAAATATGTCATATTACCTCTATACCTCCAGAAAGACACTGCGGTATACGAGTCAATTCCTTCCCATAACAATCGGCTGATTTCAGTCCTTTCACGCGTACGATGTGGCAAGTCGATTGGCATAGCTCGCAGTAGACCGATGGAGACGATATCACGTAGTACATCACTACCAGCACGTGTAGCATTCGCATTCTAACTGTAACAAAAACGAAGACAAACTTTACAAACATCGACTGTGTGTGCTTCGGAAGCATTTCTATACGCAGATATACCATAATAGAAACGAAATTGCACGAAATCTATCTTTAAAACTTCTGAGAATGTCGCGAGTTTATAATTAAAAATCTTGCGACGCATCAGAATGCAAGAGTAAACGTAAATGGTACTGCGTTTACATGCAGAGGAATCGATTTCTTCAATGGAAGATGTGACATGGTGAATTGCAACACCGGTTTCTTGTATTGGCGAGAGCTAATAACGGTTGACGCAGAGGTGTAAAGCTTAAACTTAATTACTTGCTAATAATAAAAGTGGACAGGTATATGACGCAGATGGAATTTTCTGTAGAAAGTGCTGTATTGTTGGATATGCCGAATTAAAAACAAGACTAGTCAACTACCTACGAATAATTAACTTGTCGATGTAATAATACACGTTGACAACATAATAAATTAATCAAATCAACTTATGCAGTTCTTAAATGTTAAGGTTCTACTGTTGACATTTTGTAAAATTTCTAATATTTTTTTATATCCAACTGTTCTTTGACATTTCAAAGTTTCAATACCTTTGTCCAGAATGATTTTTTTTAAATCGTTTCAAAATGATACAAGAATAGATCAATGTATCCGTAACTTTTTGAATTTCTCGCATTAGGTATATATTGAAAATCGTCACAACCTCTGTCATCACTATCTGGCAAAACTGCTGTCAAAATTTGAAAAGTTGCGCCATTTAAGTTTGACAGCCACTGAAACCAGACAACCTCATAAGCATTACTTTTTTCTGGCAAAAAAAAATCACCTAAACCACAGAATAAACAGAAAAGACAAAAGCTTTAAAATAGATGTCATGGTTTTTGTGCGCATGACTGGCAGACGCCATTTATAAAATATGTCCAAATATTTGACTGATTGATGTTTTGATTCTCTTCACAAAAGCACCCCCCAAAAGCAGCTTTAAACGCTTCTCAATTCTTTATTTTTTAGTTAAAAATAGCTATGTATTCGATATTTTTTGTTCAAAACGTTATGGTCTTTCCAAATATGTACAAATAGAATATTTTTTGGCTTTAAGTGAGTGAAGCCTACTATTAATAATGTTTCTTTGACATCGACTAAATACCAACATAACTACTTTACTATTCATTTAAGGACAATAGTTTATTGAAGCTTTTATATCACAAATAAAATTATCTTTCTAAATATGTACAAATATACAGGATGTTCCATTTAAAAAAATGATAAATTTTTAAATTTCTCAGAAATACGTAATTCTATTGTTTTTTCATGAACTGCATACTAATCAGCGTTAATAACACTAATAGTTTGCTAATTTGACCACAACTGTAGCTCCAAAAATAAGGGAGATAGCAATAGTGCACCGATAATTTCGGACACGGTGTGTGTGCTCTGCAAAATCAGCATCGATTATAAAGAAATGAGATGAAATTTGACGTCCATCACGGAACGTCAATATGAAATGGTGAATTACCTAAATGCTGCCTATATGATACTGCGGGTTTCACCCATGTAAGAGTGGATAGCAAGAAATATCCTTTACATACCAGAATGGTATTTTTTAAGATAAATTACAAAGACAGTAATACTACACGTTTTTAATGTTTTTTTTTACGTTTGACGTTGCGATAAAATCGTCGCCTATATGACGTGATTTTGACATGGTATTAAAGACACACCAGTTCTATATAAAAACGTACCTTTAAAATAACCGTAAAAACAGGACACATTAATGACGTTATTCTTTAATGTTATTACGATGCGACGTCCTTTGCATAACAGTATCATGTAGATGCCGAATAATCACAATGTAAACACCAAAAAATGACGTCATATCATAGGTTAAATGGTAACGTTATTTATACCGCCCTAAATGACGAATTGACATCAATTTCTAGTAGAGATATTTTCGGAAAACCTCTGGATAGTTTCCATATTGATATTCATGTACTACTATATATAAGTCTGTTATTCAAATATACAGTTACTAAGATAACGGAGAGCAACTCGATTTGTTTAAACTAGAAACATTTAACCATAACTGTAACGATTAGGATGGTATTGTCGCAGACTTTTTGTATAAAATTTATTTTTTCTCTACATATATTTTTAATATCCTGCTGCTTAATTTTGTGAAACAAGTTTTTCAGAAATAATAGTTGATGAATTAAAACTAAAATACAAACAGACCGGTAATACGTCTAATAGCATAGAATAGTTTGATTAGTATTGTACGGGCATGTAATTCGCCACACCTGCACTAACACAATATATGTAAACCTATTACAATAGAGCTGCGAAATACAGGTATGTTTTCGAAGCATAATTTACGAACAAAATTAAATATTCATTGCGATAACAACGTGCTCCAAATTAATTTGTAAACAGTTAAAATAATTTAAACACAATGAAATCTTCAATGTAATGTAATAGGAGAAAATAGACGGCGATTTAGGCAAAACAATAATAAATACACCTGGTAAAGTTTTGCAGTTTATGCATTCACGAAATATATTTTAATAATCTTCTCGTGATGGTGGTGAATAACTTAAAACAGGGGATCCAAATTATGATCTTACATTCTGTTTTAATGTTCTTTTAAAAGCATATAATTTGAATTCTTGTCAGATTAGTTTTTTTCTTCAATACCGTAAAAGGTAGTGACTTGAAATAAAGTGGGTGTCTTGAAATGTGAAGCTCATTTTATGTATAAATTCAGTAAATACTTAAGTGTAAATAGTGCAAGTGCGACTTTGTGTCAGACCTTCAACAAACATTGTAATTACCGCCTTTATGTAATACAAGCCGATAATGTTGGAAACTTTCTCAAAATAATCCCATTTCTGTGATGACGAACTAACAACATTTTAAAAATAAACATTTGTTAACCACCCAGTAACGGATTTACTTATTTTGTCCGTTTTGGGGGCCACTTGAAATACGATGGCGAAAGTAGACAGTACCCAAGAGCATCCGGACGAAGTGGCATGTTTAACATCAAATGATACATCAGATAAATTAATCCAATTTATCAAATGATGTCCGAGAAATAGTGGAAGATGACTGTATTTTAACTGAAGTTGAGACTTTGAAAGGTGCCAAAAGGAGATTTGTTGCTAAAGTGTTAAGGTAGTATTAAGCAATAACAGTTTTCAGTGTTCTTTTCTACGGCCCAGTACGAGAATTCAGAAAGCTTTTGTTTTCCCCCAAGTGCCAAATGAAGCATTAATAAAAAAAAAGTGAAATAGTGAAGCTTCTTACCATTCCTAAAATACTTCGAAGTGGTAGTTTTCGATTCAGAGGCATAACTAATGTTTACTAATAAATAATTTGAAGAGAAATTTTTATTCTGTTATTATTCTGCATCATGTTGTATTCAGTTTTCGTTTTACCTACTATCAATATTATAGAAGTCCAAACGACGTCATGTTAATTAACTGTGTAACTGAAAAACACGAACATTTCAATTCGTCTCTTTTTGGTGGCGACTTGAAATGCCAAAAAAAAAAATTATCATTACCAAAATACATAATCATAAGACGCAGTTAATACTTTAATCCGTTTATTACATTCTAGATTTTAATATAATGAATTTTATTAATTCAATTTTCAATAATTATTTACGATGTTCTCATTGACGAAAGTTTAAAATCGTTTCAAGCCACCACCTTTTACGGTACATCAATATTAACTATGAATTCTTGTACTATACGATATTTCGACAAGAAAGGTTTCTTCAGAAAACATCGTCAATTATGATTGGACTTATCGTGAACTATCATGTTTCCAACCAGAGTTTCCAATCGCCTATCATCCCCTTCTCTGATATACAAGAGTGAATATTTGTAAGACAATTGGACCCAAAATGGTTCAAAAGGTTGCAGATACTCGAGAAGTTAAAATGGGTGATTTGACCAAACGCTATTTGAAGATTGATTCCTTACTATGGCACTAGATTACTTCGAAAAGCTAGAAAGGTCAAAGGCACTATCAGAGGACAATTTGCAAAAACACTTATCTTTTAAAGTAACTCAAGACTACCAAAATATGGAGATCAGTTTCACTCTTCTGCCTGCCAATACCACGTATTTCACCGAACAATCAGATGTCTTCATATTTGGAACTATAAAAAAATTGGAAGAAAAATATTGACTGCTTGGAAAAAGAAAACTAAAGGCTTGTACATAGATTTAGATTTAGATATAAGGGTGATATTGCACCGCGACTGTGGGTCTATTGTGCCCCCTTACATGACGTGTAAGCTGCTGGGTTTTGCCCGCAGTCACAGCTCCCCATCCAGCCTGAGAGCTTTAATAAACTGTAACAGATGTGATGGTTTCAGAGAGAGTATTTCTTCCTCGTCTATAACGCCTTTGCCAAGATAGTTGGCGCGAATTTCTTCAATTGCTGTGCAGTTGGATATCAGGTGTTCCGGACTTTCATCTTCCGCCCCGCAGAACCTGCAGTCGCTATTCTGTTTCACACCTATTCTCTTCATGTACTCCCCGAGGTGACAATGCCCTGTAAGGAAACCTGTGAGAATGCGTAATCTGTTCCTGTTTAGTTCTAGCATGGTTTTTGCTAATTGAAATTTCCAAGGAATATCTTGGAATGTCTCAGACCAGGAAGATTGTGCCAGAGGGAAGCTCTGACGTCCTCTTCCCTGTCTTTAAATTCTTTCTTATAGGTGCTCATCCCTATTCCACAGAATGGTTCCGGTCCCACAAACGATGTTGTGGCGGCCTCCTTTGCTAATAGATTAGTTTTCTCATTGCCACTGATTCCAGTGTGTCCTGGTACCCAGCACAATGCAACTTTGTTTTCCTTGCCCAGGTTGTTTGGTTTATCCCGGCATTCCCAAACTAACTTGGAGCTGATGGTGTTAGAACTCAGCGCCAGTAAGGCTGCCTGACTGTCGGAGAAGATTGCAATATTCTCCTTCCGATAGTTCCTGTCAAGATTCACCTGAGCACATCTTCCAATCGCATTAATCTCTGCCTGGAACACACTGGGGTATATTCCCATCGGCTCTGAGTATTTGGTTCCTGGCCCGAATACCCCTACACCTGTTCCTTTTTCAGTTTTGGACCCATCCGTATACCATTTGATGGTGTTTGCTTTTAGAGAGTAAGTGGAGGATTGGGCTTGTACATAAGCAATTATTTTCATCTTTATTCAACAAGTGCCTAAATGGAATTGAAGCGAAAAATTGAACCTGTTGATAGAAGCAAAGTGTTAAACCATCAATTGAACATTCACAAACACAGATTAATACCTTAATGAATACTTTAGCTGATATGCTTCAAGAAACTAGAGATGCTCATAAACTGAAGGTGTGTCCTTTACAGACATAGAGCCTACCGCATCAACGTCTCACGAAAAGGAGACTGCGAAATTTCAACCTGAATAAATTGAGGAAAGAGGGTAGTTTCGATGAAGAAGATGTGGCTGAAGAGGATGTTCAAGAGAACAAGGAAGAGGATATTAACGAAAATTTTTCTTCACAGTCTTTTAATCTGTTCTATTGATTTGAGTTCAGCTTTAAAGCATATCTCTAATCTATTTTTGGCTTCTGGTGTATTTCTGGTCGAAGGGAGATTGGCGGAAGTGGTTCCAGCCAAAATATCGTCCAATTTTCGGTCTTAAATCTAGACTAGACGAGAAACAACGTAGGAGCCTAAGTAGTAGATCTATCTATTTAGATATTTCTGTAACAGAAGACAATATATCTGGCAATATGGGCCTTGTTCTGCGCCTTTCATGGTTATTTTTGGTATTCCACGAGAGAGCTGCTTGGCCCCTCTGTTATTTCTCGTATTTATAAATGACCTGTCTGACATATCCAACTACTCTTAATGTTTATTCTTCGTAAACGAATGTAAAACTCATAAAGACGTCAATTCCGTTGCGGACTCGCATAAATTGCAAAACGACTTAACTAATCTATATATCTGAATCCCATTAGATAAAACTTTAGCTTCGCTAGTGAAAACAATCCCTTAACCTCGATTTGAGATTTGGGCATTATCCCTCAATCATAGTTTCAGTTTAATGAACATTTACAGACTTTCAGAAATCTGGATTCTATTCTTATTCTATCTGCTTGCGATCAAATGGAAAAATACATTATAGTTTTATATTCCCTCCAAAGACTGACTACAGCCAAGTAGTAAAAATGCTCGAATAACCAACTTGGTAGAAGAGGATTCAAATTTATCTCAAAGAAAACATTACGTTCCTATAAAATATTGTCTTAAGATGCTTATCTATAGTTTTTATGTTTGTTTGAGTTTATATTTAACGTTTTTCACCCCCTCCTCCCTCCCTCACACATATGAGTTGTTTCAACTGTTGCGTGCAAAACAAACGAATGTCCCGGCTCACGTCAAACGGGTGGGGATAAACTATTTTTTAACATATAAATTCCACAGCCGTATAAGCCTAAAATTTAAATCGATATTTTCATTTCGTGCAAAGTTGCAGTCACAAAAATGTCAAAAATTTTCCTATTAAATCATAGCAAGTATTTCTAGTCATCATAAAATTTTACTGCAGGTATTACGAGTGTACTCGACACGGTGTGTAGATAATATTCCCTCATCAATATCATTCACTGGAATCTCCACACAAAGTAAGCCAACCTGCAGTTCATTGCCCTCTCATTGAAATCACTACTCTTCCAATACAGTGCATACACAACAAACAATAAACAGGCACTCTTTTGTTGCCAAAAATTTTTCGCAAAAGGAGTGAGCAAAACGTGATTTAAATAGTGATTTTTTTTTGAAACAAAATTGCATCGAGATATGCAGATTTAAATCATCATTACACAATTCTAAAATTCCAATTGCGTATATAACTGCGTATATATACGTAATATATCAATTCTTCAAATTCCCCACACGTAACTCTTTCATTGCACCTATCATTTATTTATTCAGAAAACATAATCTCGATGGTACACGCACATAAGATTAATGTGCGCGCGCTGTTTAGGTTATGCCCAAGGATTTTAAAAATAAGACCGACACGGCATTGCCCCATATGATTTACTAAACTTAAAATTTACAATCGGTAATTTGAAATCACTCCCAAGTATGCGTGTGCTTTTGTTCGGTCTCCTCTTGTTTAGAGAAGTTGATTTCGTTTATAAATCAATTTAGCCATGGTTTCCGACGTATTGTAAACCACCGTTCTTGCTGTTTTTTTTTTTGAAGTTTTTTTGCCCCGTCCCTATCCGAGAGAGTGGGCGCCAAATTGTGTTCTACGTGATGGAATATGTAACATATTGTTCACTGATGGATTTAGACCAAAGTAGATGCTGTAAGGCGCAACGATCCATATGTTCCACTGAACATATTGTATACAGAATAATTTAATACAAAAAAAGAACAGTAAAATGAAGCGTTACAAATTATGTATTGCTCTGTAAATGGAGATATTACTCTTCAAAAAAGATATTTTAAGCGCAATGTGAGTTTGTAAACTTGAACCACATTTTCATTTCATAATTTGATGGTTGCCCAAAAGATTTTTGTTGAACTGGTGATTTTTTTGATACGCATGCACACCACATGTTTTCTAACATTTGTCATTTTCTAGGAAATTTTGTAATGTAAGGTGGCAATAATGAAACTCTATCTCTCGAAGTCTTTTTATCATATTTATAGTTCGTACTTGAGGTTGTGCCGATGTTTGAACACGCGATTTTGACGTAAATGTCATTATAAATATGTCAAAATCGCGTGCTGAAGCATCAACACAACCTCAAGCACGAACTATAAATAGGACCCTAAGTAGTTACTAACTGAAAATCTGTTCTAGCAACCTTATCCTTTAAAAGGAGGTTGGTAGGACACATTTCCCATTAGTAATTCTAACATAACCTAAAACGTTACTGTCAAATAATTTAAAAAGACACAGTACGCCTGACCATACAGTGTCTTAAACTTTTGATCAAGAAATTGTTCCACAACGAGGACTTTGAAGGAACCAACCTCCTTTACTAGAAATTGTTCGGGTGGTACCTACTTTTGTCCTACGCGATTAGGGAACAAGATACATGTTGCAAAATCAAAATGTAATAATACCATCGTGAATTATAGACAATAGCTTTATTTCCACATTATGTCGTTCCACGAAACTGTTCGATTAAAATTTTTCACAATTTCAAACGGAAAAATAAACGCGCCATTTTTACGTCAATTTTAGTCGAAAATCCTGGGAATATTTGGTTATTAACAGTTTAGGACAGTGTGGTAGGTTAGCTATCGGGTGTCCGTAAATGTTTGAAGCTGACAGCTACTGTCAAATTTTGGTTAAGTTTGTCACACTACATCTGATTTCGATCGCAAGAATTAACATTAACGTCCCACGCGGTAGTTACTTTCAGTATAATTATTAAAATTGTTTCTTAAAATCAAACACAATGTGCTTCCTTTTAGAAACGCTTATTGCTAATTAAAATTAATAATTATAAAAAATTACAACTATAAAACCATTGCAATGACAAAAAAACAAACCCAACGAAATTACAGACGCGCGACTATGGCCATAGAGGAATAAACCAACTGAAATTCTCAGGGTGGTAAACGTTAAGCACAGATATTGCATACATTTTGACAGACGTCAGCTTCAAACATTTACGGACACGGTGTATATTGCTAGCTATCGAGTAACGATAAATGTTTGATGTAAATATTTTGTTTGGCAACTCTAAAATATTTTTAGGTTAGAATTACTTAACTGAATCAATATTAACGACTTTTAACCCTGTCAAAATTTTGACACATTTGAATTTAAAAATCAGCAATACCAACATAAAGTTTTGAAGTATTTTCTTTCGAAGGATTGACGACTCTGCGATAGTTTTAAATTATATTTCAAATTGTGACAGATGTCAAAGCGGACAACATATTGTATTTATATTTTAATATCGCTTCTTTTATAAAAAAAGATCGATTTCTTCGCTTTGTTACCGATAGACTGTCGTTTCAAATAACAAATTAGTTTACATTAATTAATGTCGACATCATTCTTCACGAATAGTCTGATCTGATTCAGGTAGATGGTGATGATTTCATAGCTTTATTTCTTTCAAATAATAAGTCAAAAAAATAAGTAATAATAGTAAAATAAATCAATTTTCTTTGTCCTGTTGTAGAAATACATTTTCATGGTTGCTAATAGAAGAAAAACAAATATACCTACATTGAAGTTGCAGTCTGCGTGATGTCAGTAGTCTTTGTACTTCAATATTTGACCGCGTTTTATAGTAGTGCTGAAAAACTAAATGTTAAAGATTTATATCTCAATAAATAATAAAGATATAGCAAAATAAAAAAATGCGGGTCCATTTTTTTAAATCCTCTACGTGATTATGTAAAATTTGAACAATTATCTTGTTCTCCATTAAAAACTTATACAGCGTGTCCCACGAACAACCCCTAAAGAATATAAGGGATGATTGTACATACAAAAATATGAAAAAAAAACTTTCCATCAACTTAGACCTGGAAACGCTTCTTCAAAGAATTACCGCACTTTAGAGATGACGTCATAAAATTGCTTTTTGGTCAATTAATCTTAAACTACATTTAATTTACGATTCAAATTTGATACGTGATTGTGACAAGTGATCATTTATACTTTCTATGTTTATTGACCAGTGACTATTGCATACAGGGTTGAAGAGGTGTCAGGGGCGCCATAGATTCTCTAATGTGCTGTAGCTCCCTTAAGAAGCATTTCTGGACCCAAATTGATAGTATATCAACCGGTGAAACCGCTAAAATGGCAAAATTAACTGTCAAATTGAAAAAAATGGCTGCTGTCATAATTTGACAGCTGTCAGATAGAAATGTCAGAAGTCTCACTCAGTTATAAATTGTGACTTTGTAGAAATTTTCTTAAATTTCTTACACACTTTCAGTTACTCCAAAATTGCTTTAAATTAAAATATATTATCATTTCCCTGTACTTGTTGCAAGTGCAAGTTTTTGTCATATTTAGTATGAATGTGATTTTAATGATGAGAGTGTCCAGGCGTCTTTCCAGCACTACGCGCTGTCCTGCTAGCAGGACGTAAATCAGACATCATTGTTTTCAATAAGATCCCGTTCTCTCAGTAGGACGAAACTCCCACTATTGAATTCGCCGTAAAATTTTGCTTAACTAACATGCAAGTTTCAACAGTAGCAACAGAGATATCTGCAAAGAAGCATTTAGTTCATTATTTCATGCATTTGCAGTGGGGTATTTCGATAAAAAACCAGATTTTAAGTGGTGTAAGGCTGTGTTTGGAGACAATTATTTACGGCGCCTGTGGAATACGGTTTTCTACTGCTGGAAGCCATACATGTACTGACGATAGGACAATCACTGTTCAAAATTAGCGTCCTGCTGCCAGGACTGGCAGATGTGCCAGCTGTCCTGCTGGAAGCTTCTTCCAGCAGGACAGATGCTTGGACGTTCTATCATTAAGGAGTGTGAATTCGTAAGATACAGATAAAAATCGGTAACACCAAACACAACAACGCGTAATTCATTAATGCAAGGCACGTATTTCGAAGGAGCATGAGTCCTCGATTTTTATCTGAATTTTTTTAATTTTATATTTCATGTTGTAGATGTGTTTTCGACTATATTAGCCACAATAAAATATCAAAATGATCAAGATTCATGATCCAATTCCGCTTTTCTAGTCAAAGTTTTACCCAAATCCTTCTGTTTCTTCTTCATTTTCTTGGAAAATAGAATTAATCAAACAGTGGTGGTTCTGTGGTAGCTTTCAAGGAACAAGATACTTCAAAATTATGCAGAAACTGTTAATCAACTTCAATATAAAAAATGAAAAAATACATTTGGGTTTACACTACATAAAACAGGTAAGTATACTAGGACATTATTCTAAAACATCGTGTATAACAATCACACATTGTTGAAGTGGATGTAGGATAACTCGTAAAAATAGTTATTAACATCGTCAGCGACCTATTGTTTCGTTTTAGTTTATTTCGCGAGAAAATCCATTATTCGTTCCCGAAAAACCACGGCAATTAAGCGTTTGTTTCTCGGAGCGTGTCGCCTCTGATGACTTTGATTTGATTTTTGTCATCGTTTTAGGTCGTAAATCTAAATTAACGTTGACGTATAGTGAACGCCGTGATTCACAGCAATTGAAAACGGGATGAATGAAATGTGCAATTATAAATTTTGTCGCCTTATCTGTGAGTAAACATTAGTTGTCCGAACTATTTTCGGAAGATTCGCCTTTTATTTGGTTACGTAATAACACTGTGATGTGACTAATAATAGTTTTACGAAACAAATGAGTACTTCCGGTTTTTCACAATTTTACACAAACATGTGTGTATAGCAAAACAGGTACTTTCGATTAACATAAAACATCAGAAAGCTGTCACATCGTTTTATTTAACCATTCAGAAAATACTAAAACCGCTTGTCGATGTTATGAAAAAATGAATTTTGACGTATCTGAAATCAAAACAGTTACATATGTTTGTTTACGGGAGCCTAACGTATCTACCTTCAAATATTTAAATTAATCTATTTACGCTAGGAGGACGTGTATTAATTGAAATATTTATCAACTTCCAAGAAAGGCGGACGATATCAACTATCGCTAAAATTATTCACGTTTATCAATTTTTTAGCGGCTAATATATTCTAGTATTACCCCGTACGATTAATGTCGAGAATTTATATTGCAGAAATGTTACATGACTCGAATGCAAGTTATAAAAGCAATTATAGAATGATAAACATAGAGGAAGTAATGCAAATGACATTATGAAGAACTACGATAGAATGCTTATATTATTTAGAAAAAGAAAGACAACCTTCTAAGTCTTACAAGTACAGTCTCCAAATAAGTATCCGCGCTAATATGTTTTTAAACGAGATGTACAGATTAAATTACAATAAAGGAATCATTCTGTAATAAAAATTTATTACTATATTAAAATTAATAAGATAGGAAAGTCTCCAAATTACAAACAAGGTAAACATATAGGAAACGTATTTTTATTTTTCTCTTACGTTGGTAAAGAAGCCATTAAAGCTGGCTTTTGCGTATCGGAAAGTGATCCATTTCAATGACGTAAATACATTTAACAGAAATGCTATACAAACAATGTTTATATAAAATAATATTAACAAATTTAATTTATGTTTTTAATAATTAAATGATCCAATATTGCTCATTTTTGTGGATTACACTACATATTATTTGATGTGCATCAGTGTGCAGAAAACTGCTATAAAAAGGTAAGTAATTACCTCCGCGAATTTGGCACAACAAAGTGGTCAAAAATCTACAAAACGATAAAAAAATCGACTATTCATTGACAACTATTGAGCATCAGCGATTTAGTTTAATTATTAAATATTCAAATTAAAATTGAGGCCTCATGGGCCTTCGAAACACGTCTCCTGAATTAATATATTAAGCGATTTGGTATTTGGAATTCACACTCCTGGTACTTTACTAAATATTACTTAAACATGTACAGTCTGTTCCAAAATTAATGTCGCTCCCAAGGCTAAACAAACCCATAATCCAATACGATTTTTCGTTAGTGAATACTAATCTTGTAAATGCGGTGCAAACCAAATATCGATTAAACTTCATGCATCTAATTTGCATTAGCAGTTATAATGTGTTTTTCGACACCAGGGGTGACATTAATTTCGGAACAGACTGTACATACTTGCAAGTACAATAAAATTATAACAGGTTTTAATTTAAAGCAATTCTTGCGCAAGAATTTTTAAGTGTAAATCGTGCTTTATAAGCTCAAAGGTTCTTCTGAAATTTGACAGCTGTCAAATCATGACAGCAGCGATTTTGCATATCGGGCTAAAGTACCAGGAATCATTAAAAAAAATGATTCGAGAAGGCCGACAAGAGATAGAGCTTCCCATTTGCAGCATTGATTCTTAGTAATTATATGAATGACCGTGGAATTTATAAATGTCACTTCTTACAAATGTCAATTACATTTTGCATACATAAAACTAACCTCTTCTTTGTCAATATCAAACAAATGTTAGCTAGTCCCAGGCCGAAAATTGAAAATCGTCGTTTGACCACCCACCGGGTATTTTTTATCCGATATTGAAGTTAAATATAGGATATTTAAAGTTTATCACAAACTTTGAGAGGTCATCAAACGTTGAAAATGGTGTGGGTTATTGTCCTGTGACTTTAAACCACACAAAATTGAAAATCATCGTTTGGCCATCTACCGGTTAAATTTTATTTGGCCCAGAAGTACATATCAGAGAGTTTTCAAAATTCATCGCATTTTTTGCAAAGTTTTCGAGGTGGGCAAACGATGATTTTCAATTTTCTGTGGTCTAGAGACCTGAAACAATAACTCGTACCATTTTCAGGGTTTGACCATCTCTCAAAAATTGTGAAAACTGCGATCATCTTTGAAACTCTTATTTGTAACATCGAGGTCGGGTACAATTTAACCGGTGGATGGTAAAACGATAATTTTTTTGTGGTCAAAGATCACAAGACAATAAGTCGCACCCTTTTGAGCCGTCAGTTTGGCCGCCTCTCAAAGTTTGGGAAAAGTGCGATGAACTTTGAAAATTCTGTTATATACACCTTCAAGGGCGGGTAAAATTTAACTCAACTGATGGGTGGTCAAACTATGATTTATGGTTAGCTATGATTAAGTGGCTTGAAGCAAAAGGTTGTGACATTTCTGCGTTGGACCTCATTTCATTAAAGATTAAGATTAATTTGTGTTAATTATTTGGTCGTCAAACACTGGTCAATCGTACACGATGAACAAAATTTCTGTATTTCCAATTTCTAGCATTTTTGTTTTTTTTGCCATTAAACTCCAAAATATGCGTATTGTGGCGGTAGCCTAAACAAGAAATGGTCAATCGACATTACTGATAGTCAATAGTGGTCAAGAAATGGTCAATCTTTTCTATCATTTTTTTAACCAACCTCGCGGATTTAAGCTGTTGCATGTGAAGAAATGAAGTATTTCAAGACGACAAGGACTTTTAAATAGATCGAAAACTAATTTTGACGCCTGAAATGGAAGAAGACTTGGTATAGTATCGTTTGGAAATTGGCAGTAGATCTGGTGCTCGCAAGCATTCGTAGACTGGCGTATTAGCCAGCTTTAAGGAATAATCTTCATACGTTTTCAAATCAAAATGCAGCAGCTGGTAAATAAATGGCAAAAAAATCTTTTAATTTATTTTTAAGAAAACCCCGAAGAATTTCAAAAACAGAATAAAATTTTCAGAAAATATCTCAAGCTCTGTAACCAACTATAAGAAACTAAAGAAAATCATGAATCAATAATATATTAATACTGCCCACAGATTTGTTTTTCCGTTGTTCATATCTACGAGAAAGAATATAAAGGCAAAATTATTAGAGAAGGGGAGTCCCCTTATCTCAATCTCTGATTGTCACCCTTCAGAGTGGATACAGAGCTACATTTTCGGAATGAATGCAACATTTTATCAACAATGTGACGAACTTAGCTACAAAAACTAGAAGTCCGAAAAGTAGGTTCAAAATTTCACATAGTTAGTTATTTTCTTATAATTGGTATTTTTTATTTCAATTAGAAATTTTGGCGTTTAGGTCATTTGTTCGTTCACATATTTATCAAATTTAATTCGCTACCGAGATTTAAAAAAAATACAAAATTTATAAAATAAAATACTAAACTAATTTTATATAAAAAAGAAATGTTTACATCAACGAAAACTAAAACTTTGGATATGAAATATTCAATAATTTCCACTTGAAATCCATTACTATAATAAAAACACACTTAACGTTATGTCAGGATATGAAAGTTTTTAAAACACATTATATCTAAACATACACTTACATAGAACACACAGGAAAAGTAGGTTAATCTCTCTCCAACCACACGATTATTAAAAACTGAACACTTAGGAAAACATTTAAATTAATTACAGTATTGTCCAAGTTGTTTATGCATAAAAACTTGTCATTTGTTAAACAAAGTAATTAAGTAAGCAAACATTATAATATATCACCTGTTTCGAATTATAAGAATTTAAACAATATTAAGCCAACTTTTCTCGTAAATAAAAAAAAATTGAAATTCTTCAAAGTGTATGCTTATTTTATGATACATGATCTAACATAAACTAAATTCGTTGGTAACATAGTCTAAATTAAACAGGATATAATAAATTAATTTTATTAAATACAAAAATAACATTTAGTATATTTTTTACAAATAAATTTAAATTAGATACATACGGTTTTTAATGTTGATAGGTAATTTTCAATAGCTCTTATATAACCTGCGTTTTGTAACAGAAACACTTTATTTATAAACTGGCTCATGTTGCAGCTACACAACATTCGGTACCTAGCCCTTTTATATTTACAATTTGATAAAACAGGAAAACAAATAATACCCAGTCTGGATGTTACATTAAATTTATCCAAAAGGAAGATTATATACATTTTAGAGTTACAACACCATTCATTTTCTTTATCGAATAAAATGGAAACTAAAATCGCAAATCCAACAAATAAAGCCACTGATAAATTGTTAAGTAAATAGTGCTAATTTTATTTAAAAATAAATATTTAAACTTAAAAATTAATTCAGCTTTGCGGATTTTTTTTTTTTTTTTTTGTAAATATATATTAATATCTAATTTTGTTTGTATTAGATAACATGCCCCACAAACCATACGCACCATATAATAATATTATCTAATTGATACTGCTCAAAATACCACGGTGACACTTTAATTATTTTTTTCAAAATACTCGCATGTCTGCATTTTTTTAAAAGAAATAAACACAAGCCACACCTAACCCCAGTCGTCAGTTAATATATGATGCAAATATATTTGAAAGAAATGCTACATAAACATGTTATATATAAAGTAATAGTAACAAATTTAATTTGCATTTTAGGCTGGCAATTTATATTTCCTAACAAATTTTTTCTGTGGTATTATAACTTTTTTTTTTAATATTTCTCAAACTGTTTGATTAAATATGCAATGTGAGTTAACACGGCATTTCATGCTGATAACGGTACGCTGCGATAAATTCTAGGAAGATTTTATAAATTAACAAATAATTGTTACTAAATTATTATTCTTTTATTGCATTGTTTCTCAACCAACATATTCGTCATGAAGATGTAAATAGAAATATTGCGGTTTTAGATAAGTAGCACGAAGTTTTAAACAAATAGCAGTACTTTTTTATTTTGTAAAATCTAAGAAATGGTTATTTGTCAATTCAGAAACATAAAAATGTATTCAACATTTTTCAACATCTAGTAATTTTTGAAGACGTATAATTCGTTCAACGGGCGCAAAAGATGTACTTCAATATCAAATAAAAAGTGTCCCTATCTATACAAAATTGGGAGATTTTGGAGTAGAAAAAAGGTCACAAAAAAAATAAAAGCTTTTATACGTATTTTCGAGTTATTACCTTTTGAAAAACGATAGAGGAGAGAAGGGTATTATGGAATAGTCGGGAAATATGGAATACCAAGGTTTTGGCTATGTTTGGTGCTGCTATCACGTGAGAATGCCATGGACTACTCAAGAAAGACCTCCTTGATGCTTGATGTTGTCATATCATTCGCTACAGAACAAAGTCTGTTTTGTTGTTTTCAAAAGTTTTTGCAAGCAACTTTTCAAACAGTTGGGTTATGGAATATATACCAGGTATTTCATAATACCGAGCTGATGAACTGAAAGAAAAGGGCAAAAAGAAGGAACCAGAAGCTTCAAAACAACGAAAGAAACCGAATATTCAAAACCCCCTATTAAGAAATTAAACTTTCCCCGACCTTCTAGACCTAAACTTAGAAAAGATGACTCCAGTGTTAGCAGTGATGAATCATTCCATTCTGATGTATCTTCTGTAATAGACTTCATGCCATCAACTAAGAAACCGGAAAACAAAGACGCAAAAAGTATCTTCTGTAACGGAAAATTCTCCGCAGATCATCGAGGGAAAATTTGAATTCAATGGTTCAGCTGTTCTTCGTGGGCTCACCTTGATTGTACCGGAGCAGAGAAAAAAGAGTTATCTGTGTGTGTGACAGTTCATTACGATTATAGTATGCACTAACGGTAATTTTGGGGATTTTTATTCAAAAACCAGTAAAGCTATTGTTAGAAATGTAAATGGTGTTCCATAATACCCTCCTCTCATGTACTGGTCGGAAAAGGAAGATTTAGGAATGAATATTGCGTGAACTGCAAAACGGAAATAATATAAATGATAGAGACTTCAAACTTCAATTCCAACAATTCAGAGTCTTCAATAAAAAAAATTGATGATAAAATATTTTGATGAACAGGAGTTGACGCAATTCATACACGGGTAACCAATCAATTTTAGCATTGTTTGACGTTGTTGTGTTATATCCCTATAAGGCACTGAATTTATTTCGACCATTTATTTACAATCAACAATTCAGAGAAAATAGACTGACAAAATGTCCACCAAAAGATACCACAAGTTTGGTCAAATAACCTTGCGTGCCTTGAGTGCCAATAAATCTGTAATAATTGCAACAAATCATGAGAACATTAAGCACCCCGATGGGAAAAATATATCTCAAAGATGAATTCCAAAGAACCATAATAATATTAAATGACATCGAAGGCGTCCACAATCCAAGTCTCTGTTAAGCATAAAGTAGTAAAAATAAAGTATTCAAATACGAGCAAAACAAATGGTATTAACTACTTCTTACTCGAATTATGAATATACCCACCGTAAATTGATGACTTCTTTTCAGAATAAGCAACTTTTCAGTTATTAGTTTGTTAAACTTTAGTACAGCGATAGTGTTGCTTATATAAAATTAGATGTGTGACCAAGTATGGAATGTCCAGTAATGTTTAACATCAAACGTATTTGAGATTATCAAATATGCTTAAAAACAATATTTTATGGAACGTAAATACAAACAAAGAGAATGCCAAGCTAGAGTATGCAAGTCCAAGCCTCTCATACTCATTTTATATCAAATTTGGAATTACGCTCTGCAAAGACATCTTTACTTTTGATGATAGCTTAGTTAAAACCAAAAAAAAATTTTGTTTGAAATTTTTTTATAAATTTATACGATTTCATTCCAGTACATTTGAATAAGTCTGTGTGTATGTAGAAAAGACAATCATGCGATTTTTCGAGGATTCTTGCCCCTCATGGCTTAACGAACAAGGTAGGATAATAAAATTGGCAAATTTTGATGTAATCATTAGTGAATGTTAATCGCAATTTTTTGAATTATTTAATCGAAAAGACAGTCCTGAGGTTTTCACGGATTCTTACCACTTATGGCTTATAGAATAGGGTGCAATAATAAATTTAATTCCTCAATTTTAATGTAATTAGTTTGAAAATTATACCTTTGGAGTATTAACTCTACAAGTATACAGACTGAGACAAAAAAACTGTGTTGACAAGTTGAATTCCCTGCTTTATATCTTTTGTCTTATGTTAAAATAACTGGAAAGCTGTCGAAATTTTTTTTCATAGTTGACTCATATTTGGGATTGTTTGGCATAGTTATAAATATAAATTTATTCTTTTTTATAATTATTTTCATCAAAACAAGTAGTGAATCCAAGGAGCAGAAAGCTCATTATTGCAGTGGTGTATTTGTACGTATTGATGAGGGTGGAACCTGACCGTACTCAATACAATCATGCATTTTCTAATGTATGCACAAAGCCATATAAAATGTTTGTCTAGCACAAGGAACTAATTTTTTTGCACTTTGAAAATTGTAATTGCATTTACAAGAGACAGTCAACTGGTCGATCAAAAGTTCTTGTCGAAGAAACTGTTAATGGTTTACGACAAAGCAAAAAGCAAAAGCAAACTTTCATTTAATGTTATGTGTCTGCCATCTGTGATATGTGGTTTCATTTGTCAAGGTACGTAAACAGTCAGAATTATCGAACTATCTATTGAAGTCAGTTGTGTGTATCAGTTGTCCCAACTGACACAGCCTGAATTGCCCAGTCCAAACCGCTAAAGGTAGAAATTTTAAATTTGGTGAAGATATTAATTTTATACTGCAGTCGTCATTTCAAAAAAAGATTTTTCAAAATTCAATCCCTAAAGGGATAACAAAATTTTACAACAAATTTACTTCAAGCTTGATCCTAATGCTCTTTGACCCAATTAAATGTATAAAAAAAATATTTCTATTGTCAAATTTTCTTAAAACTTGGTGTTAAGGCTCTGTGATAGTTAATGAAACACGTTTTCTGGCGTTTGTTTTAAAATTCAACGCCTAAGTGGGTGAAAGGAGGTGGCAAAGTTGGTGTACAAAGAAATATTATTTCGGCCAAATATTCTTAGAACTTGGTATCGATGCTCTTTGACGCAATTAATGAAACATGTGTTTCGGCGTTTTGTTTTAATTCAACCCATAATAGGATTTCAAATTCTTTCATACACAAACGTTGTCCCCTCCTTTCGTTGTTTTTTTTATCCAACCCCTAACAAGACGAAAGGAGGGGACAATGTTTGTGTATGCAAGTACTTGAAGAACATATTTTTTTATGGTCAAATTTATTATAAACTTGATATTACTACTAAATAATATCGAAGGCTCCCACGATCCGTGTCTCTGATATGAGAGTTTCCGGATTTTGACGGCGTCGTATACAAGACAAAAATAAAACAAAAGCAATAATAAAATAAAAATACAAAATATACACAAAAACTTACTAATACTCGACGTTTCACCTCTAATGTAAATGGCTTCTTCAGGAGCAAAAAAACCGACATGTAAAGATGTCAGAAAGTTTTTGCCTCTAGCGTGGTTTACACGTTAAGTTTCACCTAACGATTCGAATAATGTCATTAAAACATTACTTAAATATGGAATAATGCAAGAAAAAAGACAAGTTTTTGCAAATTTTCTGGCGTTCCTCGTCCAGTTTTTTTTTGCTCTTGATAAAGGCACCTACTTGAGTGTCGAAACGTCGAATATTAGTAACCCGGAAGTCCTCATAATTCATATTGAATGTACGGATCTTTTTTGACAAAATTAATCTAAATTTAGAAACAAGGTTCTTTTGAAAATTTCCAGAAATGGAAAAAGATTTTGGACCAAAGTTTTATGAAAAATAATATTTTTCGAAGAAATTTTGGTATATACTGTTTGTACACTTTGTTGAGTCATATATCAAGAACGACTTAACTGTTTATTCATTGGTATACCATTACTCTAATCTGATAAGCGAGTTTCTGTGGCTTGCCTTCGGTAATCTACCACAAAGTTGTTGCAAGAAAAATTTCCGAACCAAGTCATTTTAAGCAACTAAAATTTCGCAAAAAGAACAAAATTGTGTTAACACATTTAATTAGAGCTAATGCATTTTAAGTTACAATTTAAAAAAATTGTCACTAATATTATTGAACTTAGACTCTTTGAAAAATACATTTATAAACCTCAGAGCACCACCATATCATACTTAGAAACAAAATTAAAATATTTTCAACAAGTGCAATCTTATTAAACAAACATGTATAATAATGCAAACATTTCACAATCTTCTTGAAATTGGCGAGGTGGTACTTTCCAGCGATATCACCATAGCGCTACAATTTTCGTAGAAACACTCTCCTAATATTACTAATACTTCTCAGAATTTATCCCCTCATTGAGGGTGGATTACAAGAGATTACTCTCAGCACAACGATTTTACATGAACTAAACTCTAATATAATAGAAAATGTCCGCTTACAGATTTAGCAAACTGGTTTGCAGCAACAAGTTTTTACCCAGCATACAAAATTCCGATCAATTCTCTTCGAAATCGAAGCGCTCAATTCGATAATAAAAAATGAAATTAAGATTAGAAAAATTCGAAACTTTTACTATATTAAATAGAGCAAGACGTATTTGTAGTTATTTCCTAGAAATAACAGCGATACCACACTACTTCATATTCCATGTATGGTGTACGCACATGTTTTAAAAATAATTAAAAACAGTCACCACACCACCATTGAGCCAGATGTGTGGATAAATTGAAATGTATATTTACATCACGTTGACATTAAAAAGGAAATAGTGTTATTACCACGATTTGAATTAACACGCAATTCAACAGCGCAAGAAATAAGATTAAATGACGAAAATTTTAATATATTTTTTTATACTTACTTAAAAACTATAATCCTACTAATAGATAAATAATGAAAAAATCCTCGTTCCTTTTTAAATGATAAATTATGTAGCAGCACTCTATGTTGTAGTACACTGCACATTTTACTGTAACAACACCAACACCATACTAACACCGAAACAAGAATGAGGGACAGAGAGACTCTTTGTTGGGGGCTACCTGCCTTTACGAACCAACTGGTCTCGAAGAATGATGGCCTTGTCAGTGGCGTAACTTCTACGTATGACTGACTACATACCCAGTTCTTATTCATCTTAATATGTCCGCGAAAGTGAGATAACGATATTATTATTTTAACTACTTTTTTAACCATTATAACCACATTCTAATATGCAACATGTTTCGCACAAACAATAAACTAAGAATATAATCAAAATAAAATCTACGTCTCTGGTTCGAGTTATAAAAAAAGGTGAAAATTTCTTTGGTAAACATGTAAAAGTCAACAATCTGCGTTGACATCTTTAAGTAACTGTAAAATTGGAAATAAATCGTGTTGATCGCCGGTACTTAATTTAATTTAAAACAAAATTAATGTTTTCAAAACCTCACGTAAAAATAACAATTTTTTTCAATGTTCATACTTTTAATCTAAACATTTTTATCGCTCAAGTTTATTTTTGAATGTTTCTCGGTTACCTTTCCGATGGCATTATAATGTGTTTTCGATATTAGCCCGTTGTAATATCGAAATCTATTTATATCAAAGTCGTCAGCTCCAGATATCAATTTTAAATTAGGTTTGAAGTAGTTGAAGATGTTCTGCAATATTTCACGAGCGATATCGCGAATTAAAATAACTTTCAAATAGTCGCCACTATAGATTTTATAAGCAAACAAGTTTGGCTTTTTTTTCGTCGACTTTTTCGAAGAAAATATTATTTAAACACGACGACCACTTTTTAAACTTCTCCAATAATATGTGGAAAATATGAAGAAAATCGTGGTGTTGAGAACAAAACGAAATTTGGATGTCCAAAAGAATTTCACACACCAAGATTGCAACGTTTGTAATTTGGCCAGTACCAAGGGTTTTTCCCGGAGAATTTGACTTCGTTTATGCCAACGTTTAAGAGATTTTATCCTTTAAAGTTAGAGATGTCATCTGCTTGATCGCTCATATGTATCGATTGAAAAAAGGATGTATCAAAACCGCAGCTTTCAAGTCGGAGTCATATGCTAGCCTGTCTGGAGGAGACATAGGAACAACAATTTGAAATCTTAGTTTGTTCCTTTTGGCATCCTCCAGAAAGAGCTGTCACACCGCTAGAAACATTTTCCTACATCAAGAAATTTTGAAAATTTTCCTAATGCTGTAAAACCTGTTACTGGATCGTCAAGGATGAAATTAGCAGATAACTATGATACTAGACACACAAAAGTTAGATGTCCACCAAATAAAATCTTGGCTTCCAGATATCGACTAAATTCAAATGGCTGTAAGTCCATTTAAGGGAGACAATGTATAAATCAGCGACTTTGTCAAAAGTCAGCAGTCACAAATCGACAAATTAGTTTGGTGGATACGTCCACTATTAGAAATACCATTGGAAAATTTGATGAAATCATTCAAATCTAGCAAACACCAGGCAGTTTACCACCAAATACTTTCATTATTTTCAAGACAAGATCGATCATGCATCTCATATTACGCATCTCTCTGTAGCATCTGGAAAAACAGTGGGAAACCTTTGAATGAACTCAAAACAATTATGCCTTTTTGAAGCTCCTCATTGGAATGTGCCAACTATACAGGGTGTCCCAAAAGCAGACCAACAAACGTTTAGATTAGCAACCCGTGTCCGATCTATTGTGGTTTTCGAGATGTCCCTTATAACTTTGTATTGAGGCACTAACTGAAAAATTGTTTCAAACAAAAGTTATTTAGCTAGAAAGGGGGAAATAATATTGTATACTATGTATTTTTATTCAATAATTTATTCAAGCATATCAAAACAAACATGTTAAGCATCACAATTATTTTATTTTATTATAAAATTTGTTCTAACTGATGTCCATTTGTTGCAATGCATAAGTTGCATCTACGAATCATAGATTACCTAATTCTATTAAAAATTCCAGGCGAATGTTGAATTTCAGTAAACACAGCCATGACTCTCGCTAACAATTCTTCCTGTGAGTTCACCGAATTCTCGTAAACTAATGACTTAGCATACTCCCAAATACTAAAGTCAAAACGGTTGAGATCTGGAGATCGAGCGAACCAGTTAGCTATTTGTAAAGAATTGATTTAAATAATTGCGCACATTCAAAGTGGAATGTGCTGGTGCTCCATCATGTTGTAACCACATTTCTCTTCGAATTTGTAGAGGAACATTATCCACTAAATCTGGTAATACATTTTCTAAAAAGTTTAAATAAATATTCAAATAAATCAATAAATGGTCTCCCACCACTCCAGCCTAAATATTTATTGAGACTTTGTGTTAATTATTCATGAAGGCGATGGCATAAGGGTTCTCATCGTCCCAAACGTGGCTATTTCTGCTATTGAAGAAACCATCTCCTTATAAAGCATCAGGCTTCATCTGAGAAAAGAACATAACTAACAAAATCAGGTTCATCTGCTTGACGTTGTAAAAGCCAGTTGTAAAAATTAGAGCAACATTCTTAATCCTCAGGATCGATGGCTTGAACTTTTTTCAAGTGAAAAATAATTGTTGGTCGTGTATTATTCTCCATATTGGATTTTGGAAGATGAGTTTTAATTGTCACATATGAGTTGCTGACCTGGATCTTCATGAAATGACCCAAGGAACATTATCTAAAAGTTTGTCGGTCTGCTTTTGGGACACCCTGCAAAACCTTCGGTGACGAGCTCTTTCAACAACAAAATATTCTTCTTGGTCTGCAAACTAGTCCTCCTTCTATTACCTCATCGTTACACAAAAATTGATGGCCTTGTAAACGTTTTCTCAATCTAGGGAACAGAAAATAGTCCAAGAGGACTAAATCTGGGGAATACGGTGGGTGTTCAAATAATTCCAACCCTATATCCTGATTTAAATTCAAGATACTGCATGATTTGTGTACAGATGCATTATCCTGCAAAAATAAAACATCTTTCGCTAACATTCCACGACTTGTTTCCGTAATTTTCTCTATCAGGGTGGTTAGTAATTTAGAATAATGATCTCCAATAATAGTTTTGTTCTTTTTTAAATAATTGATCGTAATTATTCAACGGATATCCCAAAAAAAATTAAGCAAGAACTTTTTTTTTTAACTTGAAATTTCGCTTCCTCAATATTACAATGGTGTATGTTACAAAAGTGAAAATAATGCTCCTTGACTGTTACAAAGTTATATGTGGTCTGGGCTACACATAGAACCGTGTTTGGTATAAATATCTCTAATATAACGAGTACAAACAGCAAAATTACGAAAGTGTATGTTATTGTCGTCACATGTTTGCCATAACAAAGGTGTATGATTGTTCATAAAACCTTATACGAAATTGATGTCGAACTAAACGAAAAACCTATGTCAAAACATACACTTTTGTACTAAGTACGCCAAACTGTAATACATCAGAATATCAAAGTTGTATGTGATTCATAGAATTTTGTTGTATTGGGTTTTTCTACACACCAAGATAACATGTTTAGACTTCCTAAAATGCTTTTTTGAAATCAAATATAAAACTTCCTTTCTTGATTTCGATTTTATGTAACTTATGACCTAAACGAAATATTAGAACCCATGTCACCGCCGAGGCTAGTGAAGAAATCATACCTGTTTTTTTTTTTTTTTTTTTCCCCAGACCCGTCCGACCTATAGCCATCGGTAGGCACCGCAGCCATCAGGCTTATTGTGCCACATCTGTTTGTTCAAGTCACCCACTCTAGCACGGTAGTTCCCTCCACTAACCTGTACAGGTCCCTAACCGAGTGGGTAAGGTATATCTCTGGGTCTCCTTTCGTTATCCCAAACAGATTCTGCCTTCTGCGATCTAGTGCCTCGCAGTCGCGTAGTATGTGATCGGCTGTCTCCGGTTCTATCCCACAGAGTCTACACTTTGTGTCCCCGTCAAACACTCCGATTCTGTGTAGGTGTTCTTTCACCGCAGCATGTGCGGTCATTAGTCCCGTTACGATGCAGAGCTGTTTCCTACTAAGATGTAGTAGTTCTCTAGCTCTTTTCCTGCATGGGTTCCCTATAAACGTTTTGCCATGTACTATACCGGGTAAGGCTCCCCAGTATTCCTGCTGTTTCGTACGAACCCAGTCTCCTATATGTCTCCGGGTCGTTTGCCTTGTGACCCCGAAGAAAGGTTCTGGGCCGTACATTTCCATCTCTGACCCTCTCTTCGCGAGTTCGTCAGCCCTTGCGTTGCCCTCAATCCCCTGATGGCCCGGTATCCAAGTCAACCAAACCTTGTTCCGGTTCGACAGTTTCACCAGTTCGTCGAGGCATTCCGTCACCAGCCTGGACGACACCTTCCGGCTTAATAACGCCTTCAATGCCGCTTGGCTATCAGACATGATGTGAATTCATCTGTTGGTCACCGCTTTCACATTCATTGTGTGTGCGCATTGGAGAATAGCATATACTTCCGCCTGAAACACCGAAGCATACTCTCCCAGTGCGTAACTGTGGCCTTCATTCTGAGAGCATATCCCTGCACCGGTACCATTAGCCGTCTTAGATCCGTCAATCATACCTGTTACTCTCAGAAAAAATAATAGTAAATGCCGAAGTTGACGTACAATATTAAAGCAATATACTGCCACTTAATCCAACTAAAAAAAAAAGAATAAGAAAAACGAATCAGAATAAGAACAATTTAAACGCTACGTTTTTGTAAAAATAGTAATGATTTATTTTCTTTCTGATATGTAATCAAGATTTAAAAGACTGTTCCTTTCTTACGTTTACCAATGGTTTCTTTTAATGAATTTTGTTGTTTTTTTGTTTTGTTAGTTTAGGTTTTACAGTGTTGATACAGGTTTTTTTATACCAAAGATTAGTTTGGCATACGAATGTTTTTTTCCATAATGGGGAAATTAATGCGTTTGTTACTAATCAGAAATCTTTTAAATAAAAATATAGTTTTTTCAGTATGCGTTGTTTTTTCAAAGTTCCAAAGTTGTGTGATACTCAAAAAAAGTGTTTGTTAGGAGTAACAAAGTTGTATGTTGTTTTGTTTAGCAACAATTGCGAGAACCTCTGGTAACTATTTCTTCTTTTTTCCACGTTAACATTCTATTTACATCCAATCGAACTACTCGTAAAAGGCATAAATGAATCAATCAGAAAAGTTGTCCTTTTTAAAATTCTTTAAGGAGTTTTTTCTACCGTGCCGTTAACATTCGGATGTTATATTACATCCAATGCGACAGTGAACTATCCTAAATATAAATAAATGAATCAATCAGAAAAGTTGTCCTTTTTAAAATCGTACCTTTAGAATGTTCAAAACTCGATTTTCTCAATTTGAACATTATGTTGCTTAGAACCTTGCAGTATTGGACGAGCGATTTCTTAGGCTTCTGACAACCATCATGCTTCAAGTTCAAACTCGATTTTCTCAATTTGAACGATTTCTTAGAACCTCGTTTTGTTCTCAGACAAAATGGTCGATTTCTATTTTGTTCTCACAAAATGGTGGATGCTTTTTATTCTATTTCATATTAATTCCAGTAGTACTTGTGTGTGTTGTTTCTTTAAATTATTTTATATATCATCTGCTTAGCGCTTTGTTTCAATAGAAATCACCTGATTTAATAAAATTGTTGATTTAGATGATGCGGTAATACCTATTGCAAACTACTATAATATGTATACTTTATCATTTTTTAACATATAAATTAAATAAAAATTACAGATGGGATAAATTCTACTAACAAATCCACTACATAATTGCAGATAAAATTTAACCCAATCGTTTATATTAGATGTAAACGAGGTTTGCAAACATATGTCGTCCGCTTTTGACTTGAAAAATTCTTTCCCAACAACAGTTTATTTCGTGCTGAAAATTCTTCCTACATCTAGATTGTACATACATACATTCGACCATAACATACAAAAACATATTCCTTTTGTTTTTTCAAAGACATTCATATGCGTATACTGAAAGCATTTTGATGGATATACGATTTGTTTGTTTACGCGATCCTTCTGTTTTATGGATGAAAGATTGGATTTCAAAAACGGCTCAGTTTTTAGTGCTTCTTTTTTTGTATATTTAACACCCATATTAACATATGTATACGTGCCTATATACCGCAAATATTATTTATTGCTGCGGATCAATGGGTTTTCGGTTTTAAAAAATTATGATGAACAGTTATAAATCGGAAATCTTTTTCTTTGAATAATAATAATTAGAGGAGGCAATTCTTCGTTTATTGCAACATTTCAAACGCATGTTTGCGGTCATTACAGTTTAAACTTCGTAAAGTTTATTTATAAGTAAGGAATAAATAGTGTTTTTATCGTTGTTGGACCATTTCAGATAGAAATGATTATATATTTTCCAACCACAGATTTCAGTAGTAAAACGATAACATATGTCATTAGTAATTTTCTGATTAAAATTTGTATTTTCAAAGTAGCGATTTCTCGATGAACAGAATCGCTGCTATTTAAGTTGAATTTGTCATATAGATCAATAATATTTATTTAAAATACTATACGGTTACGATACTTAGTTGAAGGGTATCTTGATAGAATGGGGTGTAGGTCCCCTAAATACGTAAATATAGAAGAAAAAAAAAAAGAATATTCATTATAAAGCACTTAAAACATCTGAAATTATATTAAAGGAATCAAAATATAAATCATGCGTATTCAAGTTTAGATCTGACAAATGTTAGAAATAAAAGAACTAAGCACTCAATACTCCTAAAGTCACTACAGTTTCTGCAAATAAAACCATACATGCGATGATAGCACTAGCAACAGTTACGTTAATGTCATTGACAAAACTGAGTTTAGAATCAAAAATGATACCCAGGTCTTTTATAATACGGTGACGTTGAAGTACAGTAGGCTTTTTTTTGTTATTGCAAATCGTGCCTGAGTGACAACTACAAAGTGAAGTTGTCAATAAGTGGAACCGTCAAATTGACAGTAAATTGTAAATGATATTCATTCCTATTTTTCTGTCAGTGTAATTCCGTGCTACACTTTTCTAATTAACAAATGCACTTAGTAAATTACAAACAAAATAACACATTTGAAGAAAATGAATTTAACAGATTTTATTATACTATGATATACATCTAATAGGTATTTGTTAATATTTTATATTTTCACCTCGTGCATTTAATACTGCTGCAATTCTTTGTGGCATAGAACGCACCAAATTTATAAGAAACTCTTCAGGTATATCTTCCCATGCTGCTTGTACTACTTCAGATAGTTGTTCTTGGGGTCACTTGATTTTGAATGTGAATATTTTGTTTTGTTATATTCCGCACCATCAGCCCCCAAACAATCTCAATTATGTTCAGATCCCCACTATAACGAGGAAAATCCAGCACTGAAATGTTGTTTCTATTTAGCCACTGTCTGGTCCTTCTTGAATTGTGAACAGGGCAATCGTCTTGTAAAAGCGCGAAATTTCTGTCAGGGTAAAGTACGGTTACTGAAGGAAGCATTACGTTTTCCAGAATATTTATACATCACTATTGAGGCGCTTCTCAATGTTCCATAATACTCCCATACCCCGTGCTGACAACCAACCTCAAACATTTATTGAAAAACGAGGATTGGTTCGAACCTTGTTTATGTATTTGTTCTGGAAACGTGTACCCGGAGGCCGATAAACTTTAACCTTTCCATTATACCAAGATTGAAACATCTTCTCATCAGTATAAATTACGTTATTCCAAAAATATTCACGTCCTAAATATTACAAAGCAAATCCTATTCTTTCCTCTTTCCACGCAGGAGTTAAAAAGGTCTTATTCACTGCAACACACGAACGCAATCCAACTTCCCGAATACGACGTTGCGCTGTTCTCAAACATCCTGGAAAACCTGTATTTCTGACTGCTTCATTAGCCGTCTCGAATGGGTGTTCTTGAATCTGTTCCACCAATTTTTCGTCATCCTGAATAGTGGAAATTTTAGGACGGCCTGAGCCAACATTCCTTGACAGTTGCCCATACTGCCTCCATTTTCTGTATATTCCAGTCACAGTACTCTTTGCTATTCCAAATTCATGTGCAACGCGTCTTATAGACCAACCTTCTTCAATTTTTGTGCATATTCTTGCTTTATTAACTTCACTTAAGTGAGGCATTTGGAGTTATAAATATGACAGATAAAAATAAATATAGAATGACAACTGATGACAACCGCTTATTAAAAGTCCTATTAACACAACTGAATTTAAGCCAAAATCGTTATAAGAGTCGGACGGTTTTTTTTGTCGCCAACTGTATTTGATTATTCAAAGTGTAATCGTATATAACATAATTAGGTTTACGGGTATAGGAAACTATTTTACATTTATTTATATTAAGAAACAAATGATTATGCTCACACCAATTTCAAATCACTAATAAATCGTTTTGTAAAACAATAGTTTCTAGATTTTATTTCACAAAACACTTTTAAATCATCTGCAAATATCAGGTGATCACTTTCAACAACATCGACGATATCGTTAATAAAAAGAAGAAACAAAAAAGGACCAAGGTTTGATCCTTGTGGTAATCCAGAAGAAGGGCAAAACGTAGCAGACCTCACACGAAGATATTATCATGATGGCTTTGTGCGATGGTGCATTGTCGTGCAACAAAAACTAGATTAGATTCCATGAGCTATAAGCTGCTGAGGTATACCCGCTCTCAAAGCTCACCATCCAGTCTAAGAGCTTTGATAAATTGCAATAGCTGTGATGGTTTCAGAGAAGGTATTTCTTCTTCGTCTATGACGTCTTTGTCGAGATAATTAGCTCGTGTTTCCGCGATGGCTGCGCAGTAAGACGTCAGGTGTTCCGGATTTTCATCCTCAACCCCACAGAATCTGCAGTCGCTATTCTATTTTAGACCTATCCTTGTCATGTGTTCACCAAGGTGACAATGCCCTGTAAGAAAACCTGTGAGGATGCGTAGTCTATTTCTGCTTAGTTCTAGCAAAGTTTTTGCTATGTGCTTGTTGTAGCTTCCAAGGAATATCTTAGGTCCCACAAATAGAATTGTGGCGGCCTTCCTTGCTAATAAATTAACTTCTTCGTTGCCTCTGATTTCTGTATGTCCTGGTACCCAGCATAACGCAACTCTGTTTTCCTTGCCTGGATTGTTTAATCTTCATTAAAACATTCCCAGACTAATTTCGAGCCGATGATGTTAGAACTCAGCGGTGTTATAGCTGCTTCGGTTGAACACATCATCCAATGGCATTGACCTTCGCTTGGAAGACACTGGGATATATTCCCATTGGTTCGGAATATTTGGTTCTTGGCCCAAATATCCTTAAACTGCCTGGCTCTGGATATTCCGACGAACTCGTCGAATTCCGACCCACAATTGTTATAGAACTCCCAAATAATATTCTGCCTTCGCCGTTTCATCTCCTAAGACAAATTCAGTGCAAACAATTCCGTTTGAATCTGAAATTCTGAATACTGAAAGCGTAATTTTTTTCTCTTTTGACTCTTTTGGTGATTTCCTTGCCGCGCTCTGACATTTTGTTTTTAGCTCGTATTGAAAACACCATATTTCATCACCAGGTACCACGGCTGACATGACTGTCGGATTCCTTTGGGACATTTTTATCTTTACAATACTGAACGCTCCAATCTTTTTGGCATGCACAGACCTTCTGTTTGCTCACATCTTCGATCGAAATTCGATAGACTGTGCTTTTCAGTATCCCAGTTTCCCTTGTTCACCTTAAAACTTTACTCATTACGTAATCTACGATCTTCATTCGCCTCAGGCAGCAATTATTGACGCTGAACCTGTATATATTGACAACATACGCCATATGTATTTGCATAAATAATTCTATTGTAACAGTGAATATGTTTTACAAATAAAATTTGACCCAATTTAACAATAGAAATGTGTTAAGTATTTATATTTTAAGTACCCACAAAGAAACTAGAATCTAATTTGCAATCTCTTTATGTTATCGAAGTTACCAAGAGCTCAAGGGAAATGTTATTCACGTAACATTGTGCGCAACAATAGAAATTACCATTTTTAGACCTGTTTTCCCGTAAAAGCATAACATTTAAATTACCAAACGACGAACCAGAAGCCGTGTAAAACCAAACACGATTAACAAATCGCGTTTAGAATATAAAAAAGCCTGCTTAGCATACAACACAACCCTGTAATCTCCAGATATGCAGAACACGCAAATTAAAAAACAATAATTGTCTTCCCGCACAATATTATCAATATAATATAAATATATTAGTGTTTGTGCGATAATTAAATAATAATAAACTGTTGTGTATGTACATACCAATAATTGTGACCATATCTAGGTGACTACGAACGATTATAAACGACGATATTATAATAATTAACAGTCCGCGAACTGTTTTAGTTAAGTAATGCGAATATTCATCACTCATGTGGATGTATTGAACAACACATGTTTAATATTTAATGAGGTTGACAAACGGAAAACAGAAGTCCTCTTTTTACGAATCATTGTATGCATACTCCGTGTGTATTGACATCATCCGTGCTTCCTTAACACTTCTGCTACCGTAATGGTAGTGATTCAAATATAATAACACAATTTAATTAAAACCGATTAAGCACTCAATCACATTAATGTACTATATTAGAAAAGAACTTCTTGTCTGAGGCGGACTCTTGGCGAAACTATTACTGTTCACCTTGATCGCAGAAGTTGAGTAACTTAGCGAATTACATAAACCAGTTTTTCGACTGCGAGAAGTGCATAAAATTTTACAAATCATGTGGATGTGACGTATTAACTAAGTAGCTATAAAATAAGTTACATTGATTTTATTTGTTAGTTTTTGCTATATTAAAAAAGCGCTCTCGTTTCTTAAAATTATGATTAAGATTTCCACTTTTACATACCATTAATAATTATTATATTAATATGTTCTTTTATATTATTGTATTTTATTACATATCACAAACTTTAACCCCCTCTCCCTCTCCGTCGCCCTTCCCTTGTCCCTCTTCCTCCTCCACCTCCACAAACAATTGAATTTGACGTTCCCCCTTCCCGCCTTTTCCTAAATTCAATATTTTTTAAATTGTTATAAATTATGTTTATTATTTTATTTCTTCCAGGATTAGTGTTCATGCTTGTTCTATATTGTACCAAGATTTTAACTTTCAACCAGGCATGCCGCCCCCTTCTCAATCGAAAATAAAATCGAACATTGATATTTGAGAAATATTTGAAAAAAAAAACAAAATCTGCTGTGTCAGGTTAGCTTCCCTCTCCGAGTCTTGTTTCCAAATTCTAAAAATCATATTTCCCCCTTTGAAAATTTAAATTTTGGGAAGGTAGTTCGAGGTTTGTTCTAAAATTAATTTAGTGCGAAATTAAAATTAATTCCGTGAATTTAATTCGCCTAACAATCCTCTCTCTCTCTCTTTTTTGAGAATCTAACTTACAAGATTTGCTCTGGGTTTAAATAATGGAGAAAAACGTTCCTTCTATGAAAATGCAACGTTTAAGAATTGTTCTATTTTGTTCTAAGTTTATATTCTATAACTCCAAAACTTTGGCCGTTTATCACGCACAGTTCAGTCGCCCTTTTTTGTTAATTTAAATCCCGTCCCTCATATTCATTCCATATTGTTACAAAATTTTCAGTACCTCTTCCTATTCCCTTTCTTTCTCCCTTTTAAAATCGAACTTTTAAGAACACTTGCAGTTACTTGAAACATTATTCCAAAACTTTGGCCCTCTACCTTTCCAAAAGTTAGATTTTCAAATCGAAAAGGTGACAAATTTCGTTTTTCTCATTTACTTCATGAACTGGTATTTGAGAAACAGAAAAAGTTTGTCGAGCTGGATCTGTGTTTCGGACATATTTGACCCGTTTTATTTATACAGGATGTAACAATAGTGTGTTATTCTTCCATATCTCCTTTGTTATGCAAAATACAGCAAATATTTAAAAACAAAAATGGTTTAGTTTTAGGAAATTTATAACATAAAGTTATTCTATGATATACAGGATGTTTCGTTTGCCCGTAACCATCACTAACTTCACATTTTTAAATGATACATCCTACATATGATCACATTTTTGAATTGCCTGAGGTATTCTAAGGCAACTTTATATAGGTAGAATAGTATTTAGATATTTTCATTAGTTTGCAAGATATTTACCTTTGTTTGAAAATTTTAACATTTTGTTATCTTCAGAAATATGCCATTATTTCGGTAAAGAAAAAATTCGCTAACTTAACATAACGTTAGAAGCATCTTCTATGATGACAATAAACAGATGTAGAGTTAAATACCTTAAGAGTGCTCTAGAAATCAGTGTCTTTTTGAAACAATTGAAATGCGAAAAACTTCATTTTTTCAAATTGAAACATTATGTTTTTACAGGTTAATAGTTGAAAGCGAAATTTAGTTATCTATTAGTTTGAATAAAGCATGTATGTAGTCAAAATTAATGGTTTTAGAAATATTTCAATTTTTTTCTAATTTGTATGTTGTATTTATGTAAAATACACTGAACGTCTAAAGAGAAAAAATATTTGCTAATTCCTGATAAACACTTCAATAGTTTGATATCTTCTTCGTTTGCTCATACTACAATTTCCCAACTAAAGTAAAGAATGTCATTTCCTTTACATAAACACACATTTAGCAATAACGTATCTTGATTCACTTATGTTATTATAACTTTGTTAAGAACTACATATTTACATTTTTGCAACGTAGTTAGTAAACATCCATATATTTACATTCGCAAGGTCTAGACAAAAATTAATTTCCATGTCAAGTACAAATTCAAGAAGCAATTGTATGCAAATACATACATACAGTTAAGTAGAGATAAAAATTGTAAAAATAAATATAAAGAAAAAAGCTAGAATATAGAATTTAAATATTGAAAAAAAAAACAAAACACTAGAAGGGGACACCCGGGATTGAACCGGGGACCTCTCGATCTGCAGTCGAATGCTCTACCACTGAGCTATATCCCCAGTGATAAAAGCGACTTTTTATTTCGTATATTAATATATATTACATTTAAAATTTTGTAATATAAAAATTATATCATTATTTTATCATTCGAAATAAAACCGCAGATAAAACATGCCGCGGTAAAAATAAGTTTCCTTTTTATTATTTTTATTTCATATATGTGATAAATAAAAAAAACATTCTGAGTTCAACATTGTAATACTTTCTTTCTTATAAAACATTAGACCTTGATAAATAACTTAATATTAAACAAAACAAAGCATTCTTAAACTGGTTTAGACAGTTAAACGCCTTTATACCTTGTCCAAGGTAATTATTTCATATAGATATACCTACCTACACACAGTGACTATGATATAGCTATCATGGTTATTATTTTCACAAGCAAAGTATTGTGTTTCCCATTTATCTGAAGTAATTTGACACCAAGGGAATGTACACGAACATTATAAATAGTGATGCATTTAAAATTCAAATAATATCGTATATATACAACTGTTAATCCCCATAACGCACAATATAAAACAGCACACAATAAGAAATGAAAATAACTGTAAATTTAAATAAGCATAGTTACCATACGTTAAGAAATCTCTCGTACATTAGAATAATTGTCACAGACATAAAACTGAATAAAAACTGCATTTTTCCCGACTCCAAATAGGGATGAGTAAAGATTAGCCGGTATAACAGTATTCCTTACAAAAATTTTAACAAATTACAATTTTTCTAACGGAAACAAGTTTTGAAATAAATTCCTTGGCATAAAATAAAATCGTGAAATCAAATTCAGTGATCAATTTGTTCGTTTATTTGATTGAAAACTAAACACTATTTTCTAGAACTGAATGTTGTAAATTATTCCAGAAATATCACAGAATCAATTACTGATTTGAAAGATCAAAGTATCAGAATTTAATTCTACTTTTTATAGCATTTAACTTTGATTTATTACCGCCATTCAATCAGCTATGTTTAATTTCATATTTTTCATTATAAATCTAGAAAAATATCTTTTTTTCGAAAAATAAATATCTAGGTTTAAAATTATTCGAATGTATAAAAAATAAACTTTACAAACGCATAAATAATAATATGGAGAGATGAAATTAAAAACAGAACACACAAATGCCAAATTCTATATTTTATTAACTATTTAATCTTTTACTAATAAACACAAATAATTTCCGTTAAAAATGATAGAATATATCTGAATAAATAGATAAGAATGTATTTCTTGGACCAAATGTCCGCCTGAAGGAGGCAATTTACCTTTCAAGATTGCCGTTTGGGTTGCCTATATCACATACTCCCATCGTAAAATTTTAATTTTCCTAGCAGAACTTTTTAGAAATAGTAATTAATTAAAACGATAAAATTAACTACAAACATCAAAATCGAATATCAATTCAATTATAAATAATACCTTTCAGGTAAATATCGATCATTCACATTTAGTATGTTGGCAACGCAACAAAAAATACGGTCGCAAATTTAACAAACATTTCATTTCAGAAAAAATTTCTTCAATGACGTGTCTGACAACTGTATAACCGAAGATGGATAATTATATTACTGTGCTTCTAGCTCTTTGCTTTTGCACGTTCGCGAACGGATTATACTTCCATATAGCTGAAACCGAAAGAAAATGTTTTATAGAAGAAATACCCGGTGAAACATCAGTCATCGGTAATATAACCTCAAATTAATCAGTTGTCAAATATCTATAAAAATTTCTTATTTTAGTCAACTACAAAGTCGAATTATACGACCCTAGAAGTGGTGGTTTTATGCCGTCATCTCCTGGTATCGGCATGCACGTGGAAGTTAGAGATCCTGATGATCAAATAATACTGTCTCGAGTCTACAGTTCTGAGGGTAGAATATCTTTTACATCACACACACCTGGAGAACATGTGATTTGCATGTATTCCAATAGCACGGCATGGTTTAGCGGATCACAATTAAGAGTGCATTTAGATATTCAAGTTGGAGAACACGCTATTAATTATGGTGATGTCGTACAAAAAGAAAAATTATCCGAATTGCAATTGAGGATTCGTCAATTATTGGATCAAGTCGATCAAATAACCAAAGAACAGAATTATCAAAGGGTAAAATAATACTACATTTTAAAATTAATAAAATTTATTTTTATATTATTTTATAGTTCCGTGAAGAAAGGTTCCGTCAAACTAGTGAAAGTACAAACTCCAGAGTTCTATGGTGGTCTATCACACAAACAGCCGTTTTATTAATCATGGGTGCATGGCAAATGAAACATTTGAAGAGTTTTTTTGAAGCAAAAAAATTAGTATAATCAATAATTTATTTAAAATTTGTTTTGTATAAATTGTTTTCATACAATAAAGTTTTCTTTGTAAATATTTAGTTTACACAAATCCCATACATTTATCTAAATAATCGCTAAATAAATTATCCTTTGGTTTCGGATATGGCTTTAATTGTTTTAAATCTTTCATTAACGTATCTTTCAAGGTTCGACAAGTGCAAAAATATAAATATCCATCAGATTGCAACTGTTCAGCTAATTCGCTTTGATGATTATCCATTAAACTCTCGTTAATTACTACAATCAAAGGTTTGTGTTCGTGTAAAACTTCCAAACATGTACCAGCACCAGCATGGCTGATGACTAAATCCGCCAGATCAATTTGTTTTATAAAATCTTCAACATACTTATCGTATAATAATGTTATATTAGGATGAGACGTCTTATTTATAATTCCAGCACCAGTTTGAAATTGTATTTCGGTGTACCCCAAGTTTTTCAATATTTCTAATATTTCAGAACTTGACACAGTTTCTATTAAATCATTAAATTGTGTAGTGCCCACCGTAACAAATACTCTTTTATTTTCCACCATATTTATTTAATATTAATTAAAAAATTATATTATTTATTGTATACGAATGCATCAATATTACAGACAGTAGCGTCCTCTATTAATCAATAGCAGCTATATACAATAAACAGTCGGTATTGCAGGTATAACATTTGACAACGAAGAGAAAATCTAACCTAACATTTTATAATATAAATACCATCCATAAATACACAACACATCAATATAATACACATGTGATTTCCATTAAATCTCATTTAGTATATATCACATACAAAAAATATGGATATAGAAATACAATCTATAGATAATATTAAGGTAAGACTCCCTTTACAATTTTAAAAATGTTTCTAATATCATTTGAATAGGGTAAAGGATTATTTGCTAAGAAAGATTTCCACGCTGGAAGTGTAATCTTCGAAGAAGATCCTGTAGTTTGTTGTCAATTTTCGTGGAATGCTGCTTATGGATATAAAGCATGCGATCACTGCTTAAGGTAATATTAATGTAAAAATGTTAGATACTAACATCGACAGTAAAAATGATTTTAGACCTCTTGAAACTGCTGAAGAAAATGCAAGACGTTTATCTGCAAAACCGGAGCTACATCTACCATATCCAAATCTATGTCATACAGATAAAAGTACGATAACATATTGTAGCTTATGCGGTATCCATTACTGCAGCACAAAATGTCAAACGACAGCGTATAATCAATATCATCGTACTTTATGTTTTGAACGGAAATCTGATATAGATGACCATCCTCTTTATCAATTAAATGAAATGTGGAAGTAAGTACGTGAATGAAATAATTACACCAATATGACTGCCGTTTATTTCTAGACAAATGCATTATCCTCCAGAGACAAGTACTATAATGATAATACCTCGGATTTTAGCTACAATACAGCAAGCGGTGAATCCTGAGGAAGCACAAGCACAATTTCTCGAATTCTGTCACCGAACCGTTAATGAAGATTCGAAGATTGCACATAAATTTCTTGGTGAGAAATTCGTCGATCAAATATCCACTTTACATAATCTACTTGTAAAAGCCATGAAACCGGATGGGATATCACATTTTTTGACGCAAGAAGGATTTCAAACTTTAATAGCTCTCATAGGTATTCTATCTTATTTTAATAAGATTGTTAATATTTAATTTATGTCGTCTTACACAGGTACTAATGGACAAGGTGTTGGTACAAGCGCAATTAGCGAATGGGTAACTAAGAGTTTGCAACAACAACTTTCTCCAGAGGAAACGGTTAAACTTGACCAATTCATTGATAAACTTTACGAAGATATGGACAGCCATTCCGGTAGCTTTCTTAATAATGAAGGAGTCGCTTTATATTGCTTGCAAAGTGCATGCAATCATAGTTGCATGCCAAATGCTGAAGCGACATATTTACACAATAATAGTAAATTATCTTTAGTGGCTTTGACTGACATCAGTGCTGGAGATGAAATCTGTATGAGCTATTTGGATGAGTGTACTCTGCAGAGATCTCGGTATTCTCGCAATAAAGAATTAGGTGAAAATTATTTATTTACATGCACTTGTCCGAAATGTGAGCTACAAGCGCATGATCCTAATGTTACTAGTGATGAAGAAGAAGAGGATGATGAAATGGACGATATGAGTGAATAATTTCTGTATTTGATATATGAAAGTTATTCTTTTTTGCATTCTTTTTGTATATATTTTGATACTGGTGTTATATCTGAACTAATTGCAAAATAAAGAAGCTTTTATGTCTATCATATCTGTATCTTTTTTTTCTATTTCCTACTGTCGTTAATGGAGATAAGTTTGCGTAGAAATGAATAGAATTCGCAATTTATATACGTCGGTAATAAAACTTTCCATTTATGTAACTGTCCAAATTCTAAATACATTTTTGAAGCTTGTCTGTAAGACCAACCCATATATGTATATGCATGTAGATTTATATTTTGCGTCAATGTTTGATGACCTTACTACAAATAAGCTTCAATTTAAATCTCTATCTAATAGATAAAAGTAATTTTTTTATCATTTACTCCAAGTGGGGTCAATTCTAACAGATTTCATCGTTATCTACAATGAAGTCAACAAAATCAAGTTCTAATTAATGTATATTTACTTAATACTTGATACCACTAGATATATTTTACGAACTCTATCATCGATTATCACTAAAAACGTAATAATATATACGAGGTCACTGCAAAAATTCACCGCATCTATTAAAAATTAAAACAATGCAAGTTAATTAATTAATTGGAAAATTGATACTGTTCTATAATTTTCTTCGCGTACAATTTAAATCTATTTATGTGCCTTAAAATTACATACTTACAATAGTGGAAAAAATAATCAATACAAAATTTTCTAACATGCCGCGTTTATCTTTATTACTTATGAAATTATCGTACCGTTGTAACATGCTACAATTATTATCGTAACCTAGCGCTAATATATCTGTTTTTTTTTTTCACTTCGTTTCTAATGAGGACCTGTCAATAACGAATGAAAGAAATGTAATAAAACGTGCATTATTTAGATTTCGTTTGTATTATTTATTTAGTAAATGCAACAAAACGTGGTGTTTTTTTAATTTATTTATTTTATTCGCATATTGTAAGTACTCTTGTGTGTGTGTGTGTGTATTATGAAATGAATGCTAATATATACAACACTTTTTTTCTTTGTAATTAAATTCACCACTTCAAACACTCGAACTTACTAGCAAAAGTCGTCCAGGACGTCCTCGAGCAACATCCAAGGTTGACGATAAACGCATAAAATTGCTTAGTAAGAGAAATAGACGATTAAAGGTTCCTGCAATTACGGAATAGAAACAGGAAGATATCCGTTATCCAGTGTTGCTACACAAAAACTGTTGCTACGTCGTGAGAGTAAACAAAAACGTCTGCAGTGAGCTAAAACTCACAAAGACTGGACAATAGAACTATGGGGAAATGTACAATGGACTGATGAGTCCAAGTATGTTTGGTCAAAACCGTCGAACATTTGTCAGGCGCTCAAAAGACGAGAAAATGCTGCCTGAGTGCATTACACGAAAGAATTAAAAAAAGTAGTAGTTCAATTCTTGTATGAGATTATTTTTCATTAAGTGGCACCAGGGACCTTATCAAAATTGATGAAATAATGAGGAAGAAGAGTTATCGCATGATATTCAAAGAAAATGTTCTGCCACGTCGTTATTTTGCAAAACTTTGATGAAAGAATGAAGGAATAGAAGTTCTTCACGTTATATTTTGGATAACGAGTTTTTGGCGACCTAATGAATATATAAAGTATTTGAGACTTTTGCGCAAACTAAAATTATTGAGGAGAATTAAAGATTTTTAAATCCGAAATTGAGATATATAGAACAACATATATATGGCAACTTAGATACTAAAAAATGTTTGCAAATATAAAACACTTTAAAATTTGTATTACGTCGTTATTTTCTGGAACAGAAACTACTTCTGCTGATAAGAAATGAAGGAATAATGAATGTAGATGTTAAATACAGTTTTATGTCTCTTGGTGCAGAAGTTAGTTTTTAAAGAACGTTCTTGGATTTGTTTGGGATTGATATATGAGGGTTGGTTTTCATAACCTCTAATTGCTCGTTCTGTGGAAGATAACAAGATGGCCGGACAAACTACTTTAATATATAAACACCAGTTTTTTTAAAAAATGTTTTAACTAAAACACTGACGCGTTTCAACAGCAATGCTGTCATTATCAAGGCGATAATAAAACTCGTTTTATTAAGTTAAAGTGTTTAGTGTTCAACGGTCCTAAAAAATAATACAAACTTGGTATACCGTGCCAAAAACACGTCTTTTGGTTGAAAATCTGTTTGCTGGGTTATGATATAATAACTTGGTCTCCCTAAAATACTGATCTTAATCCGATAGAGTTTCTGTGGGATGACCTATAGATAGACGAATTAGAAGTGTCCAACATACAAAACCCATCTCTGAACGGAATTACTACATTCGCAATTGAAGGTGTTCTTGATAATGTTCGATAATCTCATGATAACTTATCTTGCGTTATTTTGTAGTGTGACGTAACAAAGTAGGAAATTGTAACTCTCACGCAATATAACAATAAAATTTCATGTAACAAATGTCATATTGCTGATAAACTCAGCTGACATACAGAATGTCCTGAATTTAACTAGTTGAAGTAGTGAACCCAAACAAAATAGTTTCTATTCTCTTATTTACAAACACTCAATTGGAACACACGATTTCGACAGACTGCGAACAAGGCCGCAAGAGCACTATAAACTTACCGTCATTTCTTTAATAAAGAGAACAAACCTTGATGTAAAAAATACAACACCTTGCCTTGGCCCCCTACAGGTTTCAAATCAGGAGACTAACATAGGCTAGGGACTATTGGTTAATCCTCAAAATTCTAGCACAAAAACGCAGTTATACAAGATGATTCATTAATGTTGCGCGCAAAATAGGTCAATAGCTGTAGAGGTAAGAGAACACAGTTGGTCGTATGAATAGTACAACACTTATGTTTCAGGTTACAAACCTTGTCAATAGTGCTCGCTATATCGACATCCTAGTTAAGCTACGATGTGTTGTTGGGACATAATTAACAACTCAATATTATTTACGGTGAGGTAATGTTGTAACCAAGCCATGGAAACACGTTTACACACACAATTTGCACAGCAAAAGCTGCAGTGGTGATCTTGACCAGCAATACACCTTAGGAAGCTATTATAGCTATATACACTCAAAAAAATTGCAACAAATAAATATGGAATCTATGAGTCATACAAAAGCCACCTCAGCAGGAAAGAGGAGACTTTTGGCTTTAAATTCCATTACAGACATGATTTTGGACAACCCTAGTTTTTCGCTATAAAATCTAACGCTTGATTTCCAACGTTTGACTTGTTATTTTATAAATTATTTGCCCGAAATTGAATTTCATCCAAAAACCTCAATCAAATTTTTCCTACCAGCCATATTTTCAATTCTCAACGATGTTTTTCTTTGATCTTTGAGTGACTGCCGCTCCGCAATTTTTCCACTACCTAATTGTTAAGGAGGAAATTTCATTGTATTTGTCACAAAAGTTTTTCATTGTAATTTGATGAAGACAATTATTATTATTATTATGGCTTTGGTGATGTCCATTAGCTACTTACCTAACTAATGCCCATCATCCCGAATGGACATGGTTTTACAATAACAAAAACTTCACACCGGGGTCCGATCGGGTGACTTATTTAGACAAACAGGTAGTAGACCCAACAGATAAAAAGGATGTTACCAACAAGGGAGAAAAACAAAACAATAGGTGACAAAGTTAAAAATAAATTCTGTCTATATTTCTTCTTAAATACTAATTCCTGCTTTCTTCATAAACATATATAGACGGCGAAAAACTGAGTATTTTTTGTATGCCAAAATGTAGTTAATGTTTAAAGGTAGTTCTATAGTCGCATATTTACTAAGTCTGCTATTAACCCATCCGTCAAATCCTCATGGTCTTGACAGCCTAGCATTATATGATTCATATCACCAAATTGATCGCAGTTATTACACCTTGCATTGTTTATTTTAATCTTGCATAGATGTGCTGCAAAACGTCAATGCTTGAACAACATTCTTGTAATTTGGATATACCTTCTTCTATTAACATATACACCATGACTCCAGTGTTTCTGTTCTACTGTAGGTTGAAGTAAGAAATAGTTAGTCTTATGGTTTCTATATAGACTGATTGGTATCGATTTTCCCAGGCAATATATTGCTAACGTTTGAAAACTGCCACTGCGTCGCTAAATGGGATTCAATTTGATGATTCTTGGCCAGTTCTTGCCTGTTGCGCTAGTTTATCAGCTGCCTCGTTACCACAAATATTTGAGTGTCCTTTTATCCAGACCAACTGTTCTCCCCTCAACAGTTAATTTATAATATCTCTGTATAATTTGGCTGATGATAGCTGACGACTGACTGTTAAAATTAACACAACTAAAAATTACACTTTTTTGAGATCTAGTCGTTTTATTATGTCTAGTGCTGTAAGTATGGCAAATACCTCAGGCGTAAATGTACTTGCGATACTTATTTCCATAAATATGGTTAGATTGTACGAGATATTGATTGTAGAAGGTGGAAATTCTATTTTAGGCAGCTGGAAAATGCAGTGATATGGAAGCGAATAAAATGCCGCTGATTTTGATATTAAAATGCTTTCTTGAAACTTGGCCGACTCTGCAAACGCGATTGCAATTGGTGGTGATGGTTTATTCTTCCAATACGTACTAATCAGCAGATTGTGTTGATTTAATGAAGACAATTAAAATACACTGAAAAATGTTCGTACCAAACGCAATGGGGACTTTCCCCTTGAAACAGAAAAACTTATTTTGTTTATAAAAAATATTTATTTGATTAATAATTACTGTATAATAAGAAACACCGAATATTTCCCGACGTTATCACATGTACAAACCTTACATAATCCAAATCAGATTAATATATAAAAGAAAAGCTTAATAACTATTACTGCTTAAATTCCAAAAAAATAATCAGTTCCATTATTAAGCTAATTATTCTAATGTGCACCATTTCGCTAAGATATCTAGCGGAAATGTTGCGATTACCAATCACAAAATTTCTACTAAATATTTCAACGGAATTCGTACACATTAAAACCCATATTATGAGAATTATACTCTTATTTCAAATCCGGTGTACTAGCTCCCAAATAGCACCTTAAATCGCTCACATTCGATTTGACCAATTTCGCCCTGATCGTTGATAAATTCAGTCTTTTATGTGCCGTATATCGATGACAACCACCAAAACTGTAATAATAATTACCGCCCTCTCGTCCTGTAATCCACAACACATCTACCGGGGGGATTTCGTGGGCTGTTTGTGGATTACTGAGGACTTCCATTATAGATTCGACTTTTCTCTCGTCAACTTCCGGTAGGAAAGGCCTTATTAATATAGACATCGGAACATCGTGAACTTCAGTTATATTTCCTGCGTGGATACTACTCATACTTCCTGTAATGTTGAAAAAATTAATCTATGCAATATGCAGGTATAAATATGCACTTATTATTAATAAAAAATATTTAAAAAATCGTACTTGAAATAATTTTTAAGGAATCTTTCGTTAAAATTATAGTTGTCATTAAAGAGAATGTTGCGCAATGTAACCTGACTTGGCTAAATTTTATCAAACACTGGAAATATTAATTCAAGCTGAAGTAAGAATCGATCGGTTAAAGGTAAAAATAAAAGTAAAAATAAACACTGTATATAGTAAAGTGATTGCTGTCCTTCTAAATAATAAATTACTAACTTCATGCCATATACAGGGTGATCAAAAATAAATTATCAAATTAATGCACCCAAAATGTAAGAGATATTAAACAGCACATTTAAATATTTCGTCCAATGTATTTAGTGTATAATCAAAGTACCTACTATTTTGTATCATTAGCATTTTTATATCATTAATAATTCGCAATAATACCAATTATAACATAAAAGAACTAATGAGCAATTAACTATTTATCAATTCTAATGATAACGATTTTATTTTGATCACATTTTAATCAATCCTATTGTTTTATTTCAACGCCAGCGTGATATAAATATAATTTCTACTATATACCCCCTCGTTTTCTACAATTATTGTAGATACAATCTGATTACGTTTATAGTACTACTTTATATGAACATTTATCACGGATAAATATTTATTCTGCACACATGTTGTAAAGGCCGCGGTGTTCCAATTTTCAAACAAGTGAAAAGTGTGTCCTCGGCATCATAAACAGTTAACACCGTTAAGAATTATTTTTTTAAATTAATAATGAAAATCAAGAAAATTAAGTTTAAAAAAGAACCTCTTAAAATCGACTTTGTCAACCTATCATTTTTCGATAAGATCCAGTATTAATTTTACCAAAATAAACAACTTATAAGGCAAGGTTAACGAGTTTATTGACTGCTTTTATATTTATTTTTATTGAAATAATATCTAAACGAATTAAAATAGAATGTTAAATATCAAAATATTATAATATTACGTGATACCACATAATTATCAATTATTTTTTATTGAATCCACAGCCTACTAGCAAAACAATAAATAAACAAAAATTAAGTATACCCATTTTATATTCAATATGCATTATAAATACAACATTAATATTCAAACGATTCGCTCTAAACTTATTTTACTGTTTACGGCAAACAAGGAATTCGATCATTCGATTCAAACGTAAACAACAATTTGAAAATGACAGTTACTTTTTTATCGAAATTAGAAGAAACACGTAAATAACTTACCTGAATCGGATACAAACATTTCGGATAACGCATCCAGTTTACGTTTTTTACATCGATTTAGGCCGACATCCATGGCAGATGATTTTAAATGAACTACACTTAATACTCTATCCACTTCACTAATGTTTTTTATTTTCGTTTTTGGATGCATAATTTACGGGAACATCACAGCCAGCATTTTGAATTTAGGCAACTGTGTAAACAATATCCAAACAAATGAGAGAAATGTCAAATGTGAAAACGCGCGCAACGGGACTGCCAATCGTTTTAAATTTTAATTACATTTATTTAATTTTAAATTTATTATTTGAACATTGAAGCTTTTTATAAAATAATTTTAATAAAGAAACGATTTTTAGAATAATAACACAATTATTTAACTGTTTTTCTTTATAACTGCCTGCGCCATCTAGTAAATATTAGCCATACAATACAATATCTTGTTTAATTTTAAATTTTCTTGTAAAAATTATTTATTTAATTAATTATTACCACGAAATTGTTTGATTTGATTTATCTATTATTCAATAAAATCATAATTTATATTTGCCAATATTAAAAGCGCCATCTATTTATTAGTAGCCAAACAAAACTTTTTCTTGTTTACAAACATTTTTGTATTTATTCTTTATTTATTATTAAACCAAGTTTAAGAAACAAAAATCAATTATGAATGTATGTAGATTATGTTTGTGTAAAGGAGATGAATCCCAAGTTCAATCGATATGGACCACACAAATTGAAGACTTACCGAACAAAATCTGGTCTTGCGTTTCCATAAAAGTACTTCACTTAATACAGTAGATTACTCCATAAATAACATTTTATGTGAAAGATTTTTAGATTAATAAGAATGATAATTTACCAACAACTGTTTGTATCTCCTGTATTCTTCAAATAAACCGATGGGTTACATTCAAACAAACATGCGAGAAATCGAATAATATACTTTTAAATAAACTTGATTCAGAGGGATGTGTAACTGATACAACAGAATTATTTTGCCAGAAAGATAAACACGAGTCTAGTTCTTGGGAAACCACTTTCGAAGTTTTCGATAAAGTATTGTAGTTAAATTTATTAATATCTCAGTTTCTTTAAATATAAATATAACTTTTAGGAGTTGCAAGATGTAGTAGTTGGTACTTCTAGTAATTACGAATGCGAGATCTGTAAACGAACATTCGATATTTGTACCGACTATTTAGATCATCAATTTGAACATAATGGTGCCCTCGTGTTTCACTGTGATAAATGTCCCAAAGTACTACTTATCACAGATTATAAAAATCACCATTTAAAATAAATTTTTATTTCAGGTATTCGATTCACGAGAAAAAATTGTCGAACATGATCGGAAACATAAGAAACCATGTTCGCTTTGTGGCAAAATGATTTTAAAAAGCAGTATGAAATTGCATTTAATACAGCATACCGATAGGCATAGGTAAATATCCAGCAGCAGCATTTTGTAAGAATTAATTTTTATTAACGTTTCTACAATTTTAGATGTACTCAATGTTTAAATCGATTTAATTCGAGAGCATCATTACAACAACACATTATAACAGTACACACCGATATTAAAGATTATGTTTGTTCTACGTGCGGGAAAAAATTTTCATCAAAAACATCAATGAGGGTTCACATGAAATCACACAGCAACGAAAGACTTTACAAATGTAAATTATGCTCTTACGCTGGCAGAACAGCTTCAGCAGTATATATTCACATGTCAACGCATGAAAATTATTTCTGCATTTGTGAAGTCTGTTCTAAAACGTTTAAGAGTATGCGAAATTTAAACGATCACTTAAGAAGAGTGCATAGTGAAACTAGGAAGCATGAATGTAACTATTGTGGCAAGAAATTCATAGATAAATACATATTAAGCGTACATATTCGTCGGCACACTGGAGCTAGACCCTACAATGTACGATATGTGAGAAAACTTTTATTAGATCAGACGGTTTAAAGGAACATATGGTGACGCATGGGGAAAGGATTCCGAATGAATGTGGAAAATGTAAAAAAAAATTTACTTCTAAAAAAGGCATGGCTAGACACAATTGCATTTCCTAATTATTTTTTTTTTTATATTTACCTATTAATATATGTATTTTTTTACCTTTATTAAAAGATATATTTACCTATAAATAAAAAAATTTTTACAAAAATGTCTGAGTTTATATTGTAGCCTTAACTGATACTGATTTAAAAAAAAGACAGAAGCTTCTTATTTTATTGCAACAAAATTTTTGTGTACAATAAATTTTGGCACACCTTGTACACTCAATTTTAATAAATTGATATGAATCAGCTAACCTAACGTTTTAACTTGTTTTTAATTGTATAATAATACATGTATGGTGCTTTTAAATTGTTAAATCTTTTCCTTAACAATATTAATTTCTATTTCTTCAAATATATCCACTACCATCAAAATCATGACTTTAATACATACACACTGCTTTTTTGGAATAAATGGACTTACTGCAGTAAGTTTAACAAGATACAAAATCAGAAAAAGTGTGTCAGTTAACGTTAATTCCTTTATAACTCTATATATAACATTAAAAGTAAGTAGAATTATGTTAATTAGAGCTCCTTTTGATCTTAATACTATACTTATGTAAATGACTCTGCTTATGTGTTGCTATTCTCTATTTAAACTAATTTAAATAATTTATTCACTATTAGCAAAATGGAACCAAAAATAATATTACTTTTAAGTGGAAAAAGAAAATCGGGGAAAGATTATATAGCTGAGAAGCTACATAACAGGTATGTCTAAATATACATATTTTGTCGATTTATATTTGAAACAAACCAAATTAGTCTTGAGGACAAAGCTGAAATTTTGAGAATATCTGAGCCAATTAAATCCCATTACGCAAGATATCTCAACTTAAATCTAGACGAATTGTTAAGCAGTAATAGCTATAAAGAAACGTATCGACAAGAAATGATTATCTGGAGCGATGAAGTCAGGAAAAAGGATCCCGGATATTTTTGTAACATAGCTTGTAGTAAAGGTAATTATACATGTGTTTGATATATGTATTTGTTATTGAGAATAATTATTTTTGTTATCGTTACAGCTATCGGAAAGATATTTGGATCTTCAGCGATATAAGAAGAAAAACTGATATTCATTGGTTTCATGCTAATTATCCTGATAAAATAAAGACTGTTAGAATTTTTGCTAATCAGGATGTTAGGATCGCAAGAGGTTGGGTATATACTGAAGGTAAATTAGATGCGCAAATATATTTTAAAGGATTAGTATACTAAGCTCTATTATAAAAGTAGATAATAATAACTCGCTTAAAATCTCGGCTTTATATAGATGTCATGACTTGAACAAAAATAAGTTTGTATCCAGTATTAATTTATTTAAAAAAAAATACAGGTATAGTAAAAACTATTGCTTAATAGAAGACTTTAATATCGACCTAATAAACTTGGATGAAATTGGATATAAGTAAGTTAATATGCTCGATAAATTAGGTAAACCAAAAAATTATCTAAATTATAATAAATTCAAAAAAACTATCTATTTTATATAATATTGATGCATGATGGTCAGGTTGCCACGGAGTCCCTTATCAATGAATTAACAAACCTAATAAAAAAATCAAAAGAACCTAGAAGGAAAATACCACTCAGACCCAGCAAAAAATGGATCTCAAAAGCAATAATAATATCATGTAGAACTAAGGAAATATTATACAATTTATAGAAGAAGGAACCTAATAATATTACTCTCAAAAAAGATTATAATAATTATACTAAAATTCTGAACAAAGTTATTAAAGAGGCTAAGTGTAAAATATGAAAGGGATCTGGTAACTCTCAACAATGGAAATCCAGGAAACTTATGGAAATTCATAAACTATGATAGTTAAATAGAAAACAGAAAGAATGGTAAAAATCAAAAAATAGTAGTGAAATAGCCAATTCAATGAACATTTTCTTTTGTAAAAATGGCACTGAGTTAAGTAACAGCATAACTCCCCCACACAATGTAACGTCAAAATTACCAGCATCGAATCCTAAGACAATCTTTCTATATTCTACGGATTTTCATGAATTAGATAATATAATTAATAAAATGTTAGAGAAATCAGGCGGCGTAGACGGAATTTACGTAAAAATATTGAAAATAGCATCGAACTATATACGGCAACCTCTATATCATATAATAAATCTTATACTTGAACAATCGATTTGGCCTAGCGCACTAAAACAAGCTGATGTAATTACCTGTATACAAATCAGGAGGTAGAGAAAATACTGCTCCCTCAAAGTTGAAAAAAGTTGTGGCTTCCGAAGGAACATACTTTGAATAGTATATATTTAGACCCATTTTTTTTTTAGTAAAGCTTCAAAATCGGGAAAAAACCTTTAAAATATATTTGCTCATTCAATATATAAACATCAATCAGTTTAGTATACAGTAAATCACACGTTGTTAGGTTTAATTTAAAATAACGAAGTTGTATTACTATTCATTTTCATATCTCTATCAAAATGCAAGAATCAGCATTAAAAAAATTCTGGAACAAATTAAAAAATTAAATTAATACCGTTTTAGGTGTGGATAATGTTACATCTGAATGTGATTTAGATGACTGGAATGATTGGGACTTACAAGTCAATAACAACGATGAGGAATCATTAAAAAACAGTATTGATAAAATACTCAATTTATTAATATAGTTGAAAATAAAATTAAATAGTATTAATAAAAATAAGATTAGAATAAAAAATTAAACTTTTTCAATATGATGTTCATTTCGATTGACCCCAAAATGCAATTCATCTCCTATCTGATAAGCCCAAGTCATCCTCTTACTGCTGAATCCTATACCAACCTCACCTTTAGGAGTTACAGTTATCGCACCTGCAGTATTCTTTAATTTCTCAGTCATTTTCTCAATACTATAGGTGGTAGCATCTTGAACATTTTTGCCCTTTTCAATTTCTTTTAAAATTGCATACGCTAAGCAGAATTTAGCAATCGATTCACCATGACCAGTTGTCGATACAGCTCCTAATGCATCATCAGCGTAAGTTCCACTTCCCAAAACACATGTGTCACTGCTACGTCCGACCATTTTCCCTTCATAGCCTCCAGTCGATGTTGCAGCAACGACATGACCGTTACATGCAGCAACAGCACCTACAGTTCCTAATTCTGCTTTTTTCTCCACTAGTTTTGCTTTTATTAATTCTAATCTTTCTCGTTTAGCCGGTGTTACTAACTCACCAGGTGGTAGAATTTCAAGTCCTTGTTCTTTAGCAAATCGTAAAGCTCCTTCACCTGCTAACATGAAGTGAGGAGTCTTTTCCATAACTCTTCTCGCTAATGTTATAGCGTTTTTAACGTCTTTCACAATCGTTACAGCTCCGGCACTTAAATCTGATCCGACCATAATGCTAGCATCCATTTCAACTTCCCCATCTAGATTTAATACAGATCCTTTACCAGCGTTGTACATTTCGTTATCTTCTAAGATACGTACAGCAGTTTCGACAGCATCTAAGAGTGAATTATTTGCTTTTAATGCTTTATATCCTTCCTTTGCTGCATATTTAACTCCTTCGAGTAATTCTTGTGCCCGTTGATCGTTAGGTATCTCACCAGCTCCACCATGCACAAGCACAATAGGTTCCATTATTTTGAACTGATGGAGTTTCAAAAATGTATTTATTAGTGTTAAAAGTAGCCTTCCAATGGCTGTTTATATATACCTATCTAGTAGTGTAGGAAAAAAACTAGAAAATGGGTGGTAATATTATATGCATGTACTTTATCCTTTGCTACTTTATCTTATGTCAATGATGTGATGAATGCTATTGTGATGATTATCTTCTGTATCACTACAATTATTATTATAACATACTTTCGTAATTCCTTTATAAACAAATATAATTTTTTGATGTAAATATTGTCTTAGTACATACGACTTATGTATGTTATTATAAATTGAAATAATTTTTCTTTGAAGAGCTATGAAAAATTCAAAATATAACCTCAAATATTGTTTGTAAATGACAGCCGGAAATTTTGGAAATTCTTACAAATATTTGAATTATATAAGAATGAATACCTACGTTGAAATATTTTTTAAGAAAGCAGCTAATAAATTTGAAATTTGATTTGTATTGAACAAATTTTCGCGGGCATGTTAAGTTGGTATTCGATAAGAAAGTAACTAAATACTGTGCTATTTCACTGTGATTCACAGTGAAATATCACGGAATTTAGTTACTTTTTTACAGAGTACCATCTTAACATACTTACGAATTTGAAACATTGTTTTATTGTCATTTTTTTCTTTTGCTTTATGATTGACAATCATGAGTTGATAACTCATAGACAACAAATATTTTTTGGTTATCATCCAATTACAATTAAAACCATAAATTCACTAAAAAATGTCAAATTTCCGATTTGCAAACAGATTTTTGAGATTCCTTAGCTTTGTAGTATGCTAAACCGCCAAATGTCCAAATGCCTATTACACCTTACACAAACATTCGATTTAAGCCAAAAGTCACACAGTGTTGTCGTTGTGACGTATCAAGCCTACTCTTCATTGTGCACATATTGGGCATGATTTAAGTTTGGGCGATTCATTAGTGAAAACAGTAAAACATGGCTAAACTAGTTATTTTCCAATAATCAGACCTATTTTTCCGTCCACTTAACTTATTAGAACGTTTTTCAATATTGATAACTTTTCAAAGATAAACTTCATAAAAAAATTATTATTATTATAAAACTATCAAGGTGGAGTGGACACAAGAATAAATCTCGATAAAATATTGAACGTTTTATTAGCACTTAACGAAAATTCTGATGTTTCGACACGGTAACTGATGCTAATTTTGCGAAGATATGCCGCTGATTTTATTTTATTGCTTTTGCAGACGACGTTAGTTTCTCGCTACACAAAACTATGAATCAACACAACTGTCGCTATCGAAATGCTGCTCGATATATCTATACATTTTTTAATATTTGAACAGTACAATTTCAACAGGCTGGTGCTCCATCCTCGGCAACGTTTCTAAATTTCGTGGTTGTTATCAAACTGAAGAAAAAATGGAGCTACAGTAAATGACATTCGAGACTTTTTGGAAAAACGAATAAGCAGATTTTGTACTCTTGCTATTAGCACCTGTAGTTGGACTTGGAGAAAAAAACTGAAAACATGTTCGTCAAAAATCAGCCTGTGTGATCAGCTCGGTGCTCGGTCTCCGACTTTGAATCCATTTGCTTTTCTTTTTTTTATTGGGCCATCTAAAACTACTGTATCTAAAAATAGTCCTACGAATTTGGAGGAATTAAATTATGATTACGATAAAACCTCAAAAAGTTTTTGAATTGGAAAAATAGAATGTGTTTGCAAGTACACTGTTGGACAAAATTCACGAGCATACCCTTTAAAACGCACGAAAATACAAACGTAACCGTGGGTTTGAATAGGTAGATGTTAAATGTACTTTTACAAGACAGTGTGTACATGCTACTTGTGCAATGGAAGGTCGACAGTGCTAGATAGATTGAACTTGTTTAGATAAGTAAGTTCAAGAGGCTAGAAGCTCTGCATAACTACGGTACATACGTGAGAATAGCGTCTTCGTTTATGCTGCGATAGCGTCGCATACTGTTTTCTCGACAGTTGTCGTAACAATATATAGAAATTTCAAAAAAATTTACTGGGCATTATTTTTTTCTGCAAAAATCTAACAGACTTAAATAGTAAAAAAACATACATGTAATGGGAATACAATTTCTTTAATTAAAAAACTTTCTTCAGGAAATCTTATAAAAGGCAATTAGATACAATAAATTATTTATTGTTGATTCATAAGTTCTAATTGTGCTGCGGCGATTGTTTTCATACCTTCCTGAACAGAACCGATATTCGTCTTCCAAGAATACAACAAATCTCTTAATTGTTGCCATTGTGCTCTACCGAATGTACGATGCATTGTACTCGAAACGTAGACTTTCTTCATAGCCTGATCCATTCGAGCTCGGACCAATTTCGTTTTTAATACTAAAAATTACAATACAACTAATAAATTTTGTACTTATTTTAATGTCTATTTTATATCCTAACCTTCGATAATAAAGCCTTCTACCTCCTCAGCGGGCAGCTGCAACTCCTTCTTGATAACATCGAAACTGATCTCCGGATTTGTCTCTGCCAGTTGCATGAAGGACAGAAGTCTCATTTTTTGCATATTCTGCTCGTGATTTAGGCCTTGAGAAGTAACAAATTCCTTATGATCCTTGTAGAATTTCATATAACTTTCGAGATTATCACTGACGAATATCGACAGTAGATCGTGAATTAATTCACCTTCTAAAAATTTCACCGGCTTTAAAGATAGAAGAGGATCTAATAAGAAAGTATTAGGATCTGCCAGAGCAGAAGCGATACAACGAATTGCATCTTCCCTTGCGTGAGATGCGTTTTCAGCAGTGTACGTTCCTAAGAGTTCTATCATAACCTTCGCTGCTTGTTCGCTAAAATAATTATATATTAAAATATATTTTTACGGACATATAAATGATCTTAATACCTTTGATTATTCTTTAGCAAAACTTCATGCAATAATCTATATAATTTTTGTAATTGCTCGGGTGATGGCGGACATGACGCAAATTGTTGCTTCAAATAGTCGACATCACGAAATGCTAACTTAACCTGGTCTGTAGCTTTCGCAATTATAATTAAATGATAATAAACATGATACCTCATCGGGGAACGTTCATCTAACGATTGGAAGAGTAACCATAATCTGCGTATGATATTAAATAAATTTAATTGAATCTAAATATTAATTTTTACTTACGCTTTCAAACAAACAAATCCTAACTTTGAACCAGGTGCTTTCGTTAATTTTTCACAAAAAGCTAAAATTATATTTTCAGATCGTTCCAATGGAACCTAAGATCAAATTAATTAGTATAAGTGGTTTAACAACTAAATATATAATCAACCTTACCAAAACCATTATAGAAACTATATCAACAAGAACACTTTCGACTTCTGCTTCTTGACCTTCTCTAAAACAAGCGTCGCATACACCAATGATTTTATGTAAATCATCTTCAATTCCTTTCGGCGATTTCTCCTCCGATATTTCAGCGCCGAGCCCTTTCAAATAAGCTCTCAATTCCTGTGCCTACATATTGAAAACATAACCTATAGTGCCTACATCATATGGCTACACGTTGTCTATCCATCGAACGTAATATACACTAATTGAATCAGTTTAAAAAACATACCTGATCTTCAGGAGTTATATCTATAAAAACAGGAGGCCCCTGCATATTGTTTTTTATGAGGAGCAAACAATTCTCAGTCAAATTGAATTGCAAAAGAAAAATTCAATCTGTCAAACGGCAGAAAATGTAAAATGTCATTTATCAGGTTAGCCAACTTAGTTTTATTGTCTTATTTAGGGGATTTTTATTTTTATTATAAAGGAAGAATTGATACACCGCCGTTCAAATTAGAAGAACGTTTATTTATAAAAATTTTCGGTACAGTCTAAGATACCTAAAAGATGAATTAAACAGAGCTATTTCTAGGTTATGTTTACGAGTGATTTGATGTTTCCATAAGGATTTTCAGTTGGTGATAATAGAAGAATTATGAAAAATCAAGCGGCAATTTTGAAACGTCAGGAATATAATAAATAATACTGAAAGCTATCTATTAATTGTATTAAAAAATACTACAAAATAGAAAATGATAGGAGTATTTATTTTATATATTCCTAAATAACGTTTCAAATTTGCCGCTTGATATTTCTCAATTCTTATTGGACGCAGTATTATTACCAACTTAAAATCCTTAGGGAATTGTCAAATTATTTGTAAACATAACCTAAAAATAGCACTTTTTAGATCGTTTTTTAAGTATCTGAGAATGATCTCCGCAAAAAATGAGGGGCCGTTTTGAACTGAGTAAAACGTGTACTTTCCGTTAAATTGCATATGAATAATCAATTCGGTGGTCAACATACGGAAGTTCAGCCAAATTTTCATTTAAAATGCCCGCGAATTTAAAATTTTTTTAAATGGATATTTTAAATCATGTATATGACGTAAAAAGAAACGAAACTTGCGAAAATATTAGATTACTTTATTTACATTATTAAAAGTTTTATACTATTTTATATCGCTTCATAATTTAATAACCATATTTTTCGTTTAAACTTGTCCTACCATCTCCAGTTTGCCCAGCAGGTGGCACCCACATATTGTAATCTTCTTTAGCGGCATCCTCTTCATACCCTTTCTGCTTTTCAATTTCCGCTTTCTCTTGTCTATGTTGTATCCTTCTCTGATTCTTCTTTTTTTTCTTTTCCGAATCTAATTCGGAAGAACCTTCATCGGTCGCATTTCTATCTTCAAATTCTTCGGGTTCATCGTCATCTTGACCTAATCTATTCACAGCTAGCGTAATCTCTTTAGCCAATTGTATCAATTTTTGCGCAGTTTGGATTATATCATCACCTGATTCAATTGATTTTAAGGCATCAGATATCGAGTTAATTTCACTTGAAAATGCATCTATCACAGCTATAAATTTGCTACTGTTTGTGTAGTTTAAAAAGGAATTTAAAATATCTTCCTGCATACTTAGTAAGTATGCAGGATGTAAAGATTTCATTTTAGACCAAATATGTCGTAACTGACGTTCAGATTCTGTAGACATTAAAGGAAATATCATCTTAAATGAGATGTCTATTTTAGAAAATTCATTTTGAAGTTTTTCGTTCTGGTTAGTTTCATTTTTTCTTATTTTAGGTATTGGTGTTGATATTTCATTTGTTTTTGCAGGTTCGGAAATATCTGGCATACTTGCTTTACATTCTCTAATAGATTTTGAAACGATTGCAACGTTTTCTTCTTGTTCTTCTTCCTCCTCTTCTTCATTATCATCAACGCTTATTTTAATATTATCTTTCCTTTCAGGTAACTGGACTTTAACTTTTAAACGTTTACCAAAAATTGGTAACTTATTTTTCAGCTTATTGGTAAGAGCACTTTTCTGTGTTTCTTTAATTAATGTTGGTAATGCTGTCGGCTTGGTAATACTAACCAATTTTACAACGTTAGCCAAGTCTTGTTTCAGCTTGCTTAAATCTGACTTTAACTTAATAACAGCTTGTTTATCTAATTTCATTTGTTTCAATTCCTTCATGTAATGATCAAGAGAGTCTTCATCAGTTGATCCGCTGGCACCTGAAGCATCCTTATTTGAACTTTGGAGTTGTTTTTCGATTGTATTGATTTCTTTGCGTAAAGCTGTCTCTTTCTCTAACTGTAACAAGATGAAAATCGTTTTTTAGTTAATTTTTTATATTAAATATTATCATCATACCAAACTCTGATATGTTTCTGGTTTTGCAGGCACTTTAGCTTTCATTCTGTTTTCCCGTTTCTTTTCAATAGTTCCCGTTCTGTCTAAAAAGGTATCTTCGTCGCTATCGTAAAAATCATTCTCTTCCCAGTTTTTAGCTTTACGTTTTCGAGATTCTAAAAACAAAATTAATTGAATTAAAAGCACAAATTATAATATTTGTATTTACCATGAATTGCTTGCCTTAATAATCCGTATCTGTCCAAAATTCTGCACGCTTCCAGAGCACATTGAACAACAGCTTCCTTTTTCTTTCCTTTATGAAGTACTTCAGCTACCATAGGTCTCCCATGATCGTCATCTAAAGGTAATTCTACTTTGCATAGAAATTGACCAATACCTTGTTCGGTGCAGTCATATTCTAAATCGTATCCTTCTCTTTCCATGAAACCTCTTAAAGCTTTTTTAGGATCGTCCAAATACAATTCCTCGTTAGTAGTTTGTGCAAACGGGTTTTCAGTCATATCTGTATCTTCATCAGCATCTTCGCCTAAATTCAATGTTTAACTATTATTTATAAATTCAAATAATAGAAAATTCTAAAATTACCAAGGCCCCAATCGACTCCTCGTTCCTCAAGCTTCTTTTGCATAGCTTCCTTTTCTTCTTCTCGTTTTCTAATAGCTTCTTCTTCAGCTTCCTTTCGTTTTGCCAATTCTTCCTGTCGTTGTTGTTTTAATTCAGTTACCGTTAGTTCACTTTCTTCTTCTGTATCATTATCGGGACCGGTTAATAAATATGATCTTGAACTTAAACCTAATTTTAGCAAGTGACCTACCTAAAATTTTAACACTATTTTATTTCTTTAGTGTAAAAATGGCTTTATAATAAGTCATTATTGATCAAACACCATTCAAATACAAAATTGTCATTACATCCTGTCATTAGTATTTTTCATCATATAAATTTCATTCAACGTAAATATGAATGCAAAAAAATCTGAAAGCAAAGTGAAACCATTGGTAAAACAAACTAAATCCCAAAATAGTCAAAATGAAAAAAAGGAGGATAATCTTGAAAAAATTAAAGCTTTAGTTGAAAAGGCAGCTGCCATGCAGACTATGAAAGATGAACGACATAGAGCAGCTGACAAATATTTCTCGCAGTTACGTAAAAAGTTAGATGTTAGTGGGACTTTCTTAAAAAATGCCAAGCAAGATATTGAAAATATAAAATTCCTTTTTCAAAGAGATCACATCAACAATTTAGAAGCAAAATATTCCCTCGATAACATAGATAAAACCGAGGAGGAAATTGAAGATGAAATTAAAACGGTACAACAAAAATTGAACGGTTTGCAAACACGTTTACATAATTTGAAGATGAAAGCAAGTAATGAATCTCAAACATTAGAAGAAGCTATTACGAAGACGATTAAAAGTTTAGATAACGCAAGTAGAGGACATTACGGTGATTTTAATGAAAAAGTATAATATATATATACTAACATATACTTTTACATATGTTCTTGGTTTTAGCTTATTTTTATTTAGAAATGTTCCATGTGTACTAGCTAAATCGTATAAATAAAACCCTTTTGGCTGGCCGTCAGATTCTGTGCTTCTATACTGTAAAACTGCATGGTATCTGAAAGAATATAAAATATAATAACGGTTAATATTTAAATAATATTCTACCTTGAAATTGTGGGATGTGCCATTGATATATCGCAATTATTCAATCGACCGAAAACCCAATAGGGTTTCTCCATTAAATTAATTGTTTCTATTATAGATCCTAATTTAAGAACCTCTAATTTATAACGCTTATCTACTAGTTCAGGTAATCCAGACCAAATCGGTTCTGTATAGGGCAACGGCAATTGTTTATCTTCAACATCATCGTTTTTAATTACCGAAGCTATAATGATACAATTACTAGATTAAAAACACCATAATCATTATACATACATTCACTTTCTCTTATTTGCTCATTTTGTACATCTTTTGTGGTGTTTTCTGGTATAATTTCTGGCTTTTGTTCAAGATTGCTTTTGATTATTTTTAGGAGGAAGTTTGCCTACTTTTCCGATTAATAACGGTTTTTTAAATAATAACTTGTCCGGTTCTGCTTGTGCATCAGGTGCTTCACTGCTTTCACCGGAATCCATAAGGAAAATTATAACAATTTCTCTTAAAAATTATAAGAAATGTTTTTATGATCATCTAACATAACCTATAATTTAGTTACGTTTGATATTTGCAATTTAACAATATCGCTGATATTAGCTGCAAATGTGAAAGGTAGTATTATTACCAACTTAAAATAATTTTATTAAAAAAATACAGAAAAATAAATTTTCATTTTTTTATTATTAAGAAGACAACAAAAAAATTCAACAAACAATAAAAAAAACAAATAACAACACAGTCAACGAGAAATATGTACAACGCGGAATTCCGCAGTTAACTTAAACAAAGGAATTACAACAGTCAGTCGTCATTAATGCCATCCTCCGAAATGGCCTCCGGCGCCAAGATCTCCTCCGTCGTAACTGGAACCACCACTGAGGACGCTAGTGACTTCTCCGCTGTCACCGCCGCCGTGACCGACATCGTAACTTGACAGACCGGAATATGATCCGAGTCCCTCACCGTGACCGCCGAGCGCACCGAAAGAATGAATGTCGATATCGTGACCTCCATCGGATCCGGATCCATCAGATCCTGATTTTCCGCTTACGCTAGCCGAGATGAAACTTCCACCGAAGATTTTTCCACTATGATCACCGGCTGTAATATTAAACAAAAATTATTAATTTTTTAACAATTCCTATTTAATATAAATCGTAAAAGAAAAACTTTAAACTCACCATGCCCCGTAAGATCTAAAGTCTGCCCCTGTTGAGCACCACCACCTCCAATGATGCTAGTACCTCCGTGGAAATCACCACCATCGCCGCCGCTTTGGATCAAGCTTGGATCAGGGCCGCTACCTAAATCGGGGATGCTAGGGGCTGGCAATGCTGGTAATGGAGCAGGGGCTGGGGCAGAAGGAGCGGAGTGAGAGAAACCACCTGTGAAACTACCACCTCCATAGCTATCAAATCCACCGCCAGATAAGCCTGGAAAACCTAAAATAAAATTAATTAAATAGGAATTTATTTTAAAATTTTGTAATATAAACAATTTCAATTTAACTAATTTCAAATGGAATTGTTAACATTTCATTGTACGATTTCTAATTATACATCTGACGAAAATATGCTCATGTGTAAACTATCTAAATTGTATTTGTATAATATCAAGCGATTACCTTTCTCTATTAAATAAAAAGAAAAAACTAGTGAAAGTCAATTAAAATCTCTATAAAAGTTATCTGTATCTAATTATTAGACGGATTATAAAAGAAAGTTCTTATGTCGAATTTTTTACATTCATTTGAATAACTTTCCATATTAAAATAATATGTCAATCAATAAAATGAATATTACAGTTATAAGTGAAATTTTATGAAAGTTTAAAGAAAAATAGATGCGTTGATAAATATAATTTTTCATTATTTATATTATAGTACGTTTTTTGCAAACTGAAAAAAAGCATATTAGATAAATGTATAAACAATTGTTTTAACAGCTTATCAACAAACATAATTTGATAAATTTATCTACATATAAGGACGAAAGGATTTAAATTATTTAACAAATTAATTAAGCCCGAATTGCATTTATAATACATTTTTTAATTATTAATTGTTACTACCCAATTAGTTTCTTTTAAATAAAATTACGACTTTCTAATCTATTTTATTTTCCTGATTAATTTGACCGTGACCATGAGCTATGAAAAAAGAATGATAATGAAAAGAATTGCCGTAGAAACTAGAACATCATCCACTCACCTGAAATGGTACCGGATTGCACTTGCGTGGATGAATAAACAAGTAAGGCGCTGACAACTGCAAACTGAAAAACAACAAAGAAAAAAAACAGAATTAAGAAATCTTAATAAAAAAAAATAGGGATTTTCTTTTATCTTAAAAAATTACTATACACGTCAATATAATTGTTCGCATTCTGTAACTACCTTCATCATTGTTAACACTTGTTTGGGATAAAACGGAAACTGATGCGTCTCCTAGATGGTACCGCAGCTTTTATAGAGGCGTACAATCTAAAATGAACGGTTCTTTTTAGAGAAATATTTCATAGAGGGGTAGTGAGGGTAATGATCGGATTTTTGACATTGTAAGGCGAAAGTAATAGGAGGTGTTATTAGTAGCGGTGCGAGTGATTATTCGTGTGTGTTAAAAGACTTGGAGGCGCTCCAGTTATTTCACCTGGGCCGTTCTTTGAACCAGTTTTACTTTTCATTTAATCGAGATATACCCGCGGCTTCTGGTGTAATTCCTTCGTCAGTCATTGTCATGAACATTTACCGAGCAAATGTATGCTTGGGTTTTCTATTAGAAAATCGAATATTTAGAACGCGTAGCTTAGTTTGACGTTTTTTTGATAATTGTTGTAATTTTTTTACAAATTAGAATGTATAAATTTTGTTAAAATCTAAAATATACAACGACAAATTTACAATTCATTGTGATTTTCTTTAAGTTGGAATAAAAGCATTCTTACAGCTATAATTGAAACAATCAATCTACAAAATATAATTTTCTTAAATTACAACTCTTTTTAATTTTGCTAGTTTTTAAAAACACATACAGGGTGTCAAAATAAAAAGTAAGGTACAACAAATGAGCTAAGTACCCTCGCTTCAGTAAATTGACATATCTGAGCATTTTAGGTACGGAGGTTAATTAAATCGTTATAACTTATTCACGTTTAATTTTAGGTATAGGAACACCTAATATAGATTAAAAGATAATCTTTTGTAGAATCAGAATATCTAATAAAATATATACCTTTCCATTTAAAAAAAATTACTTTCCGAAGATTGAACTTATTTATAAGCAACTAAGTTTTAAAACACCCTGTATAATGTTACAGAGAGGAATTTCAAATGTTGTGTAACTACGCAATATCAGCTGTGCGTATGCAAAATTTCATTTGTCTCTTTTACTCCTACTTGACGTAATATCACTATAAAGTAAGATCGGTATCTGTAACTTTTTTTCTTTAATTGCGAATAACTCAGAAGGAATGGTATTTAGGTATAGGGTATGATGCATGAAATATATGTAAAATTTATCATAGAAGCTGAATTTGTCATTTATTTTATAGCGTGCTATTTAAAAAATCGAAGTTGATGTCCGGTTAACCGGAAGTGATATTTATTCAAAATATTTTCCGGTGATAGCTTATATTCAACCATATCCAACTCCAAAATTTTGTTTTAAAATTCCGTTGCGTTTGTATAATATAATACTTTTAATAGGTCATTTTCACCAATCACCCTGTATAACTTTAAAAAAAATGCTTGTAATTAAAGAATTTCATAAGATCAATGGACAAATGTGACGCTCGACCAACAGTCTACGCAAATAAAAAAAGACAGTTTGGATTATCAAATCGCCTTATATTTTTTTAAGTACATACTATACAACTTTCACCAAAAATAAAAGTTCAGTATAAATTACTGCAATTTGAATGCCTGCAATTTTGCTCATAATTACGATATTCAAGAATTAACATATATTTGTTATTTTGTTTATGAATTATTAAATTCAATTAAACTTTACTTTAGAGTGTAAAAGCAAGAAAATAATCATTAGCCGCTCCTTTAGGCATTTTTACTATGATTGGCAAGTTTTCCATTTATGGTCGATTTTTAGAAAACATCATTTCCATAAGTAGCGTCAATGTCACGGCAACTCATTAATATTTAAATATCTAATCAATAAAAATCACATCTAAAATCCACACCATTCCATTACTTCATCCACAAATATTAATACAAATATGTGCAGTGTGTAGTCATCCACACAATTAATGTCCTCTTATATATTTTTACATTTGATGACAGATAAATTATATAAACTGCGCGTAAATTTAATATATTTGACGAACATTTAAAACATGGTGTGGTGGTGCTCCATCTTATTGAAACCATATCCTATCATCAGGCAAGTATAGGTTTAGTTCACTGATGAGAAACAAGGTCGACAACGCTGGAAAAAGGTATTCCTGAAGAAAGCTGAAATTTCTTTGTCCATTAAGATTTTCATCGAAAAATTTGGGCCCAATTATTTGATCCTGAATTATGTTGGCCTAGACGTTTAGTTTTTGTGGATACTAGGTGTGGCTCTCTCGCATCCTACTAACCGACAGTTTTTTCGGTTAACGTGACCATTCAAAGCGAACGTAGATTTATCAGTGAAAAATACTCACTTTACCACCCCTCTCCCCTCCCCCTCAGAGATCTTTATCATCTGCAAATAATTATTCTTGTACAATTTGCATTTTATAAGGACGTATCTTTGCAATTATCAATACTTTTAATATTGGTGACGTATCACTAACGTTGAACTCACAGCCTAGATGCCGAGCTGGAGTCATTGGATGTTCTTCGATAGTTGGGAGAATATTTAATTTATCGTCAATCAATCAATTTTAGGTGGCCTTCGTCTAGGCATATTTCTTGCATGACCTAGCTTCCGATATCGTCTCTCAATTGTAACCTGTACCCTGGTTAAGTGGTGGCAATGTTGTAAATCAACAACCTGAGCAAGAGTTTGACTTCTGTCATCGTAACCAATCATCATAAAAATTTCGATTTTAGAGACTCAAGACAATGAATCATTTTTTATTTATTTTATTACTAAGTTTTTGACAATAATAAAACTGTTCTAAAACAAGGATACTTTTTCCTTAGATCAGTTCTAACATCGTAGAGGGAATGGATCGTTTTTGTCCGTAACAGAATCTTAAACTATTCAAAAGTTAATATAATTGCATTTAAATTTCGCGCTATTATAATAGTTCCTACTCCACCCGTCTAGGTAGCGCACAAATCTCTAAATCACAATAAATGAAGTAGAGAGCGGGTTAAGTTACTTATTTATCTCATTCTGTTTTGCTTTATATAAAATAAAATCTATTAATTCATGCTTTAATATCTCCTATATAGAATACAAGCTTGCGTCAATTACAGTGGGCATCGGGTGGAGTCTTATATTAAAATAAAATACAAAATAGAATAATTCTTTAAACATAAATCATTTATTCAGGTTTTAGAGTAATATTTACATATTTAAAGTCCGCAAATTTATTTGTTTTACAAGCCGTATCTTTAGATACTGATACTACACCTTTCACAAGTTGTTTTCGTTTTGGTGAGAATACCCAACCTGGCTTTAAAAAAGTTTTGGTACACTTCTTATTTCTCCTGCTTAAATTATGAAGACTGGTGCCATTTGGCATAGAATTTGTCCTATTTTCCTCTTCAGTATCTTTCCCAGGTATATCTGAAGCAGACTTAACATTTTCAATATCGTTCACAGCTTCGATTTGACTTCTCCTATCCTCTATAGTTTTATCTACACAAAGCTCTTCAATCAATGAAAATAAATCTTGATCATTCGCTACATTATCATTTTCATTTGTTCCGTTAGTAATTTCGTCAATAATTCTTGATAACTCATCATCATCAGGAGCCTCGTTGCTCTGTTCTTCCTTTTCTTCATCATCAAAAAATTCTTCTAACCACTTATCTAAATCGGATTTCTCAATTAAATCTTCCTTGTTTTGTTTTAATAATTTATCGAAAGATCTCTGTTGTACATGTACAAATTCATACCCCTCTGGATACGAACAAGTCGCGTCTTCACAAAGGTACACAGCCAAACCAAAATTAATCTGACGTAGCACTAGTTTGCTACTCTTTTTTGCAATCTTACAAGTGGGGCAAAATCTGTTTGGGGCCTATAAAATATTGTAATTTTATTAATTGTTAAAAAAAGATCGGATCAACTTACCATTTCCTAAAAAATGCCAAGGATTTTGATGTAAATGCAGTCATTGCAAAAAATTGTCAAATTCTAATAAAATTGCGTTTTGAGGTTAGAAATAAAATAATTCAATTTAAAAACAAAATTGGTGAACATGATGTGTGAAGTTAGTTGAAATTTGATAAAATTATTTATATTTTATATTTTAATTTAAATTATACTTTTGTTTGATTGAAATTGTTTGCAAAAAGGTAGTTAAAGTTAAATTATTATTAATTAAAATTAAGTTATAATTGAAATCGCACAGTTTTGTTGTATTAACCTTGACTTAAATGTGAATGTGACAGGACGGATTACTGAGGCTATAATTCACGTATGGTTCTCGATCCAAAAATTTTAATATAAAGGATATTCATGAGCTTTTTGCTAATAATTACCACATTCAAATCTACGTATACACGAGTAAGTAATATATCTACATCATCAAGAATTTTTCTTAATTTTCTTTTTGTTTAAAACTGCAAACAGTTAAGTTGGACATTCCCCTGACCGTACGTGATTGATGCTGGAAGTTATCTTATCTATGACGTAAGGAATTTTATCCTTGACCCTTGTCTTGATACACAATAATAAAGGTACGTAAGTTTAATATAGAAAGAGGTTGCAATGGTTATTCCAACGAAGGCATGTCCATCGGATTCTTCTATTTCATCCGATATGGATGATCTATCTTTCGATGAGAAAAGGGTTCAAATATTTGCAAAACAAATGCTAAATGGTAGACTTTTTATGGGTTCATTTCAAGAGAAAAGGTATGTTGAGAGTCTCAACAATTATAGAGATGTAGTATGTATAGCGAGAGAAGAGCAGGAATTAATTCATGATATTGTGACTGTGAAACAAAGAGTTGACGAATTATATCCAGGGAATCATTGGATAGGAATCACTTCACCAGACATGGTAGGAACTCCAGCATCTTATAGTGTTTGGGTCGAATTACCAGAAGATGTAACTTTCGGTGCCTATTGGTTCAGAATAAGAAAATTAAAATTCAGACAAAACGAAGTTTGTTTGCGTGTTAAAATAGTACGTTCGATAAATCATGATCCAAATCATCCAACTGGTGAATATAAGGAAGAAGTACTTGGTAATAATACTTTATCCTCGGAAGACATATTAAATAATGTAAAACAAAATATCAATGAAAAATTGCATTATTTTCTACAGAATGTAACGACATTCGAAAATTTTAGAGAGAGTATTAAATTCTTATTTATGTTATTAGCTACACTTGTTACATGTTTGTTTGAGATTTTAAGACATCTTAGTGAGTTTTTGTTAAAGTTTATGAATGAATTTTCGAAATTTTTGAAATCTTCAGCGCCGATATTCCAAATTTTTGCAAATTTAATCGATAGACTTTTTAGAACGTTATGCATGTTGATAGCAGTTTTAATTAGAGGCAGAAATTCAGCACCACTCCCACCGCCAAATCCGTACAATCAACCACGATATATACCTTATCAAAATTTGAAAGCTCTTCCGGCACCTACTAGGAGACGAGGTGTAATTATCGAAGAAATTGAGTGAATTAGAGTTACAGTATTGTTAATAAATGTATACAGAATCTTATTTTTATATTTTAGTCATTTCTCTGGTATTAAGTGTGATTAATTGTAAGATAATCCATTTGCTATTATAAAAATGAAACGGATGTGATAGTTGTAACAAATTTTTACATGTTTTGTAAAGATAAATTATAACAAAGGTATTTAAAAAGGGTTTTTATTTCCAAATGTATAAATTAGTATGCACAGATGATTAAACGTATTAATTTGTTTTATGACTTCATTATTTTATCAAAATCAGGTAAAGCAATAAAAACAAGCTGAATGTATATTTACTTTGTTTGGAAAATTTTTTCAACATTACTATTTCATTGCATGACTACAGTAAATGTGATCAATTGATGGAGTTGTAAAATGTCAAAGTTGTATTTTCTTAAGACTAATAAATCTATCTAGTATAAAAACCGGTAGCATTATTATTCAAAAGATCTCTACATTTTAAACTTTACTAAACATTTGTTTATCTGTTTTGCACGTTTTTTTTGTTTTTTTAATGTATTGTTAAATTTTAAAAATAAAAGAAGACAATAGTGTATGTTTTTTTTATATTATAGCAAATTCTATTAACCCTTTTGACGCACAAAGGATTGAAACACCCAAGAAAAATATATTTTACTTGAAAAAAATACGATGTGGGAGGTATCATTCCTGGGTGCTTCAATGATCTTATTATTTTCTTAGATGTTTATTGGGATTATACACATAGGAGATAGCAGAAAATGCTCTGTGTATAAGACAACGCTATATATTGTGCTCTAAAAAAAATATGTTATTTGAATGTCAAATATTGATGTTACTTGTACGTCAGATTTTGACATCATTGGTACATCGATAAATGACGTTTTCTGGGTGTGATAAATTAACGTCAGTTTCTGGTACTTAGCAAAGCACTTCAAACAGCTTTAAAAATGTTCTGATCTCTTTGCTTCATTCGAAATGACATGTCTCAACATATCAATAGAATCGGCAAGAGGGCCAAGATTTAGTGTGTCCTATGCTTGATACTAGAGCTGTGAAAAGTATCGATACATCGTCCAGTATTCGATACCTTATGTCTCAACATTCGATTCGTCCGATCGCCTTGCTCCTATGCATTGATATCGAGAGCTGGCTATCGGTGCCTTGGAGTCGATACCTAGGTATCTATATCAATACAACGATACCTAGGTATCTATACCATTACAACGATACCTAGGTATCGATACCAACGAACTACGATATCGTAAAAAATCATTTTTAGACAAATCTTTATAGAACTAGTTTTCATATATTGATTCAAATATTAATGAATGAGGGTACATGTAATTATTCGCGTATAATAACAATAATTGTTATAAAAAATCCAAAGTATCATAATATTGTATATTTATTATTGAATATAATTATTGAAATCAACGGGTCGATGGCCGCAGTGGTTAAGCGGCTGACTATCGTTGTTAGAGGACGATAGGCGCCGGGGTTCAATTCTCTGGAGGGACGGTGACATTTTTTCAGAGGGTTTAATCCCGGATCGACTTGCCATTCGCTGTTGGGAGCAAAGTGATTAACAGCGCGGCATCATAAAAGGCGATATGATGCTGTCACAAAGCCAATTGAACACAACATACACACACAAAACTACACCGCGAGAGTTGCAGTGATAGCCAGACAAGCGATACAGTTTACGGAGTCACTGCAACTGAGCACCCACCACATTAATAAAAAAAAAAGCTGAAAAGATCTATACTTACAAATCAGTCCTAGGTATCGATTCAAGGAATCAATTCGAGCATTCACGGATGCACGGAATCGATACATCGGTAAGTATCGATATCTCAATTGGTATCGATACCCAATACCAAAAATGTCGGTATCGCCCAGCCCTACTTAATACGGCTGCCAAGAATTCTGAAATGTTAGTAAAATTTCACCTCAAAAACCAACTTGGTGTCCAAACAAATATCGCAATACTCAGTCTAGTCTAAATGCAGTTCTTCCGAGAGTTGGAAGTCAACAAACTGGGACAGTCAAATTGCTCATGAGGATTATCTTCACTGATGGCATCATAAAGTTTTTTGAAATGATAGCGTCAGCTATCTTTGATAAATTAGATAGAAGGTTTAAGGTCTGGTTGATCACTTTTCTGCAGCCCTGTCAGCAAATGATGTATTAATTCATTCAAGTAAAGTTCTTGCGTGAGCAAAAACTTAAGTACAGGATCTGAATCCTGTACTTTACATTATATAATTTGCATGTCATATCAGAGTTGGTCTAAAACTTTTCGTGGACCTTGTATATTAGCTTTAGACGTTTCCAGAATGTAAATGAGTAATGATAAAGCAAATTTGATATTTTATGTTTATTTATATCAGTTGTTAATGTATTATGCATGTCATAGTATTGAAATCTAAAAATATTCGTGTTTTACCTCTTATTTTGAGGTTTTGCATTTTATTTTCCCTTTCAAATAATTTTTTGTGATTGTGTATATTTTGCCCTTGATGACCTCTTCATTAAAGATCATGAATTGCAAGAATTGTTAAAAAATTTTCAAGGTTTCAATAAATAAATTCGATTTATAATAATTTTATTTACTTTTGTCAAGTTGTGGTTACACAATTTGATACTTATCAAATTTATCAACACTTGATAGGTTCTCTGTTACAAACTACCTTAATTCAAAACACTTATGTCTCCAGCATACACCTTTATTTTATTAACAAAAAATACATCAAAAAAAAGAAACTCAAATAAAATATCCTAATTTACATTTTAATATTTGGAATGAAATCGATATTTAAAGTGACTGGGCAATTCCAACAACGCCACAAGCACAACGTGCCCCGGCATTTCCAGTAGACTTACTAAGTTCATGACCACCTACGCCCAGATCATCAGGATCTGCATGAACGACCAAAGTGCGTCCGATGATGCTGTGGGCGCCTTCTAAAGATATTACATTATCGCAGATCCTGACTTTCGCTGTTCCATCATCACCAGCTTCAATATTTCCTAAGTCACCAACATGACGGACTTCAGCATCTGGTGCCCCATGATCTTTCTTATGTGGGTTGAAATGAGCTCCTGCAGAGATGCACCCGTTTGTATTGTCGCCGAATTCGTGGATATGGAATCCGTGAAGGCCTTTCTCTAGTCCGGACACTTCGCCGGTAACGATTACCGGTGCTTTAGCGCTCTGACAACAAATTCGTCAATTAATTTCAATTAGAAACGTTAAAAAACATGACATTACCTCTTGGCTGAAATGGAGAATGCCCTTGACGATTTCTCCGTTTAGGACACACACAGCTTTGGTGGGCATTTTGTAATTCTGGAATTATCGCGTCTGACTATGTGAAATATTAATTCTTAAATTAGAAAACCGCAAATGAGATTACGTATAAATGTCGCAAATGTCGATAATACAAGTGGGGATGATGCACACAGCACTAAAGTTGTAGCCAATTGTATAATAAATGATTTTTTTGGTATACCAACATAAGGACTAAAATAGCTTGAAGTGATCGAATTATCAAAGTTTGATCGTGGTTAAAGTTACGACAAAAATTGTATTCATCGTTTTAATATTAAAAATAAACTAAATATACTGTTGTAGTAAAATTAGATATTTTATATCTCAATTTTAATAATTATTATTGATATTTCCCTCTTTTTGTTTTAATTTTCTTAAAATCTCAATCATATATTAACTTAACTTCAACCACAGTTTTATAGTTTATTTTATAGTTAACCTAAACTTCACTCAGTTTAAATTTATTAAAATATTTCACTCATTTTAGGATTTATGAATGTGAAAAATTGATGTAGTTGTTTAAAATTAGTTTTAACATCCAAAATGAATACAGAATTTATCCGCGAGTTGGAGAGCGCGGCCAATATTTTAATGGTAGGTTAAACCCTTTGTTTTTGTTTGAGGGTAATTTTCATCAATTTTAGGCCCCTCCGAATGTGGTAACTAACGAGCAAAGACATGCCGCTGAAACGATAATTATAAATTTTCGCAAATCAAAATCACCCTACGTGGTGTGCAGGGAAATTTTGGAGAATTCTCAGGTCCAGTATATAATGTTCGAAGCAGCAGAACTATTAAAAAGTGCACTTATTCGTGAATGGTCTTTCCTGCAAGAATCTGATATAATATCACTGCGACAATATCTTATGCATTATGTTATGAATCGTAATTCATCACCTTTTGTACAAGAAAGATTATTGCAAGTTATTGCAATTATGATAAAAAGAGGTAGTGTTGAAGATCTCGGTCAAGAAAGAGGGAATATTTTAAGCGAAGTTGAGAATTTAATAATTGGGGCTGATTCTGCAAAGGTATGTTTTCTATTTTTCATTCATTTGAAGAAATATAAGGTGCTTTTGTTTTACATGCGCTTCTGAAGTTTTGCTTCACTTCAGTTACCAACCATGTTCTTTTTAAAAATCAAGTAATTGGGAAATGCACTTTTACAATGCACTTTACTAAAGTATTTCTGATGAATGTGAAGCAGACTAATAGCGCGTCGCTTGTTGTGATACGCTTTGCCTAAGCTATAAGAATCATTTCTTTTTGTGTTTCACTTGGTTCTTGCATTTCCGTAATACTTCAGTTGACGTCACAACTGAAGCAAAGTGCATGTAAAACGAAAACTATAACTATAGTTTATTATGTTTTAGCAAGTACTTGGTTGTAAAGTAATATTAAATTTAATGCAAGAATATTCCATAACTGTTAAAACTACTGACGTGGGTTTACCATGGGAAGTTCATTATAAGGCAAAGCGGCAATTTGAAGCTACTGATTTAAAGCGGATATTTCAATTTTGTGTCCAAGTATTGTCGGAAATAATTAAATCAGATGCCTTTAGGAGTCCAAATATATTAAACTTAATCAAGTATTTGTTGACTATAACTGAGAATGTTTTAACATGGGGATACATATCTCATATACATATCCTTTTAATTATTATATAAATTTTGTACATATATAAAGAGTAAGTATAAATTTATTATTCCTTAATTATTAAAACTGCCAAAAAGAATAATTGGTGTGTATGAAAGTGTTTACGAAGCCGATCAAGCACCTCCGCTTAGATTAGCAGTTTCATGGAAAGATATAATGCTAGCTCCGCAACTTCTACCGTTAATGTTTCAAGTTTATTGGAAAGTAAGGGATCATGATGAACTTGCTCATCATGCTATGACCTGTTTAGTTCAACTTGCATCGTTAAATGGTGGAGTTGTGTCTAATGAAGATGTAAAAATGCAATACCTCACTGCGTATATGGAGAATTTTCTGAAATTAATTACCAGGTAAAGTTTGTTTATTGAGGTTTGAATGTGTGAACTGTGATTTAAGTTGTAAAAAATGTGTAAAACACTTCGTTGTTTTAGTGTAAATATTAAGAACAAAGAGTCTTTAGGTATCTCTAACATTGTAAGAAAATTGGAGTTATTTTTCTCATCAGACCTTACGAAACTACCTCAGAACTTACAGGAATCTTATCTAGACGATATAACTCGATTAACATGCGCATTCGCTGAAGGAGCATCGTTGGAAGAAGCCGTAAGTAATTTTAAACTTAATTTAGCGAATCAAACCCTTTGATCCTATTTTTTTTACAAATATAGGAAGGGAGCGATAACAAATATTATATGGAATCGTTTGACAATATGCTCGAAGCATGGACCACAATATTAAAGGATTTCAAAGATGGTGCTAATGATTATTTATCATTAGCAAGTATGAGAGTCTTTAATACATATCTCCAATGCCATTTAGCGCCACCAGGTGGAACTAGGACACATAACGATGATCAAGTTGAAGAAATTGAAGATAATGAAGACAATGATAGGATCAAATTTAGAGATCAATTACAAACGATTGGAATGTTTGGTAGAGTTATTTTGGATCATTCGCTTCCAGTGTTATACAAGTTTGTAATTTTCTTTTTTGATTTAATTATACGTACCACTTTGTTTGAATTCGAAACTTTTAATGTTGCAGATTATTAGAAGAACGAATTGAAAAATTGAGGGCACATTTTCAAGCCATGCAGACGCAAGCAATGACGATCGCAGAATCGACAAACCTCGATAACCTCTTCGAAGATGTACATTGGATCATTTTAATAGCTGGCCATGTATTATGTATGGACAGCGAAGGTGAAACTCCAGTAATACCTTCCGAAGTCATGAGATATTGTCTTCAACAATGTACAAATTCTGTTTGCACCTTAGATGCAACTTTAAAAGTAATGGCTAGCGTACAACAGTTTACAAACGATTTAGATTGTGTAGACCAATGTGATCATGTTATCAGGATATTTTGCGATGTATTAAAACTGTGTTTTGTTGAAACGTCAGCTGCTGAAATTAAATTGGGTCATTTTACAAGTCCAGAAGTGGGTTGTACTATGATGTGGTTCTTAAATCGGTGGTGCCTTTCATATTTAATGCCAATTGAAAGTTTTTACGATGAAGTAATTATCTTTTAATGTTCAATACTTTTGCTAATTATTTTTTTTTTTAGATACCTCAAACCTTTAAAGGTGGCTTAGTAAAAGACACAGAAGGAGCTATATTTTTATTCAACTTAGTTTTGCAAAAAATTCAAGCGAATATTTGCCATTTTAATTCTGAACCTATTTTATTACAAGATACTCTAAATTTATTTTGTGATATTTGCAGTGTTCGACACAAGTAAGTAGAGGTCAAATGTATAATAGATTCATATATATATATACCAATTAACATTACCATTTCAGATCAATATTTTTGTGTCGAAGTGAAGGTATTTGGAATCTGATAAACTTACATGGCAAACTAGAAGCTGGTGTATTACCATCTGTCGTTAGAAGAGGGCTTTGTCGTGGTTTTGTGATGGCAGGGGCTACAATCGCTTATCAAGAAGAAATCGACAATTACTATGGTGGTGTCTTGAAACCTCTGCAACAGAGATTTAAAAATCTGTTATGTCAAGAGAATTTTAACAAGATTTACCAAGAAGAGCGGGTTAAGAACGAAGTAATCGATATCCTTGAAGGGTTCGTAGGTGTCGCTAAAGGTACTCAAATGACTACGGTGCATCTATTATTCGATTTTTTAGCACCGATGTTGGCTGAGTTACCCAAATTCATGAAAATATACAACAATTATCAGGTCATAGTGCAATTAATTTTAGAACTGTTTGGGCAATGTGCTAAGTGTATGCTCTGTTATTTGAGTCAATTGGATAGTAAGAGATTATATGAAAGTACTCTTGCCACTATACAGACTTATACGAAATGTAATGAAAATCGATTTACAACCGAAGCTCTCTCAGAAGAAAGTAGTTTCCAGGATTTAACTCTTACATTAGATTTATTAACCTATATTCTTTCAAAGGACTGTCTTGATTTAAGCCCTGCTAATCCGAATGAGGAAGTAACTATTACAGCGGCAGATATATCTTTATTCGGACTCAATTTTATAATGCCTTTAATGACTACAGATCTCTTAAAGTATCCATCGTTATGCGCTCAGTATTATAGATTAATCGTGTTAATTAATGATATCTTCCCCGAGAAAGTTTGTAATTTACCAGAAGAATTATTAACGAAAGTGTTGATATCAGTTGAGTATGGTTTAACACAGTTTGGATCAGATATCGTACAAGCTTCATTAGATTTTTTACAGGGAATGGCTACTTATACGTATAAAAATGGGATGCAAAATTCGAATATACATCAAAAACTTTTACCATTTCTAAAATTACTATTAGATTTAACATTATCGCATCAAATTAACTCAGATATTATTTGCACAGCAAGCTGTTGCATTTACGCTTTGATTTGTTGTTATGGTGAACAGTATAATGTATTTGTACAAAATCTAATCCAATCACAAAGTGATCCTTTAACAGCTGAACGGTTGACGGCAGCTTTTAACCAGTTAATGAATAATGTGCCGTTAGATGGCGATAGGTTTCATAAAATGAAGTTTAGGGATAATTTTGATAAGTTTATATCGAATGTTCATGGATTTTTATTGGTAAAATAAGTGTTTCTCTATTATTGTAAAAAGAAATTATTCGAGGAAATTTAAATTATTTATATGTTACTACGATCCTCAAATGCTATTGTAAGCTTTGAAAATGTTCTTTTTTTAATTTGGTACCGCTTTAGGTGTACTTTTCTTTACTTGATACAGCTTTTCTACTTTTAAACAAATCCGATTTTACCTGATATAGTTTCTCTTACATTGATTTTACGAATACTTTATTTTACACTCTGTTTTTTTTTACACAGTACAAATCCGTCGAGTTTTATTATTGTGTGGGTTGTATATTTATAGATTTGTTCAATAATTTGTAAGATTTCACTGTTTCCTTTAAAGAAAATGTTACATATCGTATACTTGTACAATAAAATAATTTTAGCAATAATCCAAACAGAATTACTTTTTAAATATGAATTATTTGAATCTTTCAAAGTTCTGATAGCAATTGAAGATCAAAGTAGTTTCCTTGTGAATGGAATTAATGTTTATCATAAGAATATGTGTTTAAAATTTTGATACATACGAGATGCAATAAATAAATCTCTTTATTTATAGGTTATTGATATTTTGAGATTTATTTTCGTTTATTTTGTGGAGACTAAAGTGTGTTTTTTGTAAGTTTAGTATTTTGTTTAGATAATTTATTTAAAGAGAATTTTAATCTCTGTAAGTACTGACGCGAATGATAATTTAATCGTAGACAGTAATGTTGTAAATAGTATTTTTTCGTCGCTAATAATGTTTGTTTTTTAAACCTTCATAGTCGTTAACCCCAAACTGCTACCGACAGACTAGTTTGACATAAACACTATTTTGTTATCGTGACTCGTTATAATAATTATGTAAATTGCTGTGACTAATTTTTTCTTGGTCATTTTTTAACCTCGTCGATGATTTTCATGTTGTCACTTAATTTAAAAAATGTTCTTTTATTGGACGTGGATGCCATGTCGGTTCTGGTGTGATTTTAACTTGCATACTACTTTATTTCACAAGAGCTAAGAGAGCGAGCGCTTACAGGAATCCCATATCTAAATTGAAAAACAACTGGTGCCCTAAACTGTTTACGCGTTACCGAATTGTACGTGATACAAGCTTGTTTACATTACTGGGCGTTTCATCTGATCCTATAGTAAGAATTTCCTTTTTACATGACTACGATGTTTCATTTACCAGATATTTACATAATCGAGCGTTTACTGTATAATGAAATACTAAAAAAATATTTACATCTCACTACTATTTCCATAAATTTTTACTTTTGAAGAATGTGGCACAAGGTACTATGTGAGCTTTTTTAATTTATCTTGTTTTTAAATTAAAAAAAAATTAAATACAGAACTGTATGTATGTAACTCCCGCTTATCCCCTACCACAATTAGGCGTCCTGTAGGAATTGTAGATTTCATGAAATTGCGCGTAGGTATACTGTTGTCACAGAAACATCCTGTTGATAGCAGTTATGGGTTAACTTCTTTTTAAATTTATTTTATGAATAACAGAAATATTAAAAACTGGCAGTTATAAATAGAGTTGCCCGTTTTTGGTGTATCGGGAACCATTGGAAGTAAGGGTAGGAATACAGTGTATTTTTACTCCTATAAAATAAATTTTCCCGATAGTCAAAAAAAAAGCCAGCTCTACTCGTAAAGTTAACTCGTGAAAGTTTTCAACTGTCTAAATTTGTTGGTTTTAAACAATTATATTTAATATAAGTAGTAGCTATATAGTGCCGACAGTTGGAAACTGTCAGTAATTAGCTGTAGGAACAAAGCGATAATCTGTCAAGGTCAATTAATTTTTGACATTGATTGATGATTCCTGTTTTATATCTAATTGAAATGCAACTCCATTTCGTAATGAGAAATGATGTACACTTGCTTGCCACAAAAAAACGAGACTCTTGGATTAGCTATGTGTAACACGGACTTAATGTCAATTAAATTAAACGATGTATTTCATGATATGATTTACAATATAATAACAGTCTAATGAACTAACATTAGAATATATAACATAACATAATGAAAAACTACATAAAAAAATTTAATAAATTTACAAATTATAACAGCAAAAATATATCAATATTTGGTCATTGCGTTGGCATTGAATTGATTAAATTTTCGACATAACTAGCATCAATTTGTTCCCATGTTTCTTCTATGACATATAATGATTCTTCACCATTTCAAGGCCTAAAGTTTCTTTTGTATATTGCTTTAGTTAATATTCCCTAAATTTTTTGAGTTTAAATCTGAACTGTTGGACGGCCATTTCAAAGTATTTATGTTGTTTGTTTCAAGTCATTCACGAGCTGTATGTCGTGTGTGAATGGGAGAGTTGTCGTGCTGGAAAATAAATTTTTCCGACTCTGGATAAGGTATACATACTGAAGGAAGCATTATATTTTCTAAAAAAATATTAGCCAATTAATCGTTCTGTAAAACCAGGCTCTGTAACTAATCTGAGCCCACCTATGAACGGAGAAACGACCACTTTTCTTTACTGGATTAGTATATTTTTCATTATATCTAGTGTTTGCTGGTCTATATACACGAATAGGACCGTCGTAACAACTTTGAAAGATTTGCTCATCAGAAAATATAACTTTTTTCCATATTTTTCCATATTTGCGTACTGAAGAGCAAACTGCATTTTATAATTTTTATTCTCGTCGCACAAATAGATCTGTTTAGCTGCAGCACAGTTTTTTAGTTAGCTGTTTTGTATTCGTCGAAAACCTGTTCTTTATTGACTTGTAGTGATTGGTCGCCTTCCTGAACCTTGTTTTCTACTTAAACTTTCTTCTTTTCTCCATTTCTTTTTAATTCTGAAAACGGTATTTTTATTCCCCTAAACGCTCGGCTACCGTTTGTATGGAGTTACCATATTCTAAGCATTGCAAAATGTGATATCTCATTTCTATATTCGTGTGTCGTGGCATTTATGTAACTCAAAATTGTATTACGGTATTACTATTGTACTTGATATTGATATTGACAGAGGGAAATTAAATTAGTCCATATTAATCAGCATAAAAATAGGAAAATGTGGTATAGGAGTCGTCTCGTTTTTATGGTAAGCAAGTGTACTTATTGTAAATATTCATATATTGTGCTAAATATTTATATCTATTAATTAAAAACATCGAAGTTTTACTTTTATTAAAACGTTTTATTAATGTTAGCGTTTGTGTAACAGATAACGTAACAAAAAACTTAAAAAAAAACAACTATTTTTGTATCAATAAAGTATGTTACTTTACAGCTTGTTTGTTTTATATTTCTAATAGGAATTTATAGATAAATGATGTATTATTGTATTTTTTTAACGTTTCACGTTTTATATCATACTTCATCAATACAATTAGGTATTAGTAGTCAATATATCGCCCACTCTGGACCGCCGAATTTTAATCATTATACTCACTGTACAATGCAATTATCTCAATATATTGACTACTATTCTTAAAAATAATTCAAAAAAGAGAAAGAAGTAATATTTCCAGAATGTTAAGTACCTGATTAATACATCTTACATTATATCACAGATATAAAAATGAACAATAGAAATAGAATTTGTCAAGTATAATGAGTAACAAAAAGAAAAAAGAACAATGATTCATATATATTCTACAATATAACATTCGAAGGTGATTCCATGAACACAAATCGCATTTATTACAAATTTATTTCTACAAATTAACACATTCATGCTATTGAAGTGACTTCTCAAATTGCGTAATCCACCATTTAGTCAAATTCATGTAGAAATCTGGTCCTTCAGGTTCGTAATCTAAATATGTAAACGTAGGCTCACTTTTCGGTTGTGCTGGTTCAATTTGTGTCCCTTCGTGCCATTCGTTGAAACTAGTTATTGAGATGTAATTGACATTGTTATCGATAGCACTCTTCCATGCGACTTCGTAATACTGACCGTGTCTTCTGTGTCTAATATTTGCAGAATTCCATGGTCTAACTTGCGTGTCAATGTATCCTGGTCCTACCGATGGGATAAAAATTAAACCGCTCTCTGTTGCAAATTTACTTAGAGCTTTCCAATTCTTCCAAGTGCTCCCATATGTGAATCCATTAGCTGCGAAATACGTGTAAAACCCATCAAATTGAGATTTTTTTATATGATATTTGTGTTGTGGCTCTGCCAATAATCCAATGTATATAGCATCTAATTCAGTATTCCGTATGCTTAGATTTCCTTTCGTTCCCAATAATTCCTTCCATGCAACAGCAGGAGTTAAATAAGAATCGTAAATATATAAAACGGGTAATTCAACTTGACTTAAAGGTTTTTTAATCTTGTATAATGCAGTATGATTACGAAATATCTTAAAAAATATTCGTAAATATTCTTGTAAATTAATAGGATTTCTACCTGCATATGGTTCTATGTGTAAAGCAACTTTTAATTTGTGTTTCGCAGCAATATCAAAGAAAGTATGTAAAATATCATGCGGTGAATCAACAAATTTAGATGGCAACCATGATAGTACGATAACACCTACGTCAGCCTCTTGTAGTAATTTCATGTGTTGTTTGAGTATATTAGTTTCTCGTGAACTATAACAACCAAGTGATGGATAAAAATTTGAACCAATATCGTTAGGTGGTGCATGCGTTCCACTCGGATATACCTTCCGAGATTCTTTTCTCCAGTTTTCGACATACGGATGATTCCAATGCCTATATTGCCCATCAATTTTAGAATTCGCATACCATGCATAATAGAATATATGCACGTTATAATTTAATCGAAGTGGATGTTTACTATTCACAATAATTGACCTCGATTTTTGTAAGTTTTGTGATAAACGTTCAATCTTCATTTTTAAAATATTTTTCCTCCATTCCACATTACCAATTAGATCAAGAAATAGTGTTTCGGTGGTCAACTTTTTCAATGGTTGTATACGATGTGCTGGTGTTGTTCCATGTTTGTAATATTTATTGTTATCGATCAAGCAAGTCGATATTAAGAAATAGCTCATTACAAATGAGCATAGAGCTGCTGCTGTTATCACAACTAAATAATACTTTTTTACAGTGATAATGTAACATATCCGCATGAAATGCGTCATTTTACCTTATGCACCAGCTCATTTTAACTTTATCATCATTTCTACCCACACAAGTGAATTAGAAACGCTCCGATATGATTTTAGCATCGCGGGAATATAAACTCAGGTTATCATTTTAGATTCAACACCGATTTCGAGCACTCCGGGCAGACTCCGGGCATCTGTCGATATTTCGATTTTAATTGCGTTGATATTCTACACGTCAATCGAAATAAAGTTATATATTACGCTTACGCATGTTTATATCGAAAAGTGGTCGTCAAGATGATGTAAACTATTTATACAAAATTTTAATCAATAAGTACGCTACATTAAATTAAAATATTTATTCCTATAAAGATAATAATAATCAGAATTAATAATTCATGTATAAAACGAATTTGTATTTAAATTTCATAACTAATGTGTTGTGTTATTTACAAAAATGAATGTGAATTCCAAACTATCCCCGGATTTTTTTGAAATTTAAAAATGTACCCGCTTTTTTAATACAGTGCCATCTTCCGAGGTAATTTCTATTCATTACGTCATTAAACAAGGATGCGCCGGAAGCAAAATGGCGTCTGTTGCCTAAAGCTTTACAAATTCGTGAAAAATTCAAGGAATATGCAATATTTTATTACTTTAACGTAGTGTTGTGTTCTTATTTATAATACAACAAAATGGATGCGGTTAAATCGTTTAACGCGGAGGTAAGTGTATGTGTAATGAACAATCTTCGAAATGCGCCATTGACATTTCCATCCAATATAAGTTCTTGTATTAGCAATGCTTGAGTTGAATGTACGCTTGATTTTATAATTTAATTGAACGTGTAATATGCATATAATAACGTAAAATGTTTTATTTTCTAGTTATCTTCACTTTACGAAGTGAAGCCTCCAATCTCGAAAGCTAAGATGACATCGATTACTAGAGGAGCCATAAAGGCAATAAAGTTTTATAAACATGTCGTACAAAGTGTAGAAAAGTTTATCCTTAAGTGTAAACCAGAATATAAAGTGCCTGGATTATATGTGATCGATTCGATTGTACGTCAATCAAGGCATCAATTCGGAGCTGATAAAGATGTTTTTGCACCTAGATTCTCGAAAAACATGCAACAAACCTTCGTTAACCTCTTCAAATGTCCACCCGAAGATAAGGTAAATATGACAGATATTCTTATTAGCATACATGAATTTTAATCTTTTTTTTCGAATTAATTTCAGAGTAAAGTTATTCGAGTATTAAATTTGTGGCAGAAGAATCAAGTGTTTGCTCCGGATGTTATACAACCACTTTTTGATTTGGCCGACCCAAATCATCCGATATATAAAGAAATTAACGCAGCGGTAACTGTACAAAGTAACGGAGTGGCGAATACAAGTTTAACAACTACCATTGCGAAAGGTGTGTATTCTTTTGAATTTTGCTGATTTATTTTTACATCGACATGGTTTGCCAAAACATTACATTTAGAAAAAATTAATTTTTTTATATATGTTTACCTTGCAAAACTATTTTATATCTTTTTGCCAAGATTTATATTGTAGGTAATTTTTAATATATCAGGAATATAGAGTGGGTTTTACTCATTTTTTGATATGATCTATAACGTTTGTTTTATGTTAATGTAATAGTACATTAGTGTTGCCAAAGAATGATTTGTTTTGCAGCAGAATACTGTGAATACGACTGATTTAAATATATATTTTGCCGGTTTTGTAATGAGTGTGTTTTGAGCTTATTTATATCACCAAAAAATGGGGGTAATTCCTTATGCAGTTAATTATTTTTTATGATGTACCTATTTAAATGTTTATTTTACCAATGAAAAAGAAGTAATGTTTGCACTCTGTAAATCTGGTCATCTGTAATCTTTTATTTGTCTGGTGAGCACTTTTTCTATCTTCACTTGTCTTGTAGCGATGTCTCCTCTTGTATCGTACATTCTCTCTTTTTTTGGGGGGCAATAGGTCAACCAGTATCGTCGCCAATTCGAAAATTGTGCATTTTTTGCACCACAACCGACTATTTCTGATACTTCTGCTTCTAAGGATCAGCCCAGATCACATTGTCTTGTATTGTTGGCGAGTTGTTCAGATTGCAAGCACCTCTCCTATCTATTGTGATTACTCTATCCCATCAGTACCCTTTTATTCCAATGTTCTTGAAACTCTCAGGAATAATTTGAGTGCCAAGGCTTTGATCTGTTCAGGTGTTAAGGTCGCCTGTCCTAGATGCTGAAATGTTTGCCGGATTAATGCTTCACACTCACGAAGTATGTGCTTGGTTGTGTCAGTTCCCAGTTCGCAGAATCGACACATGTCTTTATCAACTTTGCTCACCTTTTTAAGATGATATCTTCGAGGGTAGTAGCCAGTCAGAAGACCCCGTAAGAGTCCTTAACTGTGACTTTTTTTACTGTTTGGTGAGGAGTTAATAAATTCCTTCGCTTGTATTTGTCTGGGTGTTTTCCCCAGAGGGAGACCATTTCTTTTGTCTCCCATTCAGCCCAGAGCACGTATTCATGTGTGTAATATGGAATGATATACATTAGGAGTTGAGTTTACTTGTTGCGGCTTTCCGCATTGATTGTAATCCTGATCAGCTTGAATTGTCCTTGGGCGGCTTTATCGAAGGATTAAATCTCATTTTTGGCTTAATGATATGTTATTATGAGTTATTTACAAGACATTTTAAAATTAAATATTGTACCACACCTTTGGAGATATATTTTGCTTTTGTGTAGCAAATTCCAGCAATTACGATTACATAAAATGCGCTATGGATCTAATTTTTGAAATTTGTTATTGGTCCTGGCCTTTTATTTCTGGCGTAGAGGCAATTATTAATTCATAGCCAGTTGATGGATGACCTCTGCAATTGGTGCAAACTGTTTGGGGATGCTAAGATATGAATTGTTATTAGCAAGCAACTAACAATTAAATGGAGCCGGTACATGCAATTTCTTCAAGTTTTAAGTTGAATTTTATACTTTAGTTGGACTGAGAGCACCTTATACATGGTTTCTTTAAATTATAAGGACAAAACAAGCATGTGTACAGAAATAAAACGAACAATTGAACAAGTTGTCAAATGGCAGTAGTGGACTTTTACTCTTACTTCTCCATCTGTACATTTAACTTCTCATTTTAATGTTGTTTTCATATTCACGAACAGTAAGCCTTTGCTAAGGCCAGTCCATAAGATTATAAAGTCAATGAGTACGGTTTATACAGCTCCTTAAGCATTATTATTATTATTATTTAGTAGCTTGATAGTCGCAGAGACAAGACCGATTCACTTGACTTTGGGTGGTGTGTCACGACGTCGTTCGAATCTGGCCGTAGACAATTGTAGCACGTCTCACTAAATCGGTATTCCGGTCGGGCTGCCGGCCGCTATTGGGACACAATTAACATCGCAACATTACTTATGCCGAGATAACACAGCTTCAGCTACACTTATCACAGATTAAAAACAAATCGCAATTGCGCTATTGGTTACATTATTATAAAAGCTCAACTTCTACGAAAGTTTATCATCGATACTTGGCGCCTAATTACAGTCAAGTTGTGTGACACTCATTTTCCTAATCAAGATACTTACATTTGAAACTTCAAATGGTTGTACAGGATGAATTTGTGGACTGATTTTATATTTAGTTCGAAGTATATGTAAAACATGTTCTAAGTGAGAATTTTTTAAAATATCAAAGCGTTATAGTTATAATTTTATATTTCCTTAGGTACAAAGTGACATATATTTTTATTGTAGGTAGATACATAACTGCGGTATATATTTTTGTTATTTCACTGAATTTAAAAAGTTTTTCTAGAGATAAATCTTGCTATTTATACCATCAAACACCCACTTGTGTTTTGGTGCTTCTTTTTTAAAGGCAGCAGAAAAAAGTACAAACTAATAAATATATTTTAATCACCTTATTTATTCACACATATTTGCTTAAAATAAGTTAAATAAAGCGCATAAAAGTATTGTTTTGGCATACTATGTTAGTTTAGGGTACTTGTCTAAATAAGTTTTCATAATTAGGTTCGCCGGCACTACAGAAGACGCCGACAAAGGTACCTCAACAAGGCTCATCGGAGACACCCAATATCACCCAACTCGGTGTTAATCCAACGGTACTAAACTTTTTACTGACTTCAAATACGTACGATATGGCTATATGTAGAAAACATGCGTTACTATGATGAGAATCGATGCGAGAATTAGGAATTACCAGCGAAATTATAGATTCGACCGATAAAAGAGAGAGAATTTGATCTTATACAAAATTGGTGGGTTCTCTGATGAGAATAGTTATTATAAAAAATAATGTATTGTATAATTTAATTTGAATTAAACATTATTTTAATTGTAACAAAGAAAAACTTGTATTTATTATAAGTAGACTTAATAACGTCTCCGCATCAAATAATTCACCAGTTTTGTTAACATCTCTGAAACAGGACAATAGGAATTACGGAAGTGGAATATGTTGTTGACGACAATGATCTACAAACCTTCAGAAAGAAGTGTGATATAAAACGGATGAAATATAATGAACCTATAAAGTAGGACTGCTTTAAATTGAAATTGAAGTTTAAATGGAGATATTTTGAACTGCGCAACATAAATATTAAAATCTACGAAGGGCAATAATATTATTAAGGCTTATGAGAAAATAGGCTTGCAAAGCTTCAGAGCGATGCCTTAATGTTGATTGATGATGATTTTGTTTAGATTTCCCCAAAGCGAAGGATAGAGAATGAAAAATTGATTAAATAGTTAGGTTATGATCGGTTTTATAATCTATCGAGACTAATTTAATAATATCCATTGATTTATATAAGTGATATATAATAGACCTGTAGAATATCTGTTTATAAGAAATATAATGTAAAAAGATAGTAAAAGTTCTTATATTTAACGAATATTAAAAAAGATATATATTATGAAGAAAAAAATTGCAAAAGTAAACTTAATTACTATCGAAGAATGTAGTTCCTACAAAAATAACTCGCTTAAATAGTTAAAGAAAAAAAAATGAATCACACAACGTTGATTATATCATTTAATTTTTAGTTAAGTAGTTTTTTAAGCTAGTCTTAATTAAATTTAAATAAAATTCTGATTGTATTAAAATAAATTTATTAAACATATTTTTGGTTACAGGGACAGTTGGATCAGAATACGTTAGCGCAATTGCAACAGCTGCATAAATTACTTCTACGTCAAGGTGGAGATCCCGCTGTAAAAACCGAAGGTCAACCGGTCCATTTTGATCGAAAGCTTTTGGATTTCGATTATGGTGACGATGAGGACGAAGATCCTTCAAATCCGTCGCCGAAGAACGCTAATCCGCCTAATCCCATTGAATCTGTTGGGAGGTAAGTTCGTAGATTAGTGAATACTTTCAGAGTTAGTCATTTATAAACTAATCATTTTTTTTTGTTTTAGTTTGTTGTCGAATCCTGAGGTACTAAGGCAATTACAGACGTTGCAAAATTCTCTATTACAACATGGTGCTCATACTGAAGTAGATTTAGAGAAGCTTAGAAAGTTACAGGAGATGAAGCAACAGGAAGAAGAATTCGATAAACATTTAGCTCAAACTGTACCAGTGAGTATTTAATATTACTATTAGGAAGGGAAGATTTTGATAATTTTTTTGTCAAAATTTTGTGTATCATTACCAGCTTCTGTTTTGTGTAGATTATAATACGAAATCTTGCCCCAACTTCGTAAATACATCATGCTAACTAACACGAGAGTATTTTAATTTATTTTAAGAACGTCACGTTAATATACAATCCCTAGCCAAATTATTAGATGCACTATAGTTTTTATAAAAAATTTTAATCAACGGCGATTAAAATTTGGTTTTTTAATATTTAATTTATTTCATTCTGTAGGTGCTATTACAAATAAATTCTCTCTCCAGCATTTGTATATAGTGATTTCAATTATAGATGATTTTTCTGCCTGTATGAGCTTAGTTTTTCTTGTGATCACCTTTTTAGCCACTTCTGGGGGGTGGTTTCTGTAGGTCTTCAGTATTAGTGTCCGACTAATAATATCCCATCGATTAGATTAGATTGAGTTCTGGAGAGCGAGTTACATGAGTCTCGTGTTATGTATGTAAACGAAAGCGACCATCCGAATGTAATTGGGTCTAAACGGCGACTCGTCGTTGTCTGTTCTATACCTATTAGAAATGTACAACCGTTATATGCAATAGTAACCCATACAATTATGCTCTCTTGCCGCTAAACATGGCGACATGGTTGAATGCATGGATCGATTAGACACTCATTTTCGACAAACCAAAATTCTTGCGTTACTCATACTGGAAGTGAATCATGATTCGTTAGCGAGAAAAATTTGTTTTCATTCGACATGGCATCCTTGCCTAGCATTCCATTTTTTTGCCCTATGATGGATGCTGGTTGCACAGCTTCTTATCTTGTATTGATTGTCTCGCTATCGCTGCAACTTTTGCTTTGTTATTTGCGTATGTGTAAATGTGTCTAATGGTATTTGTTACGCGTTTGCAGTCTACTATCCGCTCTATATCAAAAACCGCTTAAAAATGTGAAATTCGCTAACTCAGGTCGTTGGTATAGCTTTTATACCGTAAATTCTGTTCAACACTATAAATGCATACCCAGAGTGTGTACATACGTAATTTCCGTTTTTTTTTTTAATAGCTACTAAGTATACTTCAACTGTTTTGGTGTGTTGTTGTCCACTTGGCATCATATTTTCAGTTTCTAATTAGATGCAAACCAGTAGTGGAACTCTATAAAAAAGAGAAGTGTTATCATATCGCAAAATGCGATTGTATTCTTTAGTTTGGTAGTCTATTTACAATTCTACTTCTTTCCTCTCACCGCACTTCGCCCCCATTGCTTCGCTTGGTTTCTACACCTTTGAATGTGTCGACAACGGTAACATAACCAATAAAATCCAAATCGCAAGAACTTTGATATCTCGACTGTATGTTTCGATATTAAAAAGTTGTAAAATGCATCATGAGATGAACCTGGATACTGAGCATTAATATTAAGAATTTTTAGATTTGGATCGCAAATCTAAAAATTAAAATCTGTATTTTGTTTTAAAGACATATAGACATATAACGTACTATTTGAATATGTACTTTTTGCATGGTAACCTTTGCAGTTTATATAATTGTGCTCCTCTATCTTCGGAACAATTAATGCAACTTGGGTACAGTCTATAACCCAATAACCCCAGGAAATCTCTCTTGCTGTATTTGTCTGTGGGACAGATGATCCGCAATAAAATCAGTTACTTGCTTTATGCACCTAGAGATTGATTGTTGCAATAATGATATAGCATATCATTATATGCGCTCCAAAGAAAATTAGTGCTGCGAAAATTTTTATATGTCTACCTATAGCTTTATTATTTCCGGTGATGGGAAAAAAGGGTCCTAATTGAATAATTAAGTAATCAATCATCTCTTTTGAGAGGCGAAATATTTTTATAAAGTGCGTATAAGAAAGATTGAAGGGAGTGGCATTTTTTATCATTCTCCTTTTATTGTTAAAATTTTTTAATGCTTCCTGTCTATTAATATCTTGAATTATATTCCCCGCGATATATAAATTTAAGGGGAGCATGATAACGGTCACACAAATATCTACAATGGAATAGAAGTGAATACAAGTGATTTGCTTAAGATCCTGAGTTGAAATTTAATAACAAAACCGAATAAAACATGTAAAAAACCCTAAAAATTTGTAGTAATTTCGCGATTAAACTATTGGCTACCTTGAAATTTTCACGTATTTTGACAAATTTGCCGAAGATTGTCGAAGCACAATTCTATAGCATAAGCGAGGTTGATAGAGTACAACATATACGATTCTATTCCAGACGATAGAATCGTTTTGGTCGATTCTACAGAATTGAATTCTGTTTTATAGAGTTCCACCACAGTTTCTACATTTTTTTAAATCTCGCAATTTCTCGTTAACATAGATACATTTAAATTAAGTTTGAAGCGATACTACATTCACACTACATTGATACTACAATTCAGAAGATGGCAAGTCGAAATTAAACAGCAACTATATAAACCTATCAACCTCTAACAGTGTTTTTTTTTTCTCGTATGTATTTAATAATTAATATTTTTCGTTGAATATTGACTGTTATTGACAGCATGTAACGTTTTATAGAATTTACCATTCGCCTCTGAGTGTGAGTTCAAACCAAACACAAATCCACCGGCCGTTATTCCTGGTTACTTTCTAGCAGCGGGGGCCGATATGACACAACCACCGCCTGGATATCATTCTAACCAATCGTACGAGATCGCGCAACCCCACGAAGAAGGTACCATGGAATCGGAAGTGGAATTTGTGAGCGGTGGCAATGATAATGATGTCGAGGTGAGCTCATTTGTTTATATCAGTGTATGTCGTCAGATTAAAGCTAGTAATTGCATGCGTTTTGCCTATAATTTTAGAGGTCTGTTTTACAAGGGTTTTATATTTCGTTTCAATTTATTTATAAAGGGTTATATAATATTCCAGAATTGAAAGAAAACCATATCTTTTTTGTTTTGTTTTTTTTCGGTTTGAAAACATAAGCTATTCTGTTATATTTTGCCATCCTATAATAAATCCTGTTATCAAAATGGCATTTTGTTGTTTTGTTGTCTCTATACTTTCTGTTATTCAAGATATGAATTTATGTAGCAGTACATATAGTATTATTTGTTTTTTTTTCAGTAGGTAGTCCCACAGACGACACATCCGTGACTATGTGCTAAAATTGGTACGTCAGTACTTAAGGGTTAAAGCTAGTAATTGCATGCGTTTTGCCTATAATTTTAAGGTCGGTATTACAATATTTCGTTTCATTGAAGTTGTTTTTTTTTTTGTAGGTTATCACATTAGAGATGATAGAGATGATAGATACAATGCCAACAGACGTAGAAGAAGTCGATCTAGAGAAAGATCTAGGGAACGCAATAGAGATAGAAGATCTAGACGATCCAGGTCTAGGTCGAGATCACGGCAACGAAGGCATCGGTCTAGATCCAGAGAAAGAGACCGCGAAAAGGAGAGGGAACGAGAGAAAGAAAGAGAAAAGGAGAAGGAAAGGAAGAAACGTGGATTACCACCCATCAAAAAAGATCATTTAAGTGGTAAGTTTAACAATTTTCAATACTTCCATAGACAAAATTGATTTTATTTTTCGTATTTATTTTAGTATGCAGTACAACTTTATGGGTTGGCCACCTTTCTAAACTTGTACATCAAGAAGATCTGTCAGACACCTTTGGAGAATTCGGTGGCATCGTAAGCATCGATTTAATCATACCTAGAGGTTGTGCTTTTATAGTTATGGATAGGCGACAAGACGCCGCCAGATGTCTTACAAAATTAAAGAATCACAAACTACATGGAAAAGCTTTAACTGTATGTAACTTCAAGTAATTAAATTCAAAATTTGCAACGTGTAATTTTATTTGTTATTTAGCTTGCGTGGGCACCAGGAAAGGGTGTTAAAGGAAAAGATCTCAAAGATTATTGGGAGGGAGATTTAGGAGTGTCTTACATACCTTACACCAAAATCAAACCCAATACCGATATAGATATGTTAGAAGATGGGGGAATGATCGACGAAGAAACAATGCCGCCCTTCTTAAAATCAAAATTGCAATCGAGTACAAAGAATGCATCGCAGTCGGAAGGTACGGAATCAGTTGTGACTACACCAGCTACTGTTACTACGTCTTCTTCAACGATCGATACAACACAACCCCCTCCAGTACCCAGCGGTCTTCTACAAGCACCACCTATACCTTTACCAATGGTGCCTCCCTTCCGTGGTTTACTAGGTCCTGTAGGAATACCTCCGATAATGCCTAACGTTCCAATAGGAGTACCACCTCCTACGATACCGGCTCCATTATTACCTAATCAATTACTAGGTATCAATTCACCGTTCGGTCAGGGTCCTCCTAGTTTATTACAACCTCCTATACCTCAAATTTCATCAGCGTCGTCCGATGGAAAAACACAAGATTCGAGTGATCGGCCTCCACCTTTATTAAGTATGCCGCCGAATCCGAATTTCAGTGCACTCTCTCAGCCGCCTTCTCACAGCACAGGACATGAAGATAACATGGACGTCGAGATGGAAGATGCAGATAGGATAGAGAGGCCACCGGCTTTAACCGATGAGTTGATGGCTTCTCTTAATGCTTACAATAGTAATAGTAATGATATAAATTTGAATATGGCTGTTAGTCGGTTGCATTCGGCTATGAGTCAAAATCATAGACCAAATCCTGGCGGACTCGGTGATATGGACGACAGAGATAGGAGAGATGAGAGGAATCGAAGTAGAGATAGAGATCGTGATAGGAACAGGGACAGAGATAGGAGAGATAGCCGTGATAGGTGAGTTTTTATTATTATTAATTTGGTTAGAAAATTACGGTGGCATTTAAATTGCTTTTGGGGAATCATAGAAAAATAGCAATTCTTTAGCTAATCCTGACTTGTGCTCATTATTATGTGTATTTTTTTTTGCAAATCGTTGGGCGATATATCCACTAGTGACCAAGCAGCTACTGCGTAGTTCCCATTAACATCTTCACCTTTTCCTTTTGTTTCATGCAACATCATAAACGAGTATACCTAATATATTGTATCTGTATCAGGGCGAATCTCCTTAATTAACGCATAACATAACCGGAAAAATTTTGTTTATAGACCTAGGGATAGTAGAAGCGGTGACAGAAGAGAGGAAAGAAGAGAACGCCCTAACCGTTGGAGCGATAATAGAGATCCAGATCGTGAACGAGATGAACGACGAGATAGAGAAAAGAGACTAAACGATCGATTACGCGAGCTGGCCAACGAAAGCGCATATCCCCCTCCACCACCACCCCCCAATAATAGAGATAGAACCGAGCATGTAGATAGACACATGTTTCCGCCGCCAGAATTCAACGGAAATCTGGAAGATCTCGATAGCGAACCCCTACCAACCCCAATTGAAAGGGATCGCTTCATGCGTCCTGATGATTATGATGGCGGCCATAGAATAAGGAGACCTTTGGACGATTTCCCCGCCCGAATAGATAGGATGGATTTCGAAGGACGTATGGATAGGATACCAGATTTCGAAGGTCCACCTCCGTTCGAAGGACCGCCACCTTTCGATGGTCCGCCGCCTTTCGATGGTCCGCCACCTTTCGATGGTCCACCGCCTTTCGAGGGTCCGCCGGAATTCAGCAGGCCGCCTGAGTTCGAAGGTCCACCAGAATTCGAAGGACCGCCAGAATTCGAGGGACCGCCAGAATTTGATGGACCGCGCGATTTCGATGGGCCTCCAGATTTCGATTGTCCTCCAGATTTCGATGGACCACGGCCTCATATGCTTAGGGATCCTATCATGGATGATGGGTATATGAGGCGAGATCGGTATGACGATGATATGAGGATGATGAATGACTATGGTAGACCTCCGAGGATGAACGGACCGCCTAACTTTTATCCACCTCCCAGAGATGGTTATGGTCCGCCTAGAGGGCCGCCGATAATGAGAGGTCCACGGCCTGATAGGTTCATGCCAAGAGGGATGATGGGTAGGCCGCCGATGTTTCATCCTCGAGGACCGCCGCATATAAGGGGTCCTAGACCAGGTATGTATTTTTTGTAGTTTAGTTATTTTTAGAAATTTTTGAAAAAATTACCAATGCGTAGATGATCTTTATGAGGCACACGGTAGCAATAGTTATTGCCTGTAGTTTATCATAGTAATGATTTAAGACGTTGACTGCCAAGCCTACTATGAAGGAATTTGTTCTAGATGCCAACATTTTTTATTCAATTTATTGCATTGAATTAAACAAACAATTATTAATTTTTATTTTCTCACTAAAATATGAAGATATAGGATCCGTTATCTGTAGAATATCTAGCAAATGTGTACTTTTCCAACGAGTTTTTGAAGCTTTTAGTTGAACAGATAAATCTTTATGCCGCTCAAGAAATACAAAAAAGTTCCTTAACGAGATCGTCTAGAACAGTGTTTTTCAACCTTTATACACAACCTTTATGGCACAAAAAGTGAAAAAAGGACAGTGAGAAGACGAAGAGATGTACATTTGTGGTTGTGTGTAAGTGGAAGGATAAGCATGATGTCCTTACAATATCAAACATGCATAAGGTGGAACTTCCTTGAAGTAAGACATAGAAACGGAGTCACAAAAAGTAACATTACGAGTTATCTCGTGGTTGGCAGTCAACGTGTTAATTGGCCTTGTTTGGCATCGTTTTCATGTAACATACAGATTGCAACGTTAGTGTGATATTCTTTTTTTCCTTTAAAGATGCAGTTTCCGTATTTTTTTCATATATTTAAAAAATATATATTAAAATTATTTTTACTGTACCTTATCTGAAAAAGGAAAGTATTTCCTGTTCTTCTCATTTAATATATGTTCGCTCTTTAACAAAAGCAATGTAATATTAGGTCCACCATGGATGATGGACGGAGGAATGAGGCCGAACTTCCCGCCAAGATTTGATGGTCCACCAGGTTTCAGAGGTCCACCAGGTCAATTCGATGACTTCCATCCGCGTTCTCGCCGTTTCGACGACCGCCGACGATTCCCGAAACACGATCACGGCAACGATATGGGCGACGAGTTATATGAACGTCCAGAGCGTAGAAGTAGATGGGGCGGTAACTCACCGACCAACGATAATCAAGAAACACAAGATAACGACGAAAGCATAGCTAATGCTCAAGAACCTAGCGAGGAATATAATGACGATTACAAAGAGACGGGTGATGATAGCAATTTGGCCGAAGAGATGGGACAGGATAACTCGGAAGAGGTAGATGAAGGGGGAAGTACCACTCCGTTAAGGGACGAGGTTCAGAGCAACGGTGCGACCAAACACGATGAAACGGAAATGAGTGAAAGGGATGAAAGTGATGTAACGTTAAACGCGGGTAATGCAGAGGTAGAAGAACAAGCTTAAAAAAAACTGTAAAAGAAATCAGTGAATAGTTGACGCATGTATACATAGCTTTCTTTTTAAATATTTTCTCCTTTTTCATATTCAAATATGAGTCCAGGAATAATGTAAGTTGTAAAATGTGTTGCAAATATGTTGACACTATTTAGTATTTTATAATTTTTAATATGCTTAAAAGAAAAAAAAGAACAAACTTTATAAAATTAAAAAAACTCTAGTCTGTGATAGTGTAGTGAACACAGGGGACCACAACAATTAATATTCAAAGTATTTTTTTATATCTAATATATTTTGCAAGATTCGATGAAAAAAACAGAGTGGTCAATAAACGAATATTAATTGATTTTATAAAAATTATGATTGAGTATTATTTGTATGTTGTACAAATGCATTTTTGGTTGATATATATATTTTAATTGAAGTCGTATCATAATTCTTTTTTTTTAAATTGGAAGTTTATCAAAATATATTGTTTGTGTTGAAAAACAATTGTCTTGAATGATGAATAATCCTAGAGGAACCATCTCATTTTCGCTTTTTTTCTATGTTGTGTTCGAGAAAAAAATAAATTCTACGCCTTTCAATTTGCTGCGAACAGATTTTCTTTAGGTTTTAAAGTTTATGCACACTAACATTTCTGAGATTAGTACTTTTGTTTAACTTATACATATGTGCTACAATAAAAATTATCTACATGTTATGTTGTATCGAATGAATGCACAAAAAATGTGGTGACAACGACAGGTAGGTCCATCTGTGTTCACATTAACTGCGCATCATGGAGGAGAGACAAGTGCCGGCATTCAAACTGAATGACCGGTGCAAGGTACAGTTCCCATTCATTTTCTTTCTTTCATATATTTTTATTTTGTTAAATCTCGTTACATGTTTGCAGTACATAATAAATTTATATAGTTTATTATAATTTAATATGCATATCTTTACATGGATTAAATGTTATTTGTACATAGTAATTATAAATATCAAGAAAAAAATAAAACCCTCTCAGATGCATCTATGTTTGAGAGTCTATTAGTTGCAAAAAAAAACAAATGGGATGAAAAAGTAGATCTTAAAAACGGTACAATCGCAAAATAGTACTAATTAATTTTGTCGTTGGATGTATTTTGTTTGCACTGATAATCTAAACGTTTTAAATCTATTACATAGATACATGCTTAGTCAAATTGTACTGTCACTATATTATCTCTATTTTATGAACAGATTTGTTTTCCTTTAGAGAGATTTGTAAAATAAGGTTTTCAAAATAAAATTCGATGTATCTTTTAAAAAAGAAGACGAAAAAGATATTTGTGAATAAAATTAATGCATATAATAAATGTAGTCATGCAAGAAATATATTAGGTAAATGTAAAATGTTTAATTAAGTGTTTACGTTTTAGGTTTTTTTTTTCATATTCATCGAATGTATTTTCTTTTTTCTTAAATAAATATGTAAAAATATCTAAATAATATTTGAAGTAATTAGTATTCGTAACGATCATTTGTCTTATCGATATTTAAATGGGAAAAAATGTGTTTGTATAAAAAGTTGTCGCACAGTTCACACAAACACCGTAAACATTCAACAGTCGAACGCGATTAGGTGGATGTACGAACACTTTATGTCCCCACTATATATATTTTTTTATGTATAATGTAGTAGGATGCTTAAATCTTACAGTTCTAGCGAGGATAGCATTTTTTTTCAGAAGCTGCGTTACTTGTCACGGCTACCGTACAACTCGTGATATGTATTTTTGAGTGTTCGGTGTTTTACGGCTTTGTTACATGTAATGTCTACCGTATAAGTGGTTTAGTTGTGTTAATTTTATCCCAACAGCGAATGGTGGCTCGAGAGGTGTAGTGGAACGCCTGAAAAATGTATCGTGAGCATACGAAATAATCGTAACGTCGCGTCGTTTTAAACCCGGGATTGATGCAAAATTTGTATTATCTATTAACGATACGAAATGATTTTGGTCTACATACATAGTATACAAGGATCGTCAATAAATACCTGCTAATTACTATATTAGGTCCCCTCTCTTAGCCGACGATTACGGCACCGCTTGCTCGATTGGTTAAACCGGTGGAATTTTGAGTAACGGAAGTTTTAGACTAAAAAAACGTCTGTAAATACAGGGTGCCTCAGCGAAACCGTTCATTAGAAGTTTATAGAGTTTTGGCCAAAATAAATATTTGAAAATTCAGAATTATATATAGTCGATTATGTTCTCTTCAATGAAAATATTATTAGATTTCTAGCGCTTCCGGTTATACCGGAAGTCGCCATCTTCTTTGTTATTTTTAATGGAACACTGTATATTTTTACATATTTCGATTTACTTATCTTTAAACTTTATAATTTTAGCTTTTTTAATTTGATTCAGGCTTTTTGTAGTTATTCGAATAACAAAATTTGCTATAGCGGACATTTATTCAAAAAATCAGAGAACCGGAAGCGCTAGAAATCTAATAATATTTTCATTGAAGAGAACATACACAACTATATATAATTTTGAATTTATATATAATTTATATTTTGGCCAGAACCCCATAAACTTCTAATGAACGGTCTCGCTGAGACACCCTGTATATACAATACATATTACTAAGTATTATTATAGGCCTTCTTGTTGAATTGCACTGCGGTTTTATTCTTAAAATTTAAAAAAGGTAAAAATCTTTCCACTTTTTTTATAAATGAAGTATCGGCGGCAGTTAATTCGGCTTGTTATTCTATGTATACTTTTTCCTCTTAACTTTTGTCACTCTCTTCTTCAGCGTCTACAGTTTCATCTAGGTTTCCATAGCCGCTTTCGGGTGTTACCATCGTAGGGCTCCCGAATTACTCCGTGCTTTTATATGTTCGGGTGTCCAGAGTTTGATACTTCCGAACTGTTCTTGTTTGCCTCGTCCTTTTCCCCTGAAGCACCAACCGATTTTTTGGTGCTTTACGCTCCAATGTTCACGCAGTTTCATCTGATACATTGATACACTGCACCCGAAAGCGGCTCATATTTTAACAGCTTGGACTATCTGTTTATCAATGAAAAAGTCATTTTTGAGCGTAACGCTACCGGCCACGTATAAAGAAAAAAAAATCTAAACCTATGTTGTCATTTTGTCCAAGACACAAATAAGGGTGAGGCTTTTGTTCACTTGATGATTGACTAATTTTTTGTAGATTTGTGTTTGGGGAAGTCTTTCATCAAGATCTAATGAATGTTTCGTAATCACACACAGGCTGACACAAGATTTCATTCTACTCAAGACTTCTGAGAGAGAATGTGCATCTGCAGTGTCTCCTAAAGTACCCAACAACAATAAAAAAAATTTGGACAATTTAAGTCCTTTCATCAATATTTTTATTTTCGACACCAACTCATTCACAAAACAGTCGTAGGAAGCTTATTGTATTACAACACAAAACTACCGTAATTCGCTCTCTGCAAATTTGAACCTGGGTGCTGACTTAATGCTGCCAAAGAAAAATCTTTACATAATGGGTTCGAAATTTAACCCCGTCTCATATACGTTGTAAAATTGTTTAAATTCGTTACAAATTTTGTTCATAAACTCTCGCTTATCAATTCATTTTAAAGCTCCCTGGTCTCTTCTCCGTCGCTTTACATAAATTCAGCATACACTATTTCAACTTGTCGATGAGTCATGTCCTGTGATGAGTAATAAGTGAGGGCGCCTAGTGTAATATGAACAATAATGAAATGTTAAAAATTGCGTTCACACATAGCATTAACATTAATTCGAGATCAAAACTGGGAAACACTTAACGGGAGCATTTGTAAAGTTTTAATCTTTCAGAAATTATTCACTAGTGTCTTAACATACGAATACGTTTAAAGAGCGCATAGAAGGGTATGGTTGGAGATTTTCAAAAAAATATCGTACATGAAGGGTGGCAAATTATATAGAATCTCTCTGCCAATTAATTCATATCAACAACAAAAAAACAATATGACAAAATATCAGCATACTTTATCTATATCTGATATAATTTAAATAAACAGATTTTGGGCCGCTATTTATGACATGTAACACAACTAAGGACGAAACTGATTGTCTCTACATGTTTAGCGGTTGCAAATTACCTTTTTGTAGTTTTCTGTAATTTTAACATATGTATTTTTATTTCCTTTCGATTTTTATTTGTAAATAAGGATTTTTTCCTAAAATACAACTAAATAAAAAACCTAATGCGTATAATAATTTTATTTTTAAAATATATCTGTTAATATAATTTGTACACGGATAATATAGCAAAGTGAAAAAAAAAAACAAGTCTATAAATCATTAAAATATAATCACTAGCACTTTTACATCACAGTCTGTCGTTTTGAAAGGTCCAGCTGGCAATTATCGCAAACTCTGACCGGTTTGGCTGACGATGGAAGGGACATTGAGTTATCTGAGCAGGCGTTGCAGAAGATATCACCGCAATTACGACAATGGTGCTAAAAATATAAACCCACAATATTATTGTTACTCTAATCTCTCTGGATAATCTTTGAATAATACCTTCCGCCTAGTAAGATTAAATTCTTTTTCACATAATCGACATTGAGTTGCGTCTTTATCGTTCGCCCAAGTTCCATCATTTTTTCGACTAGTTTGTTCCTTTAATTCGGATAATTCTAATTTTGAATCGCTTAATTTTTTCCCTAATTCCTCCAACGTTTGGTCTTGTTCTAAACAATGTTCTTTTAACGTGTAATATTCTTCTTGAAGTGAGGCGTATTTCTTAACAAAAAAATAAATTAAATGGAATTAATATGTTACTAAATTTGATAAATATAAATTCTTACTTGTGCTATTAATCTAAGTTGCGTCAGTTCGTGTTGTAATTGTGAAATTTTTTCCCTATCTTGTTGCATAGTTTCCTGTAGTGAGACCCTCCATTCTCGTTCAACTTTAAGGTCTTCTTCTATTCCATTTGTTTGCTCTTCTTGATGTGCTGCCTGTAAATCTAATTCTCTCCTCCTCCTCTCAGCTAGTAATCTAACTGATTCGCATTCTCTGTACCTGAAAACATTTGCTAATGAGTTGAAGATTATTTAGTCGTAGTTGAGTTTTTCAGCTTATTCACTTACCTCGCAAAATGAGCTTTAAAATAATGCAATGCAATTAAAACTTTTTTAAACTAGTAATACCAAAAATATGTAATTTAAGTCATAGAATGAATATAATTAGTTTTATTTGTATTGCATTTTTTATAGAGTTAATTTAAATGAAAAAGAGGCAAGCATGTATTAAAATAAAATAAATTAATAAGAGAGAGAAAAAAATATGTTATGGGATACAGAAATAAAAAAATACATCGAAAATAATGGCAAACCTACTACGAAACTACTAAGAGGATAAAATTAATGAAAATAATATAATAAGTAAGGGACATATTTGGATTACCATAAAACAAGACGCAGTTTTGGAATTTTGTTTATTTTATAAATGTGTTCAGCTCGACTACATTTAACAACATATATCCTGTTTATAAATATAAATATATAGAGCAACCTAAAAATATAGTATTTATTATAACACTGATATTGGGAATACATCATAATGTATACGAATATTTTTTTTTTATTTTGATATATATATAATCAAACTATTTCTTCTTTTTTTATTCGTAATCAATAATTTTAATATTACTCTTTTTTTTTTACTTGTAAGAGACTAATATGAATAGTAGCTGCTGTAGTGAAGGTTTGCCAACATTTTCATTCATATCTCCCCACTTATAAAATCACCATCAACTCTGAAAATGACAACTAAACGAAACATTCATTCCAATATTAAAAATACCACTATCTTAATGTTAATTACTCAGCATATTACAATGAGATTATTCGACAATTTGAGATCTTGTTCGTTTTTATTTTAAAGATTCGTGATCAATCACTCACTTTTAAAACTAATAATAATAAAAAAAAGATCAACATCTCAAATTTATGTCAGAAGCCAATCTAGGTGTATGAAAAGGCCATGAAAGCTTGTATTCTACATCTTTAAATTAATGTAAAACTGTACACAGTGTTATAACGGTTAAAAAGAAGTGGAGGGGCAGCACATTCATATCCGTTCAAAATATATAGGTAAGTAATATAAACGTGTTAGTAACTTAAACAACAAGCGAAACGTACTTAGCTTCAAGACTTTGAATAGAGTCTGACATGGCCTGCGATTTAGCCTCTAGCTTGGATATTAGTTCTGTTTTATGACTAAGGGAACCCTCACATTCCTGAAATCAACCCTTGCTTTACAATACACATCAGTCTTTTCATTTTCTTGTAGGTATTTTTTTTTTCTCAGCTAGCATTTTTCTTTATATAATTCTGATTAAATATTCGAGAGAAAAAAAGCGTAATAATAATTTCTTATCTGTCATTCTTTATCAAAAAATTGTAATTAAGGGTTAACAGTTCAATTCTTATTTAACTCATATTTCTGGACGTAAAGAAATATTATTTTGTCAACATAAATAAGAGGCGGTGGAATTGTGATACAAACAGTAAGTATGTATAAAATTTCTAATATATATAGTACTAGAATAACTACATAGATATTATTCGATGTCAGCTATCGTTTTTCAGTACAAAAAAGTTAAATTAAAATAAAATGAAACAGAATTTTGTTTCCAAAGTTATCGGTGTACTATTGCTAGCTCCGTTATTTTTGGAGCTGCAGTTTTGGTCAAATTAGCAAATTATTAGTGTTTTTAACGTTGATTAGTATGCAGTTCGTGAAAAAACAATTGAATTACAAATTTTTGAATTTAAAAATTTTTATATTTTTTTAAAAGGAATAGCCTGTATATTTGTGCATATTTAGAAAGATAATTTTATTTGTGATATAAAAGCTTCAATACATGATTGTTCTTAAATGAATAATAAAGTAGTTATGTTGCAATTTAGTCGTTGTTCTAAGATTGACTTGAAAATTGTGTTTCGTTCCAATTTGATTGCTTCCCTCTTCGCCCTACAGATACAAGGGTGTCAGGTTTAATAGGGGCTCCATTCAGTTAGACAGGTGCAAATTGCGCCTCTAATACCTTAATAATAATCTTTTCTAGCATGACTTGCACTCGGTTTTTGTTTATTTTTGGCCATCGTACCAATAACGCGTATGTGACCATATCTGCAGGTTTTGCCAGAGTTGACGTTTTTCGGATTAACTTTTCAATTGCAGACATTTTTTACAAACTGTCTCTTTACATGCGGAAATTGAAGTAAGTTTAATCAACATCACGTTCTAGTGGTATGTAACTTAACAAAATTTGCAGTGAACAAGGAATTCTTATGGATAGTTGTGTTTGTTGTATTGTTTTTTAGAATTAATTTCAAATAAATTTACATTAGTTTAAATAATTAACTTATAAAACTCAAATTTATACAGGGTTTCCTAAACTATTAATGTAATTTTTTAATTGTACAAGATTTTCCTAATTTTTGTATCAGTTTCAAGTTTTTGTTTTACTGGTACCTTTTTTTATTTAGATATAGATGTGATTTAGCGTATTGTAAATATATTACTGTCTCTCTCTGTGTGTTGACAGGTTCTAAGGAAAGAGATACCAGCACAGCCAAACATCTCAGGGCGAAGAACGCTATTTGTTTGTTAACCTGTACTTCACTGTTCACTGTTACTATGGTTACATACCTATACTGTGTTTCCTTTAGATACTTTGCATGGTGACTCAGCACGCCAACAAGCCGTTTAGTAGAGCTGAATATTAGTTGTATTGTCTGAAACCCGTTGGGGATTGTGTATTATTATTATCATCAAGTTGTTTTCGTTTTTATTTTTCAATAAAATCTAATATACAATGTGTTTTTCTTCAAATGGTAACACCTGAAAATTTTTTCAGTGTTTTGTATGTGTTATTAACTACTTAAACTACATTTTAGCTTTAGTAAAAACCTAGCGTCCTCTAACCTTAATTAACGCAAAAATTTAAAAACAAATTTTCTTCACCTCCCTCACCCTCTCCCGCCCCGAAAATTGTTATTAAAAAAAGTTGTTCCCAATCATCTCAAACTCACAACTCTTGAAGTTTAATTTCAATCATATTCTCATCCCACCCACTCACTTTCCGCGCACTTGGATTTTTTTTTGTTATGGAGAACTATTAAACCCAAACTGTAAAAAAAAACTTTGTGAAAGAATAATCCAGGTCAGCACAACAGATAATTTTTTTAATGTAATTTCTTAAAATTCCCTAAAAAATATTGAGTTGTTATCATTTGAAGCGAAACACACTGGAACACCTGTGCAGATTACTATAAGATCCCTATGTGAAAGGTGATGGCATTATAATGGACTCAGTATAATTATATATAAAATAAATAGATTTTGCCAAATAAAAAAACCTACTAGAAATACTGTTCAATATCGTCAGCTCAGAGTAGTTCTTTACTTGCCGATAATTTGCGACAAGTGTACATCGCTGTTTGATAAAATTGCACTTGTTCATATGTATCTAATTACTGCTATTACAGAGTCCTATTGCGGCTTTAATTGACTTTTACGTGAATATATTTTCATTTTTCGACCCCACTCTGTAGGAATAATTCATATAAATCAATGGCGTGTACCATGTACACATAAACTGCACCTTAAATCAAATTTTTGATAAAGAATAACTTATTTTAAACAAACAAAATCGAATTAATATGCTTATCACTTCACTATTCTTTACACATCATCAAGACAAAACTTGAAAAACTATAATATATAGCCCAGCATATTGTCACTTCGATTCCGTAACATTCAGACTTTCGCATCATCATATACATATCATAAAAAAGCTTAGCACTAACAGAATAGTAACGATACTCTAGAACAGATCGTACTTCACTTAATTATCGGTATTTTTCTTCCCTTATTATTTTTTTTAAATATATTTATTACGGATGAATACCATAAGAGGGTACCCTAACAACTAATCACCGGATTTACTCTGTGAAGTATCGTTAATATCCTGTTTGGTTTGGTTTTCCGCAATCGTCGTTTTAATTGGCGCTTTTTTATATTCTGTTGCGCTGTTAGATGACGCTTTTCCTTCGGAACCAGCGGCCATGGCCTCAAACCTGGCGATCGCCGATTCTCTACTTTCCGACCTCTTTACCGACGAGGCGGTTGATTTTCTATCGTTTTTCTTTTCATCGCGCAGTAGATGATTGTATTTCTCTAGATTATTCAGTATTTTACCTATTTGGCCGGCTTTCGCTTGCAAACGGCTCACCATTTCTCCTTTTTGCGTCAATTCCATCTCACACTCCTATAATAGTATTATAATGTACACTACCGATTATAAGTATTTTTCCAATTGTATTCAAACGTGAATTGCTGTTTTACATGTGTAAAATAGTAGCAAATATGGTAAAATACTTATGAACAGCGGTGTAGATCTACAGAGTGATCGGTAAAATAACAATGATAACATCTCGGATATAATCGCCCTATTTTTTTGTCGTTTTGATGCGGTTTAAAGCGTGTATAACAAAATATAAATGTAGATGATGATGATTGATGAGGAAATAAACTTGGTTTAAATAATGATGATTTCATGAATGTAGATGTTCGTCACATGAATATAATATGAGGATATATTACGAGTATTATAGTTTACCTAATTGCTAATTCCTAAGGTTAAAGAAAGCTTTGAAATCTGCGGTGTTTACTTTAGAATATTTTTTTTTTGGGTTTTGCTTCAACTATTTAGGCTACTTTCTGTGTGGGGATTTTGATGATTTTTGATTTACTTGCCTGTAATTTCTTGTACATTTCTAAGTTAATCAGCTTGATGTCATCCAATTGCCTTCGTAGCGATATAATAGTGTCTTGTTTCTCGTGAATGTCTTTTTCCAGTAATTTCATCGCAACTTCCATTTCTGCTTTAAGATCCATCTGCAAGAATAAAAAAAAGAAGTAACAATAGACCGTTAGTATAATTAGGTCATGACTTGCTTATTATTATTGACGCAAAAGGTGTCAAAGATTAGTGTGTCACTGTTTACATACATAAATCATAAATAGAATAAATTACATTTACATCCACTTAAGGTACTTCCATTAAAAATTAAGTACATACGTGATGTATGTAATTTGTAAACAGTTGTTTGTTTTTACCAGATACTGATACGAATTTAATTTTTAGCGAATTTAGTACAATGTTTTTCATTATTTTTGTTTATTTATAGTAATTTCTAGATATCAGAATATATACAGGAATTGCCAATTTCGTAACAAAATATACAATGGAAATTAACACATTTGAATGATAAACTCAACTATCAAAGTACGACTGAAATTTTGCTATTGTATTGTGATAATTTGGTGTTGACTGACTATGTCTTAGAATAAATGCGGGTTTTCTAAACATATAGAATTACAAGGAATCTTGTATAGATACACAACACACTCGTACAAGATCTGTGGAAGATAACTACGAAATCTATCTGTCAACGATCGACTTCTCAAGCTGGCAACGCAATTCACGACCAACCCTTAAAAAGAGAGTCTCGTGAGACGGCAACGTAGTCTCGTCCGATACTCGGAAAGGAGATGGTCTCGGCGATAACGTCATTTTCGTCTGATACGAGGTCAGATAGGGAGTTCGATTTTTTTATAAAGATATGTCGTTTAAAACTTCTTCCCCAGCACAAAAACAAAACAACAATCCTTGTCATTCTTCAGCCTCTAATTTATGAATGAACAAGAGTTTAAATGGTAGAATGTATTATTAATGGTTTATTTTGTCTTTCTAAGTTGTTTCAGGCACAGTGCTTGCAGCAGTGAGGAAGGTAATCAAGGAGTGATTATCAATTCGTAGAGCTTAAATTAAAGCTTTTGCTTATTAATAATATAATGGATGCCCCATAAACGACTTCCTTCATTACGAAAATCTCAGGGACAATTTTAACACAAGCTTCTGGTTTCCACTGAACAAATGTGGAATCTTTTTCAATAATTTGACAATAATTCACGGAAGAAATAAGTTTCGATTTTACGAAAGTTGGGAAATGCACGAAACGGGAGTCGTTGCTTGAGTGTGGAGGCCAAATAAAATTGTTGCTCGTTAAGGAGTTAAACAGATCGGTTGACTAATTTCCATCCAAAAGGGTGCTTTTTTAACTTTGGCTTGTTCTGTCTTTGCTATTGGAAACCATATCGCACCATTCTTTGCGTTTTCAAGACTATGTTTGAGGGTTTGGTGGATATACGAGGGAGCGTTTTTATATTCGCGGAATGAGCGGGTTGTAGGGGGGTGATTAGGCGCATTCGGGGCGTGGCCTGTGCAGCGACTCATAATTAGTATAAATACGAAGTTTCATTGTTATTAGACAGTTAGTCTTTGAGCTATCGTCAACCAAGTAACATAATTAGGAGTGAAAAGTGAAATATGGAAAAAATCGAATATCGTGCCGTTATAAAGTTCCTTACCAGGCAAGGAAAATCAGTCGCGACCATAATGAATGAGATGTCATTGGTTTACGGCGACTCTTGTCCAGGAAAAACCATGGTGTACAAGTGCCATAGTTTATTTAAACAAGGAAGGGAATCCCTTGATTTAATGATTTGAAGACGACCCGAGTTCTTCTCCTCCGGGCGAATGGAGCATTGAGGTGACCACGCCAGCACTTATCAAAAAAGTTGAAAAAATTGTACTCGAAGATGCTCGACTAAAGAAGAAACAACTCGCAGAAATGGTTGGAGTATCCGATACAACAATTTTTGAAAATTCTACACGATCATCTCGGCATGTCTAAGGTCAGCGCAAGATGGGTGCCGAGAATGCTCACGCCGCCGCAAAAACAACAGCGCGTAGAGTGTTCGCGTGCATTTTTGGACCTCTGTAATGAAGACAAGGATGGTGTATTGAGTCGAATTGTTACTGGAGACGAAACTTGGGTTCATCATTATGAACCTGAGTCCAAACAAGACTCCATGCAGTGGCATAAAAAGGGCACAGCACCTCCCAAGAAATTTAAAGTGTCACAATCAGCTGGGAAACTCATGGCAACGGTATTTTGGGACTCGGAGGAATATTGTTGATTGATTATAAAGATAAAGGTGTTTCTATAACCGGAGAATATTACGCTTCAATATTAGAGCGACTAAAAGAAGCCATTAAAGAGAAAAGACGGGGAAAATTGACGAAAGGTGTGCTGCTTTTGCACGACAACGCGCCCGTCCACAAGAGCCGCGTTGCGTTAGCTGTCCTGCATAAGGTGGGCTTCGAAATTTTGACTCACCCACCCTACAGCCCAGACCTGGCCCCGAGTGATTATTACCGATGATAAAGTCAAGGAGGCAGTTTCAGCGTATTTTGCAGATAAAGAGAAATCATTTTTTTATGAGGGTATAAATAAATTAATTGAAAGATGTGAAAAATGTATCCGTCTTGCAGGTGAATATATTGAAAAAGAAAAATAATTTGGTTTTTTTATTTCCACCCCTTATCCCCCATTCCGCGAATATAAAAACGCTCCCTCGTATCTTGGAAACTACAACAAGCGTAGAGTAAGAACTTTGTTCGAACATCTTGGCGAACACATGACAAGGATAGGCCTGAAACAAACAACAGCTGACATCTAAATGCACCGCTATTACGGAAACCCGAGTTAATTATCTCGCTAAAGACGTCACAGACGAAGAAGAAACAGCTTCTCTGAAACCATCAGAGTTATTGCTGTTCATTAAAGCTCTTATAGACTGTATGGAGAGCTCTGAGAGCAAGAAAATCTCAGCAGCTTACAGCTCATGCAAGGAGGCACCCTTAATTAAATCTAAGTCTGTAGAGAACAGCTTAAGTATTAGATTTCAGTGCAAAAGCATTGTGCGTCATTTCTCCTAGTAAAGACCTCTACTAAATGTTGACGATAGAAAAGCTACAGATAGAAATAAAGTCTCAAAAAAGAGGTACAGAAATTTTAATAAATTGACAAGTTATAAGATAGCTTGAAGAACTAGCTCCAAGAAGATAAGAAAGGAAGAACGAAGGCAAAACCTCGGTTAATGCAGAAGAGAACATTTGCTTAAATTACTATTTCAGTGTCTAAATTGGTATTAAATATTGTGTATTTTCCCCCAGACAACTAAGCTGAAAGTCTGTAGTAATTTCCATTTTTCCTAGTAAAGACCTCCTAAAGGTTGACGATAGATAGAAATAAAGTGAGAAATTTTATAAATTGCAGACTGTGGCAAAATTAAATTCTCCGATATTTTCCCCCAGAACTGAAAGTTTTAACCAACCTAGATTTGAGGCAGACTGTTGCAAAATTTTCTCCCATAGAATTTTTTTTTTTTTTGAAAAGACAAATGCTGCTATGGCCTCAAATTTGTGCAAAAATATGGCCAAGGTTACACATTACGATGCAGAAAACACTGCCGATTCAATAATTAAAAAGAATCATAGATTGTGACAATCTGCGCACTGCAACTTGTAGGGGAGACAAATTAATTAATTTAAGAAAATTATCTATACATAACATACAATATAAAATTGATCAAATTAAACATATTTTGCAATGTGCCTAAAATAAGAATTAATTTACACATAATGCAAAAGAAAAACAACAATTTATATATCACTATACACGTAAACAAGTCGTAAACATCTACGCTTATGAACATTACCATAATTTGTCGCTCATTATCCTCGATTTCTTTACTATTTCCGCACAAATCAAACGAATTGAAGAACGGCAAAGGTAAACATAACTTGCACATGATGGCCAAGAAAAATCGCCAGTTTTATTTTTGTAAAACGGTCATAAAAATACACTTCATAGCGAAAAACGCACGTCGAAACTTTTTAAAATATACTGTTATGCCAGTCCTAGTTGCACTTTCCAATCACGACTATACGAACCCGCATTAGATTTGTAACTGGATACCGCTAATGTGTTCTTAACGTAAGCACACTTTCCAATTTACTTAAATTCCTTTATAAAAGGAAAACAACATTTAAACTAAATTTGATCTAAACAAATATTTTGTTCGTTATATTTATTATCAACGTCATTAATTTAGTGACACAATGTTAGAGAATCGTTTAAAAATAGATATATAATAGAAGATAACATATAATATGTTTAAACGTGTTTCAAGCGCAACGCGCAATTTGAAATAGTAACAATCGGTTTTTATAACTTGAGATTATCTCGTTATATTTTGCGCTATAACGTTTATTCTATCATCGCAGGAACACGACTGTCATTCAACCGAATCACAACGAGCATTCCTATTATAATAATAACTGTATTACCGCTTTAAATAAAATAATAGCGCAATTATTTACTTGAAAGATAGGCTGTGTCGCAATAAACTGCTTGTATAGAACGAGGTGGGTACAAAAACAGTGCGCTGCGACGACAGATTCCATTCAAATCCTCCGTAAAAGGCGTCAATTGCGACGCTGTTGTCTGTTCCACACACGTTGGGCGTCTTGCGTTGTGGCGAAGGATGTTGATTAAAAAAAAAAAGAAGATTTGTAGGTATATAATTAGATGTTGGGGTGTTTATAAATAGATGTCAAGTACATACGTGCATATAGCTGTACATACACAGTATCTATTTTGAATTAGGTAACTTGTTTCCGTACGCCAGAGTTCATTGAAATTTTGCCGCTGGGTATTACGTTTAGACCTTGCGATTTCCAATTATAGGGATATTATATGTTTCTCATTAATATTAGTCAAATCTGTATGTAACGTAATCGAATAATTGGGCGTATATTACCCTTAATTTGTTATTTCGCAAATACACCGCTGAATATCTGACAAAGAATGCAACACAGTGCTCTTGTGTACAGAAAGGTTACATGTGGCGGAAGTGGCTATTCAGATTCGTTAATTTCTTGATTGGCTTGGCCTTTTTAGAGAGCTACATCTTAAGCAAAGATATTATTCACTACTAGACGCTTCATTGGGGTTAATATTTAGAATTAGGACTGTCACAAGGCGTGAAGAAACAAATTCACCACCTTCGATACGATGTGGCACCACGGATTTCTGTCTGTTTGGAGGCATCGATCTCTGAGCTCAAGGCCGTCACAGCAGGGGTTCCTCAGGGCTCACTTCTCGCACCGAAACTCTTCACAATCTATAAGTTTGTTCCAACCACCGATTCTAGTACGATACATGTACTAGGTCGTGATCGTTTTCTACGCATGCGTTAACTTTGTACTGTTTGTGTACGTTACAAATTAAAATTAATAAAGGGCTGGAATGGATTTGTGACTGCTAGTGACGCCATCTATGATAGTTTTGTGCAGCCATGTCCATTTATCAACAACTCTGACAGTTGTTATTATCTTGTTTTGTTAGTGGTTATAGTGGTTATTTTATCATTTGGTTTACTGTGGTCTGCTGTGGTGTACCGCTGGTTTACCTAGGATCATATTTATAGTCCATGTTTGAGGTTGTGTCGGTGCTTGAGCACGCGATTTTGACGTAAATGCCATTACAGATCTGTTTGGACTATAAATATGGCCCTTAGGGATAAACACTCTATAATAGTTACCTATATTAATTACCAAAATAATTTTCATTTTTCTGTTTCTGTTTCACTCGAAAAACTATCACTGTCCTCTATATCCGTTTTTATTACGTTGTAGTAAGTAAAAGGGTAACACAATCAACAAAATTAGAAACGTAATACTTAACCACAATAATAGTCCATTCTCACAACAAACCAGGAGAGGTGGATACATTGCGCATGTCAGTACAAGCGGTACGTACTCTGGACCGATTATTGTTGTGACGGTAAAATTACCGATCCTTGCACGCCCCTATTTAAGTTGGAACATACTTGTGATCGTGCTTGCTACGGTCATAGAACAATTTGAAACGCCATTTTCATACTGCGCAAGTACTGTACGCTAATGTTACGGTAATAGGAGGTGGTTGGAACAAACTTTATATGTACGGTCTCCTCAGGACTGCTCAGGTGCAGTTAGCAATCTACGCTGATGATACGGTTCTTTATCCTCAAGAAGCGAGAAGATTGTCTGCCGTCGCCTTCAGAGACAGGTCGACGCTGTTGTCCGATGGTAAATTGAATGGAATCTAAATCTCATCGAAACAAAGTGTATCATGGCAAGATTTACAAAGAGACTTGGACGTCCATTTAAAAACATCTTTCTGGTAGAGTACAGAAATTAACCTTCAACCTACATATCGAGGACATAAAAAATTTCATGCTCTCTCCTAGGTCCCACCTCAACAACCTAGAAGTTGTCCAAAACAACGCTTTATTGTGGGTGCACCGTGGTTTCTCAGGAACATCCAGCTCCGGACCACATCACATCTCCAGCACACAACTTCGAGCAACCCCCTGATAGCTCACCTGTCAGAGATTAATTCAGACAGGTCACAATCTAAAGTAAAAATCCCAAGAGTACTTAGCATGGCAGTCGATTAGATCCAACTCAAGCAGCGTCAACATCAACAGTAATTCCAATGTACTGAAATTTTGATCTTCAACTCCATTTACACACCACCCCAGGCCCGAAGAGCTTGTAACAAAGATTAAAGGGCTTAAGAACACAAGACTCAACTCACTAGAAGAGATGTACAACCATCGCCAATAGTGAAATATTGAGTAGCAGAGTTTAAACGAGACCCCACGAGATACCAAGATGTATGTAATATTATCCTAATGAATAAATTAATGTGCTAGCTTGCTTTTTACGCTCGGCTTACATTTATAACTGGTCCATCCATATTTCCACCACGGTTAAAGGTGTTCACATTTTGGGTGTCTCAACTGTACATAAGGCAGCAATTCTAAGAACTGTAGCAGAAATGTTAAAATTTCATCTACCCATAATCTCAATTTTAGAATTTTAATTTAAAAAATGGCGACATAATTTTAAACATCATGATATAAATACATACAGTTACAGAATTAAAGTCCCCTCCACAATAATCTAAGATATCAAAAATGCAAAACAAAACTAGCAATCTAATTGAAATAAGAAAATTTATATCAAATTCTGGTACTTACAGAAGCGCCGCCATCTTGAAATCTTACAAATTCAAAAAATTATTGCTTAATCGATTTATATTATAATTAGGTCTGTTTGTGTACATATACAGTATGTATTTTCGTTGTTCCCTAATTGAAAAGTCGACAAGGGAAGTTTGGACAATTCTTTCTGGTTCTCGTTAATAATAAAAGCATTGAAGCGATACTGGACGAAGTTTTATTCAGCCAACGGTGGCTAAAAATGATATTACGATATTACTAATTGTTAATAACGACTTTTTTCAATTTATAAACGTTGGTTTCTATACACTGATGTTCAAAAGTCGACGTCCGAACTAACATTTTCCTGGACGTGTATGTGTATGAAAAAAAATTATATGTTGTAATACATTCGAGCAATATTAGTTAATTTGGAAGTCCGTTGACCTTGTCGTTGATTAGAGATGTAATACAGGTGTACGTTACACCCATTTCTATACAATAATAGCTTGTTACAAGCCAATTTTCATTTAGATTATTCGTATTATTATACATTTTCACCAATCAAATATTTTATATTTAAACGTTAAAAATAGAACCTAAACTATTATCAATTAACTACAATATCAATATTCAATAAAATATTATCCTTGACATTTCATTTGAGGACGAACATTAATTTAGAACACATCAGAACGAGTGCGTCTTTATACGTCTAATAAAACAGATAAAAACACGATCTCGATATCTCGCCGACAATTTAACCAGGAAGAAAAATGCGACACATCTTCAAGATTAGTTGATTAGAAGAACGGAAAAGGAAGTCTCTTTAATTTTTTGCTCTTATAAGTTCCGACTTGAAGAACGAAACCGGAGACAGGACATACAGTATCTTATTTCGCAACGATTGCAAAATTCATAACTAAAAATGAACTTTGAAACGATTAGGAGAGCGAACAACTTGCGTTGCATTTGGCAGCGCAATACAATATTTAATTGCAGACGTTTGCTATACACGAGGACAAGGTTAGATGACTAAGATTTGTTTATTGCTTAAAATGTAAATAGGTTCGTGTTTAAAAACGTTTTACGTGCTTTTTTTCCCAACGTAATTTGTCTAATTTGAATCCTGAATAAGTGATTTGCCATGTCGCAATGGAGACGTAGTCAGAAAGGAAAACAATAGGAGAAATTACGACATTTTAAAAATGAGAATTCATTAAGCGCTGTAATATACCGGGAAATATATTGTTAGTATAGTATTACCGGTGTTAAATCAAGAGTGCACGTAAAACCTGACCAAAGCTCAGCTAATCTATGTGGAAAAATAGTAACCAGAAAACACAGGAATTATCAAAATATGTTTGCAATGGATAAAAATAATAATTAGGTATTAGTGATTATATATAAAACGTGTTATTTACTGGTTTTTCTAAAGCATGAATAATTAAAAAAACAAACAAACGATCAACCCAATTATCAAGTACTTTTTTCGATTATTTATAGTCCGTATCATCCTCTTCAATTTGTGCAAAGAGAAATTCCTTAAGCATGGCACGGTAACAGTCACCTCCTTGCTGATTATCGAAAAAAAATGCTCCACCATTTCGGGTGTATCGACTTCTCAATGATGACGTTTGGATTTTCTGAGTCACAGATGCGACAATTTTGTTTATTGATATAGCCTCCGATGTGGAGACTGGCTTGATCTGAAAATGTTCCGGTAAAAATGCTCATCTCCAGCCCATTGTGCGAACCAAAAACGCATCGAATGGTTATGAGACTTCAGTTCCCGGACTAATAATTGAACTTTGTAAGTCTTCATACTGAGGTCTTTATGCAAAATTTTCCTCAGAGAAGTGCGAAAAATGTTCAGTTCCAAGAACGATGACAAATTGATGTCGATGTTGTTTTCGGCTGAGAAGGAAATAACAGAAAGTCTAAGAAACTTTGAAGATATTCTGGAACGAAACTTTAAATCCTTCAAAAAAGTTTAAAAAAGAGTTGCTGGAAATGCACAAAAGCCTAGAGAATAAACTTTTCGAAAATTAGATGAAGAAGAATCTAGAGAAATTTATGCTTATAAGAAGAAATACGATTAAGTCTTCAACTTTTCATGGGAAACCGTAGTGGCTAACCTATCTAACACCATTTGAAGTTGCTGCAGAGCTGAGCACATGGTCTTCAGGTCAAAAGGCTACCACTCTAATTGTAGCCTTAAGAGATGATGCTAGTGATATTTTGCAAACGTTAACACCTGAAGAACAAAGAGATTACTCCAAATTTATGAAGAGGTTGAAAGCCAGGTATCGGCATGCAAAATTAGAGCACTCTCAATTAAATAATCGGATACGAAAGAAAGCCCAAACTCTTTAAGATCTTGAAGCAGAAAATATTTCAGAACATCTAGCCATTCAACCATTCATTTGATTAGTTTAGTTTTAGTAGCTAGCTTCATTGATGTTTTGCCACACTCACTGGAGTTCAAAACTGCGAGCAGTGGCTAATTGATCAAATAGAACAGTGCGTTGTTGGAACTGCGGACAAACCAAGCAGGTTACCTTCGGAACATTTCTAGAAAGGCGACCAATAAGATTCAGCAACAATAGCAGCAGCAGAAAAACTAATTTGGGTCTATGTAATTGATGCAATATAAAAAATATTAATGAGTTTTGTAGAAAATGATTTTATCTGTATAAAAATGAAGTAAACACCGTTATGTTAAAAAAACCCAATCCAAATGGTGCAATAAATATCTATTAAATTAATAATAACCACTTAATAAATGGAATTGATCTTGAGCAATATTTGATATAAATACGAATAAACTTATATTGCGTCAAAACAATACCTAGTAGTGTCATTAATAAAATTATATTTCCCAATTTTATAAGCACTATAATAAAAAAAATAAATTACTAAGTTGCGAAATCAAAGAGCAAAATACTGACAATTCTTTTTAAAACGCGATTTCCAACAATAGGTTTAGTAGCAAAATCCTACCTGAAATATCGATACTACATTAGGCGAATTATACTCTCTAAAGTCCAGACAAGTCCGTCTCTGTTTAAAATACAATCGTTTAAGCACATGGAACGGGTTTACAAATATGGATAGTACACTTCCTCTGTCACAAGCCATTGTCACCCAAATACTAACTCTAAACAGTAAATAAATCGGTTATAAATCGTGCGTCGAATGAGTTATTATCAGATTACTCATAGCGGAGAACTTGACAAATAAATTCGCCGCCGATACCACAGAATTGCCGTGATTAGTTTACAATTACATATCTCGCATTTTCAATCGTTCATAGGTGTTCGATGAGTATTCAGTTTCAAAATTATAAGCATAGATCTTATCGTAAATTACGTGGACAGCAAGTTATCATCTATTATCGTGCTTATTGTATTATAGATAGTATACCTATTTATGATTGCTTTTCATATTTATTTAATATTTTAAGAATATTATCAGAAAAATAAACATATTACACAGTTAAGTCAATAATTTAGATTCGCAGAAATATAATTTCTGAATGCTGTTTATCTGCAAGAGAATTCAATACCCTATCGAATTGTTAATTTGTTTATTTATCCAATGCTTTTGTGGAAAAAGATTTGATAGTCCTAATATTTTGATTTTGTACTGTCCTTGCAATCCTCCTCCTAATGGACCTATACAACACTTAATAAAATGATCTTAAAAATATATTTGTGCTTTTCGTATATAAATCAATGCGAATGCGGTTCCTAAATAAAATTTACAGGTCAATCAGAATCCCGTGGCAGTTACGTTTAAGTCAGAGAGGAAGTATGATGTTGCAGCACTCAGCTGTAATTAGATTGATAGATCACTGCCACGGCATTCTAGTCGACCTGTAGTGATTTTGGAGTTCGGTCGAATTAGACGATTTTTATAGTTTTTATTTGAAAGTAACAGAAGGAATCAGTCAAAAGAAGATTTAAAAAGTAATAAAGTTGTTTAAAAATAAAACAATTTAAAACTATGGACAAATCTTCTACTAAAATTAAGTTTTTACTATGAAAGAGCGCCCGTCAAATAGCTACATACTACGCTTGAATGAAATGAAAATGTTTTCAATGTGACGATGGCTCATCTGCTTACCGTTCTTAATAAAAGTATATATTTGACTTAATCGTTTTGATATTAAACTATAACTACCTACGTACGTTTAAGCTCCGCATATTATAAATGATACGAAGCAGTATTATTATCTAATTATACCAAAGGTCCTAAATGCAATGCAAAACAAACTGCAGTCTGTAATAAAAAGGTGAGTAATTCGAAAGGAAATAGTGTTGGTGATTTAAAGACCAAAATAATGTCGGTGACCCATTTCGTGCTACAAGTCGTAAGAACAATGAAAGACGAGATAAAGTTAAAAAAAATCACAGTTGCTTTCAGAAAAATACTGCTCTACATAGTTGCATTAGGTGCGTGAAGATTTAAACACGAATTGAGATAATGTGGTGTTCAGGGACGAATCCTCGTTTTAGACAGGTATATTTTTTAAAGATGTATCATCCAATATCATCCAAACCGTTGAACATCCCACAAATGTGGAGTTCGGGAATGACTTGATCGACTGGATTTTGGATGCTTGATTATCCTTAGTGGAAATTTAAACACGCAAGCAATGATAGTTTTATATAAAAATAGATTTCTGCAAAGAACCGCAAACGAACCAAAGTGTATCTAAAACAATGTGAAGACAGAGCAAAAAACTCCATTGACTAACATCCCAAAATTAAGACAATCAAAAAAAAAGTTTATTATATTATTGCAGCAACCTCTGGCACGCGCATCGACAAACGGTTGTAGCAGTGTCACGTGTTATGTCTCGCGGTCGTTCTGCAGTTTTTTTTTACAACACACATATTTTTTAAGATAGATAAGCAATTTTTACTTTATTAAAAAGTTGCAATACTTTGTCTTGTATAACTTGAACCGTTTGTTTTATCTATTTTTGCGTATGATTGTGTTGTAGTATGATCTATTATGCCGCGTTTACACTATGGAAGAGAATTGATCAAGTCAGTTAAATTCAAGTGGCTTGAAAGCGAATTGAGGGGTTTAGATATTCAATTCGCTTTCAAGTCACTTGAATTCAACTGACTTGATCAATTCACTTCAATAGTGTAAACGCAGCATTAAGGGTCATATTTATAGTTCGTACTTGAGGTTGTGTCGATGCTTGAGCACGCGATTTTGACGTAAATGTCGTTACAAATCTGTCAAAATCGCGTGCTCAAGCATCCACACAACCTCAAGCACGGACTATAAATATGCCCCTTATATTAGAAGCAGTAGTGCCATAACCTCTCCGTTCTTCTTAAAAATAATGTACTTATGCTCTATGAAATGAAATGTCAACAAATATCGACGTGAGATTGTGACACTTTTTGGTACTAATAGGGGTGAGATTTTCTAATGTAATTATTCGGTGCATATTTTAGAAAGGGGAGACCCTACAAAAACTACAACTGAATTACTAGAGAAAGCTTTAAGTAAAATGACCTAATTAAAAAGACGAATATTTTGATGTATGATGACATATGTAAAATTAAATGTCCAGCTCAAAAATCACGACAGTGAATATTCCAAGTCACTGAAATGAAAGAATATTCTTAGCCGACTAAAAAGCAGTTTTAGCGTTAGGACTATTAGAATTTAATGTTGTTTTGTTTAACTTTGAAATTTTTGCAGCATTTCATTTATTCATTCATTCAGTTATTTAACTGTTTAATCTACGTTGTTTTCTTACATTTTTATAAATAAATTGTGCCAAAACGCTAATTTTTATTATTTTCGACTTTGTGCCATATTGATGATTCAGTTAGGAGTTGTTTATGTGACAAATTTGTGAAAGTCCAGTGCTCACAATGTGAATGTGTAACAAGCACACATCAAAATTATGGCTAAACTACTATTTTTTTTTGTTTCACATCGTCATTGTTTAGTGACTAAATGATGTGACTACTTCATATTATTTTCTCGACCTTCGAGCTATAAAACTAGAACTGAAAAATTACTAAAAGTGTCAAAAAACAAAGTTACCTCGTTTTAGGGTACCTACGTCGTAAAAAGAAGAAAATAGCATCAATTGTTTGGGACGGCCTTCGCAGAGTTCCGATGCAAAACCTTGCAGCATCAAGCAACTTCTATGTTAAAATTTGGAGAAGTTCTATGGCAAAGTATGGTGAGATACTAATGGATAATATGGAGAAAAATGCAGGTTTATAATTGAAACTATAATTTACCGTACAATGGAGAATTTTTATTTTTTGTTAGATACAAACATGTAATAAACAGCATAAAAAATCTGCATATATTGCACCGAATCCAGGTCTTTTCATATTTCATCTGCTACTGTATAAGCCTTTATCAGTTTACTCGTTGCATTTCCTCTTACTAAAGTTTTTTTCTCAATTTGTCTCTTTGTATGCTTACTTTTTCGATCCTTTTTCTCCATTCCGACCTTTTTCTGAAGCACAGATTGTTTCTTTTTCTTCAATCCTGTATGTAATTCAGCTGTATAAGGACTGCTAGTTAAAATAATCGTTTTACCATGTTTTCTTTTTGTTTTTCTGGGATTATATTTTAGTGATTTACATTGGAAAGACTTGCCATAGTACTAATATGCTGGTAGATACTACGGGTGCTAAGGGTCACTGGAATGTCTGTATTAGTCATCTGTACATTAATTTAATTTTCTTGTCTCTTTACTTGATACGAAATTGGCGTCTTCAAATATATTGTCATCAAAATGTATAGTTTCTGTTTTGTTGAAACTCCTAATAGCATTTGCAGTTGTGCAAATAAATATCCTTCACCAAAAAAATGAGTTCGTAAGTGAGTATTCGTCCATTTTTTAAGATTACATCAAGTTGTCAAATGAAAGAAACCAATACGAAACAGCAGGAAAGTTCACAATCGTTACGTGGTTTACTCTTGCTACAGTAACAAAATATGATTCTCATTTTATGTACGACAAAAAAATTTCACTTTTCATCCAACCTCTTTGGTTGCAGGCAAAAATTTATCCTTCTTGATTGAGCACTATCTTTAAACTGTTTCTTGATTCTCTTCAGTGAATATATATATATAAGCAGAGATGGAACAAAATTATATTTTTTAGAATTTTTTCCTGGTAGAGGTAATTTTTTGTTTACTACTTTAGGCTTTAAAAGAATTTTCATACAACTGGCTTGTCGAATTCTCTTGCTTTAACTCCCAAAGACGATTCCACAGTTCATAAGCTTAGGATAGGATGCCTTTTTGGTGAAGACTTGAAGCCAGTCTTCTCTTTCCTCATGTGTGGTTAACCGATACATTCGTGTTTCCATCTCTAGATGATTAACTCGGCTTCTTGTTCCATGGAACAGTCCCTTAAATGGAAGAGTACTTGTCTGCTTTTTTATTGGTTGTTCTAATCGCACGGGGCATTAGTAATCGGGAGAGCACACAATAGCGTTGTGAAACATTTTTTAATTAATCTGTAGTATCGCTAAATTTATTACAGTTTTCTGCGTCTAATACCGTATAGTCCATGTATTTCCCCTAGTCAGCATATTCTGTTGCATCCGCGGCATTGAATTCAGAACGATTTTGCCCTTGACAGGGTTTGTATGTTTGCATCGTTTTTCTCTTTGTTGTATGATGCTGCCGATTTGATAAAAACTTGCAGAATTTATTATAAAAAAGTGGTAATGGTTAAGGTTAATTTACCTACGTCAGTGTAGATAGAGGATTTAGATATTGTATGTACAGAAAGTGTTTCAATCCTGTATTTGGTATTTTTCTTGTGCAAACACACATTGAAATATCTTAAAAACTTTTTTTGTTGACTGTTTCCATTTTTTATTTGGTCTTTGCTGACATAACAGGCACTCTGAAAGCCGCATTCTCGACAGCTTGAAGTGCTACATTCATTCGGTAATCCACGAACATTGTTTGGACTTACTTTTGTAATTATGTACCATGTATCATTCATAATATTGTCGGTCAAACTTGTTGCAGTTGGGACAAAACTTTTTGCTTCATACGTACGTGTTGAGTTTAAAATACCTCCTCTAATTTTCACAGAAGGCTACATAAACAAAAATACACAATCTGCACTCTAAGATCACATTTTTATAAATTCTACCAATAACAATAAATTAAATAATATACCTACCTTACATTGATGGCACTAAAAAAATATTTTAGGTTGTAAAATGTGTAAAACATTTTCACATAGGTGGCGCGCAAAAAAGTAGTAACATTTCTTGTATATTCCGGTCCTATTTTAAACATAAATTACTTTAACAAACAAACAAAATAAAACTTACCTGTAATTGGAGTTCCTTATCAGCTTCCTGTCTAAGTTTCCTTTCCTCCTCCAATCTCTGTCTCAACTCCGCGATCTCAGCTGCAGCACTTTTACCATTCTCAAGATCACCATCGGTATAATTAGTTATGCGAACACCCTCGTTTAATTTATCCGAACCATCTTCTTTTCCCAATTCGCACTTCAGTAAACGATTTTCCTCATAAAGCGATAATAAACTATTCTTCGCGATAGCTAGATCTTCTTTCATTAAAGCGTTGGTCGTGGTAAGCGATTCAACTTTAGCTTGAAGGTTAGTAACTGTAGCACTGCAATATTAAAACTTAAAATTAATAATTATGTTAAAGTGTAACAATAAACGTACTTAAGGTGTCGGTTTAATTCTTCGATGTAATTTTTCTGATCTAGCACCATTGTCATGTTATCTTCTTGATCATCAGCAGTCGTTTCAGTAATTTGATTAGAAGATCTTAAATATAAGGAGAAATCTATCACACCTTGCGGACAGTCTAGATCTTCCTCCTATAACAAGAACAATTTTAGTTCAAAATGAAATCTTTAAGAAGCACCATTAAATTACCTTAACGCATAAATTGCAATCTATAACATTCAAGCCGACTAGAAGTCCTATAATAATAATCGCCTCGTCACTTAACATGAGTGCATCAGGTTCAAAATATTCGACTAGAGCTTCATCCTTGTGGTCTATAAGCACCTTGAGGTAATCAGCCAGTTTCTTCTGCATTAAAGCCAGTCTCAGCCATGCTCGTGCCCTTCCCATATGTGTTCTAAAATAAAATTGATTATTTTCTAACAAACAAAAATAAAGACATTTTGATTTACCTGACAGTAGGTAAATCTCTAACGCTAGCAGTAATATCTTGTGCTTCTGGTGCGTATTTTTCCACCATTTGTAAAATATCCCATAATTCTTTCTTAGGTCCAAGAAGACCCTGAAATGCAATTAAAAATTATATTCATTGGCACCCTTGAGATCATCGATATAAATCTCATTACCTTTTTTGGTCGTAATCCATGCCTTAACACATGCTCTAATACTATAAAGAAATGCTGCAACGGCATATGATCGGAATCCAGCATTCGTCCATATCGCAATGACTGTTCTATTAATTCTTTAACCACTAATTTGCTTATATTCACTAAATTGCTTCTTTCAATGACTACAGGGTCACGTCCTAGAATTAAAATCATTTAATATGATAAAAATTACGAAAAAATAAAAATATATATTAACAAAATTTATTACTAGATGGCGCCCGTAGTATTCTCATCCAAAACACGTAATAATTTCAAAAATAAACGGCTTCCTAATTACCGAAAGCTTGTACTGGTGCATCTGGAGAAGGTGTCGATAAAGGATGAATCGCTGAATCTTGCATGTTGAACTCGACGTCGTGCAGTTCCTTAAGACACAGCCATTCTCCGTCGACGGAGACGCGAAAATTACAAAGGTAAATGGTATCTTGAGCGCCAGCCATCTCTTGTTCCATCGTAACATGACCGACAGTCTCGACCATCTCCTTTATTTTCATGAGGAACGCGATTTCTGAACAGTACCGTTTCCGAAGAGTAACGATGATGACGTGAAACTCATTCAAACCTTATCCCACAGAGATGATAGTGATTCAGGTGAACAATCATCTAAAGTTACTCTACTTTTAACGACGGCGAAAGCGAAGCTTATTCTGTAATTTGTTTCGGGAATATATGATAGAGGTGTCTTGCAAAATAAATGGCTTGTAAAAGCGGTAAAAGTTAATTTAGAGGCTGATCTGAATACATTAAAAAAGATACACCTGAGTCATATACTACAATTTTATTTTAATTGACCACATGCAAAGAATGCCAAAGGTAGGTATATAAGAAAGATTTTTAAAAAGTTGTCAGTGAGAAAGCCACAATACTTCTCCACTTCTGATGCTTTCACACTTTAGACAACTTTTCAAAAGTAGTTCCCAATATTAAGCTGGTTTTACTGGTGTGAGTTGGTCTGTAAGATTAGTTTAAGAGCGACTCAAAACCAGTTTATCGGTTTTACTGGTTTGGAGCTTGTTTTCAAACTAGTTTCACTGGTACTGAGCTGGTTTTCAAAATTAGATTTGGTAGGATGTGGAGGTTTTCAAAACCAGTTCCAGGCCAATAAAATCAGGTGGTGTAAGTTGATTTCAGGCTGGTATTAACCGGGGTAACCGATTAAAACTGGTTTCGACAAAGAGGGCTATATTCCAAACCAAAATTCCCTAGAATCTTAACATGCAGGTCTTCAGTTCATGTTTCCAATTGTAAATTAATGTTTCTGAGAAACAATACATCTCTATTAAGCGCCTAAATTACATAGTAATGCCCTTAATTCCTAATATTCGTCTAGAAGAACTCGTCAAGAAAAAGTTCAACAGAACACGATAATAACAGAACAAAATAAAAAAATTGTAACAACTTTCCAATACACCACTACTTGCTTCAATCAGCCAAAACAATTGGAAGGCACTAAATAATCTCTCACCAAGCCATTTGTTTTAGATAAATGGATAAAGAAAGACCTCCTCAGTTTTAAGTTTACTCAAGATGACTGCTTCGACTAGTTTTGGGAGGCAGGGAATCAGAGATATAAACATGAAGTTTTGGAGAAATCGTGTGCACACAACGATGATACGTTTCCGTGTGTTTGGGAAGTGTCCGAGGCGAAGAATGGTGTTCACGATGGGTGCCAAGTAATTGATAAATACTGGAGGTAGCTTTTTCAAGACAGAATTAGAAATAGAGTCATGTCATACTAGGGGTTGGTTTGTTCAAAAAAATCTGCCGCCAATTCATGAAGAGTTCGGAGCTTTGTATCAATTTGAGTCTCTAGTTTCTCATCGAATCACCCTTCCCCACCATTTATCTTCATAGAAGTGGAAGATATCGATAGGATAGCAAGTTTTTTGGGTCTGCTTTTTTTCTGTCCTGCGCTTGACACACAGGAATAGTCGTAAGGAGAATAGTAGCCATATATCTGGTTCTTGTTTTTAAAAAGAAGTATGGTCTTTAAGACATGCTGATATCACATTCGTCAAAACATCAGCCACACATTCGAGAGTAGCAGCGTCAATAATCTTATGAAAAGTTTCCAACATTACTGATTTTATTTCAGTGTCAAACTTTCTTTGGATTTTAAGCCACAACGAAATTTTAATTTTGAATTTTAGTCCTTAGAGACTTCAACTACACGAGACCAAAGATATCTTAACAACAGAGTGCCCAACTAACCACAAAAAAAAGCAAAAGGAATCTTATTACGTCATACTTAGCGATCCCCCTGTATATTCGCACAAATTGGTATCATTATTTGGTATCATGTTATCTTGAAACTCGTTTTTAGGCTCCATGTCAAATCTTAATTGAGGATTTTAAAACGGAAACACTGCAATCCCTTTATTGTTGTCTGTTTTGAAAAAACAGGAAAAATATGTCGAAATTTAATTGGAACTGAATTAAATTCAGTTCAAATTTAAATAATAAAGTTTTTTCCTAAACTTTGCATATTTTTTTGCAATTTTTGCTAATAATTGATGTGTAGTGAAGCTAATGGATATAATTTTATACAAAAATATGATTAAATGAATATATGCATGTATATAATTTCAAGGTTAACCTTTATTAGAACTTATTTCTCGCTTTGGTTTTTACGTGCAATTAGAAGTTTCTAAATTGTTTTAGAAAATACATAATTATATTGCGTTTCACTTCTAGATATCTGGAAACTTATAATGTAGGTATGTAGTTAGAAAATGACTCATTTTATAAAAGAAGCCCCATACTGCATTTCGTATATTATTTATGGGATAAATCAATATCTTAATGCAACTTAAAAAAGCTGTGTCAGCTAAAATAAAAATCTTTAAAAAAACAATCAAACAATTTATTAAAAATTGATCGTTTCTTGGAAAGTATTCTTGGGAATTGCATCGCCAAAAACTTCTGGCAAAACAATAAAAATAATCCGCTCAAAAAGCACAATTTCCAAAAAATTCTACTACGTAAAATACCTTTAGATGTTTGTTCACGATTAAAAGAAAAAAACCGACACCCTTTTTTACAGAGCGAAAATATTATTGTTTATAACACTGTCATATCTATTGCTAATCAAAACGTTTCTTAATAGGTCTATATCCGCCTTGTTATTGTACGACCACCACTAAATGTAATCACAAAACCACAAGAAATTAGTCAATTGTCCAAATTAAAAACTGCACGCTCTGATGGAATTAAAGTGACTACGTTTTAGCAGAAAAGACAAGGAGAAGAATATAGGAGATTCTGGAAACTTGATATTGATTTTTAACACAATTTGCGAATTTAGCCGCCACGGAAAAAAGGGTAGATCAATACGTAAGGGATGAGACAAACTAGCGCCATCTAGTAGAATCTACTAACACTACATTAGAATATTTACATGATAATTTATGTATTGTTTATTTATTTACTTACTTATCTCGCTAGACCTTATCTATAATAACAGATTTTTTATTATAAAGGAAATATATTAGTGTATATTTGCAAATACTTAATTGATTTAATGTCAAGGATCAGTTTACACAAGAAAACCTACATACATAATCTACCTTTTAAATTATGCTTATTTATAAAATTAATACTAGAAATGATAAAATTCTACTGGGATTAATGTGTTTAGATTGCCACAATTGTAATGTCCATACATTTTTATATCGTATCAAGGAAATTCAATCCCATATTTAGATATTACCAAACATATAACTACAAGAATATAATTTGGATGATAGATATCTATATTTTATGTAGAAACACCAGCAACAAATTAATAGAAATTCGGATAAAGGGAGTAAATACAGAATATCTACTGATCTACCTTTATAGATTCGTACTTTTCTCCTGTTACTCGAAACTAACAAGGGCGTCCATTGAAATTCCTTTATGGAAGTGACAGAAGGTGATCTGGAGCTTCGTTCTAGGTGTACCGAATTTGTCAGTGGGGTCGATGGTGTTGTTGGCGAACCTTCACTACTAGCAGCAGCCATTTTCACATTTCTATCACCTGAACTGTCAAAAAATGTAAACACAAATAAATTCTGCTTCTATCAGCGCTATCTAACGGTAAATGCTGAAACTGCATTAGTTTGAGGGGGTTCCGCCTTAGCAGCGACATCTTCATATTAAAAGTATAAAATACATAAAATGTATAAAGGAAACTGTAATTTTATGCCGAATTGTGATCAATATTTTAAAATTATATTTTATAAATAATCAAATCTAATGGAAAATTATAGCTCGTAAAGGTCATGTAAAGGTAATAGTAAAGGATTTTAGAATTTTATTACACGAGTGCTATAAATTAATCGAATCGATAATTAATCGAAAAATGATGATTTCATACTCATAATCAGTTTTTGCTTTACTATGAATGATTATCAAATATTGATTTTGAACTTATAATATATTACCTATTAATTAAATAATTACTTTACAAACTTCAATGATGACTTGATGACCTTCGCTAATTTAGAATACTTATTTCTCATTGGCTATTCTAGCACGAGAGTAATATATGTAATATATGCAATCTAATACGATATATGGTAAAAAAAAAACCTCATAATTGTTACTCGTAATCTGAATTGTACGAGAGTCAGAGTTTACGCACGTTTACTTTATCAGTATCACACACATATCACCTTTTTGTCCTTGTCTATCTAACATCCCCTCTGAACTGTCGTTCTGGAATTTTGTTCACCATGTCTGAACCGCAGTCTAAGAAGAGCAGGAAGATGAACTCGTTGGAACAATTGAAAACTTTAACAACCGTTGTCGCCGATACCGGTGACTTTGAAGGTAGAATGCAATTGTTTTTTTTCATTTTATCTATTTTAATTGAAATATTATTTATTGATTTAATTTTTATTTTTGGCTGAACTACGAAATATTGATTTTTTTTTTGCATAATTTCTTATAGCTATGAAAAAATATAAACCTACAGATGCAACAACAAATCCTTCATTAATACTACAAGCTGCAAACATACCAGCTTACAAATCTTTAATCGAGAAGGCTGTGCATTATGCAAATAAAATAGGCGGTACGGAAGAGGAGAAATTAGAGTCGGCTATGGATATGTTGTGTGTCTCATTTGGAATTGAAATCTTGAAAATTGTCCCCGGAAGGGTCTCCACCGAGGTTGATGCAAGGTAATTATAGTATGATGTAGCATTTTTTTTGACTACTATCTTTAAGCACTGAAATATGTTAATTAATTTATATATCAGCATCATAGAAAAACATTAAAAAAAAACAATTTGAACTTAATTTATATTGACCTTGTCATTATAAATTTAACATGCAACATCAATAATATAAAAAACAAATTTAACCTGTCAAGTTCAAAGCGTCTCTTACCAATGCTGCCATACGCTACTAATACCACCAACATTATTAAATTAAAATTACTAGGGAATAGGAAAGCATCTTGGATTATGCAATGATCGAGGTTGGCAATTCACGCTGCCCAACCATAGGCGTGCGTACCCTAAATACGTAAGGAATAATAATTTACATATGACATTCATATTGCGAAATACTTATGAAACGGATTCTGGATGAAGTTTGTCACTTTTTTGAGTTCTGTGTAGGAATTACAATTCCTTTGATTGATAATACGTTTTCGAAACATACTATATAGGTACAATTAAAATCGTTATATCAAGGACATACTATACAGGGTGTATTAGGGAACCTGTTTGGATCTGATATCGAAACAAGTATCAATATCAGGCCCAAATCAGGTAAGCTGTTCCCAATATCAGATCCAATGCTTTCTTATTACCTCAATCACCAAAACTCGATTGTTCGTCCCAATTTATTGTTATTTGTACTACTAGTGTCATAGTTCTTTCTTTTTCCAAAGATTGGTAAAGTAACTAATTCGTCCACCTTCTTTTCTAGTAACAGCCCCTATTGACATTATCTTTAGCATCGATAATAAACAAACCTCTTTCCTTGGATCAAAGAAAGCTGGAACTGTTACTGCTATGAAAATGTGTTTAATGTTATTGAAAACATTTTCTTCATTTGTCCCTTATAATTTCCAATATTTAGAATTTGTCTTTCTTTTGACATGTTTAGGAAAAACTTAGACGGCCATTTCCAAAAATGTTGGAAGTTTTATTTTCTTTAATAAGTTTCCAAACTCATTTAAAAGTGTCCTATCTTCCAGATTATCATTCAACACTGAAGCAAGTATTGCCAAGGCAAGGAAACTAATCCAATTATATGCCGATGAAGGCATTGCTAAAGATAGAATTCTCATTAAGTTAGCTTCGACATGGGAAGGCATTCAAGCAGCTAAGACTTTAGAACAAGAGGACGGTATACATTGCAATCTAACATTATTATTCTCAATGTCGCAAGCGATTGCATGCGCTGAAGCGGGAGTTACCCTGATCTCTCCATTTGTTGGGCGAATATTAGATTGGTACGTAGAAAACAGCGACAAAAAAACCTTCGAACCGGACGAAGATCCTGGTGTTGTCTCCGTTACTAAAATCTACAATTATTACAAGAAATTTGGATATAAAACAGTTGTAATGGGAGCATCATTCAGAAACATAGGTGAGAGTATAATATCACATTAAATTAAATGATTTCGATTATAATCAATTTATTATTTGTTTATTTTAGGTGAGGTGAAAGCTTTAGCTGGTTGTGATTTGTTAACGATTAGCCCTAAACTTCTTGGAGAGTTGGAAGCTGAAAGTGTGACTGTCGCGAAAAAATTATGCAAAGAATCGGCCGCTAAAGCTGATATAACTAAAATTAAACTGGATGAAGCTAAGTTTAGATGGATGTTAAATGAAGATAAAATGTCGACGGATAAATTGTCAGATGGTATTCGTAAGTTTGCAGCAGATTCTATTAAGTTAGAAAATTTGTTGAAGCCAATGTTGAAAATAAAATAAATGTATTTTTTATAAATAAGTAATATTATTTATGTTTTTTTAAAATTCTAATATGGATTGGTTTAAATAAATATTAGGATTGTATCTTAAACTTTTTCATATACTGTATCTAACGTGTAATAAAAAGTAAAATATATTTCACAAGATTGTGTGAGGTAGTTTCACTTATAATTTATTTTGTGTTTTGGTTCAAATTTTAAAATGGGTATCAACTGTATATCTAAAATATGAATACTAAAGATGTACAAAAAATTATCTACAAATGAAATATATGTTCAAGCAAATAAGATCGGCCGAAAGGTACTTCACATTAAACTCGCATTCGATAAGTTTTATTGCACAATTACAAACATCGACAGGAAATCTCTCAGAGTTTGTCATAATTAGAATAGTTCATTTTGTCGAGTTGGCTACATTCGATAGTACAACTGTAGTTTTCGCTTCGTGCTATCCCCTTGTACTGTAACCATACCTTTTACAATATAGTGCTGCGTAATAGAAATGGGACAGTGTTAGGCAAATTTATTTTAAGTTGGTTCAACTGCAACACTTTGGAAATTTAGTAGCTGCATTTACAGCAATTCGCCGTATTTCTTGTGGAGTACATAACAAACTTGTAGAACTCGTTTTGATGTACCAACCCTCACAAAATTTGCCAAAATTATTAAATTTTTCTTTGTTTTCATAAAAAAATTAATTACAAAACTAATAGGAAAAAAGTACCCTAAAAACACTTAGGTCATTATGAAACTTACGATTTAATAATCTTATATTTCATAATATATGTAACAATGAATGACACTAATGATATTTATAAATAAAGGCAAGTTTAAAAAGCACATTTTTCGGCTACTTTTTTTTCGCTTTCAACAGTATCATTTTTAATGTAATTCGATAGACAAACAAACTGGAAATTAATTATTGGCCGTTAAAAACTACAACTGGTGGAATTAACTGGTAAATAACCGGTTTTATACGATATTAACAAAATCTTGCAAAACAAAATGTTAGTATATAAATGGCTGAACTGTCCAGTGACCCAGTGACAAATATAAAGCATGTATCACCTAAAACGTAAATCTAGTTAAACAAACGCGTAGAAAATAGATACATTTATAATAAAAACTGTGTAAATAAAGCTGTTTTTACTATTTTACAATTTGGAAGATCAAAATTGGCATAAAATTAAATTAAATCTATACGTTTTAATAACAGTGTTTAGTTTTTATTCGCTTTTAGTTAGTGGCCTACTAAGAACGCACTAAGATACTTTTAATTTCACTGCTATTGACAGTAGTCGAGTATTTCATCATATTTACTGGCTTTAAAATAGCATCTTAAATTGAAAAATTGTTTATATGGCAACATCAAAACAGAGTTCGCAATCATTTTGTATCTTTTCCGGATGTTAGCGTAATTTTCAAATGTAAATCAGTAAAAATTTGAAATTAGTTTTTATATAAATTCCGTTCAGGAATTTGAAAAAAACTGGAAAATTGATTTTATTTTTTTTTGCAAATTTGATCAATTAATTTTTATTTTGTAAGATAAGAGGAAAGAAAGTATATATAAACTTAGAAAAAGTTTCTTTTAATTTTATAATTTCGAAAATATGGACGAATTAATTGATCAATTTCAGAATTACAAGAAGTTATTGGAAGCAAGGTACTCATCTGACAGCCTAAAGTGTAATGGAAAGTTCTTAATCTACGTTTATTTTGGTAGGTGTTTGATAATGTTAATTTTGAACCAACTGCAATGACTGAGCATGAAAAAAGTTGCTAAATCTGTTTATGTTGCTGCAACAATATAGCTTTTTTACAATGAACTTTTATTTCAGAACAGTAAAAAAATGGTGGGGTTTATTTATTGAAGTATTTTATTTGTTCATATTTAAATCTAGACTAAATTCTTATCAATTTCTACAAATGACATATTACTATCTTATTTTTTTACACAAATTTTTTGTCTCATATTGCTAAATATTTATTTATATTCACCAGGTGACCTATTTTAATTAATTTTGTCAACATATATTGATATATTTCAATATGCCCTTAACAACTGAGAAAATTTCTTAGCTGTGCAATATTTTACAGTATTTGGAAAAGCATTAGAAATCGTAACAATAAAAAATCATTAAAATGTTTATAATTAACTTTATCTGCACATACCATTTTTCCATTCCTCTGTTTTCGCTCCCCCGTTACTTAAAACGAACGTGCATGAAACTCACTGAAACATCCCAATTTTGCAAACGTTCACGTTTTTTCTAAAAAAATAGTTTCATTTTTTATTATAATTACTATACATTGTCGTATTATTTATACTTACAAATTCCATTTCAATGCGATAACACAGGTGTTACTAAATATTTTCCCGTGTTCTGTTTTGTTGGTTATGTAGTCTTAAAAGGCACTTAAACACGCTGTAAGATGCTACTAAGGATTTATAGCCTCTCCAGTTAAAACGTTGTTAGTAGGTAAAGAGAAAATACACTATGAACACCGGATTTCTTAGTAGAATGTTAAAAGCTCTCTAGTTTAATGTTAGTAGCCACTCGCTGGTGTAACATATACTCGACTATGCATAAGGCAGTAAGTTTTATCTTAAACAGCGTTCTAATTTTTTTCAAATTAAACCAATCAACCAGCCTATAAGAACGTCACTAAATTTTTCATGTTATTTCACTGCTATTGACAGTGAAATAGCTTAGAATTTAGTTACTTTTCGTTAGAGTGTCACTTTAAAATGGCCGCGAAATTGAAAAATTGTTTATAGTAGGATATAACATCAAACACAGCGTTCATAATTTTCACTATTTTCTGTATCTTTTCTCGGATGAATTTATTATAATTTTCAAATGTAAATCAGTAAAAATGTTGAAAAATTATTTTTTGAAGATAAATACTAGTGATTCACAATTTGAAGGTCCAGAACTGGAAACATAAATATTTGTTTATTATTTGCTTTTATTTGGATTTTATAATTTTTCTTTAAGACCAAAAAGAGGGACAGAAAGTTCAAATTTAACTCTAAAGTAGTAAGCTATTATTGTTAATTTTCTATTAGCGATTTTTCATCAATTTCGTTTGGTTTTGTTATTGTGAAAAGGAATACTATACAGCCTTAATAGAATAGCTTAAGTTCTTATTGTCGTTTATTTTGGTAGATGTTAAACAGAAAATCATTAATTTTGAACGGTCTCAAAACTGCAATGACTGAGCATGCCCCAAAGTAGGCATATGCTCGTTGGTATGTTGCTGCAATTTGCTCGATATACCGCTTTGTTTAAATGTCAAATTTTTATTTCAGATCATTAAGAATAAACCTTTTTTGGGGTATAAAGCGATTGTAGCAGCTTATTCTGGTATATTTAAATCTAGACTAAATTCTCCTACCAATTTCTGTAAGTATGCATTTCATATTTGTATTTTACAGCAGAATTCTAACCTAGAAACGTCACTGTTTAAATTTTATTTATATTAAAAGTGTGATTTATTTTAATTAATTTGAATTACACCATATATCTGATATATTTACAGGAAAATGACTTAACGAGTACTGAGAAAATTGAATGTCTTGCTGTGTAAATATTCCCTATTCTACCATGAAACCCACAGATTCCAAAGGAGATTATTCGAAATCCGAAGTAGTGATACATTTCTCATTAAATTTTAAACGTATATGCATCGTTACTGCGCTTATACCATTTTGTACTCTGGTGGTATGTTTTATAACGGCAATTATATATCAAAACGAAGAAGTGCATGAAACTCACTGCCATGTAAGTAGATGTCCTGATTTTCAGAACGTACCAATTAGTTTTATTATGCTTTTATAGGTTTATAATGTTATACCTTCCATAAGTGCGATAACAGGTGTAAGTCCACAAAAATATTTATGGCGATTGAGTGTCGCCCTCCATATCGGACCAAGGTATATAATTGCCGCAACACATAGATCATATCTCCATAATTTGATAGGTAAAGATGTAAATACAGATGTACAAATTACTACATGTCGTTGGCTCGATATTGCTTTCTGGTTTAATGTTATGGAGGTTTCCGCATCCGTTCAATGCTGGTGTAACATATATTTCCAATATGGAGAATTATCGTAAGTATTATGATTAATTAATTTCTTCGTAACTAAACCAATCAAATTAATTTTGCAGCGGTTCATGAGAAGCTCTTCATATTTTTCATGTTCTGTAGTCTATGGCATATGCTCGCAGCTTTGAAAGCTTTGCAAAATATAGCGTTAAGTAGGAAGGATTTTAAAATATTCGAACAAGAGATATTTTACAAGAAAACTTTACTCATCATATCAATTATTTCTACAGTTTTTATGTGCGCTTTCTTTGCTGAACATAGATTACTCTGTCGTGAATTAGGTGAGATTTATTATTTTTGTGAAAAAAAATGTTTGAAAAAGGAATTTTTAGCATTTAGCCGGTTTGCCTTTTGCGAATACATAATAGCAACAGCAAACATGATGTACCATTGCACACTAATATCCAATTTTCCCAGTGAACATTTGCTTATCGCACGAGGCCTACACAAGACCAAACATGAAAATCAATCCTGGAAACTTTATTAGTACCTGGAGATGAGTAGTAGTTGGAATTCTAGTCAATTAAGGACTTTCCATCACAAGCCTATGTGAGAATTTTTTTTATAAAAGAAGAATTGATAGAACTAATTGGAAACAACAAAAATTAAAAGCAAATTGGACATTTTATACAGTTCGTGACACAGCCTTCTTAGATTATAATAAAAAATTTTAAAATTAAAGCGTTCTGTAGTAACGCTAATTTTGATGTTTTTTGTTTCGAGAATCATGGCTAAATTTGTTTGTTGTAGAATGTTGTTTTTGTCATAACGTCCTGTGATTAAAGCTAGTCATTAAATTTTTAAGTAGTATTAAAGTACAAAAGCTATACGTATTATATGATGGACGTATTATTTATTTTTATTATATATTTATTTATTTATTATTTATACATATTCATTTTGATGTATTTTCTATATACATATATATACATATGTATTTATTCATAATTTACATTATGATAAGATTAATAAAATTATTAAATATTTTTATTGATGTTCTTTAATTTTATCTCTTACTGTGTTTTATTAATTAGTCGCAAAAGAAAAAAATCATATACATTCAAGTACCAATTTTAGTCCGAAAAAATTTTAGAAACAATACCCGGGCTGTGTCCTAACTACAGGTTGCCCTTTATGCTCGAAAGCAGTACCGTACACTTTTATCAGAAAAAATGATGAAGGGATGATTTTAAATAAAAGTGATGCACATACGATGATTCAGATTTAACATACAACTTACATATTCGGTGTTCGACTGGGATTTCCTGATTGTCAGTGTTAGTGCCGACATTTAAAATGGAAGATAATTGAATACATATTTCCAATTTTTCATATGAAATGTAATTTCATTTGTTTTTCTTATTTTAAATATATAATAGTATGTAATTGCCGTAATTAGGGACCGGACATTAGAGAGTGATGACTCATTCCTGACGAGTCAGTGATTTATTGGTGATAAAAGTATCCATTCAGAGTAAGTAAAATCAAATTCAAAATACATGGGTACTTTTTCATCTGCGGATTGTCGTCGATTGGCGTCTGTAGTTTTTGTAGGTACAGTCAAAGGAGAAAGTATCCGTTCAATGCTAGACATTTTTAAAAGCTCAAACATACAGTTTCTGCGGTTTCTAAAGCATTTTTAGAGTGGTCACAAATTTACTAAATTTGGTTTATGAGACAGTATCTATTTTAAATGCAAGAATGTTTGTTTACGTTTTTATTGGTTGTGTTAATCACATGACGCGTTAGTAAATCGAGCATGCCGCAATAGCGCTGTAGAGCAAGTTCTTTCCGAACGATGCTGTAATATCGACAGGTTTATTACAGTTTTCTGTATCTGTTAGCATCGTGTAATGCTTTTCAATTTTTTTATGTATAATCAGTTATAATATCACAAGAGCATAGAAAATAATCGATTATATTTCCGCACAATGTATACGTCGTTGATTGAAGCGTAGAACAAACAATTCAATTTATTATTATATCAATAATGAAATAGTTCCTAAATTAGAAACATTTTATCCAGAAAAGTAAATAAAGATGCGCAACCTATGACAGTTGACAGCAAGTTCATATTTGCCGAAGATCCCATAAATGGAGGTTTTTTGCAGTTTTGGGATCCGTTTCATCGTGTAATGGGATTGAACAAAATTTTTTTCTGTATAATCAGTTATAATTGAGCATCTAGGTTAAATAATCGATTATATTTCCGAGTATACGTCGAGTGAAGACGCTATATAATGATTATTTTCGTTTGCTCGAGTGGTATTCGTTACGATTATATAAAGAATTAACTAATGAAATTCAAAATACTTGCTAATTGTTCGACAGAAGTTTGAGCACAAAGTTTATGTAATTTCGCTGTTCACAAAATTCGGTGAACTGTTTCCAAAAATATTTATGTGTTTTAACGGTATTTTGCGGTGTTAACTCTTCAATTTCTTTATCCATTTCGGTCCCTGAGCTTATACCAAAGCGTTGCATGTCGAAAAAACATTATGAAAATTGCTGAATTTATTTTTGACGTTTACAACAAACTTTAAAACACTAACCAACACTAACTATGTAAAATTCGTAATTGCTATTGGCTAAATTTCAAATGAGTTATATGTATAATCATAATAATGTAATAATAATTGAAGAACAACGCAGCAGACTGAATATAATACGAAATACTTAGTAAAGTAAAGGTTATTAACTAATTTTATTAAAATTATGGGTAATTTGCATTCAATAAGCAAACTCTGTTAATCGGACATTTAAAGGAATACCCAAAGAAAAAAGAAATGGGTATTACAATTGTCCCATTTCTTTTTCTTTGAGTATACTACAGTTGGCAACACTGCAGAGGAAGAAAGATCTGCGCTAGTCGTACCAGATAATTATTTCTTGATTGAAGGTAGTTTCTGGAGCATGATCTCTAGAGTTGCAGAGTTTTGGCAAGTGCTCATATCGATTTAGTAAGGCTTATCTTTGGTCTACTTCACTGGATTGTGGAATAAGGTTTAAATTTGTGCCAATGAGAAAATGACAATGTGAGGGGGTCAAAATCTTCGTATATAATAATTAATTGATGGTAAACCATCGATAGTCTTTATATGTGTATTTTTTTAACCCTATTGATAATGCTATTGTAATGGCGTCCCTGCATATTCATTGTCGATAAATCTCTTTAATATTACTACTGATCACTAGAGGGACTACCGTTTTCAAGCGTTTTCATGAGTAGACACGAAATTAAATGAGCGCCAAATTTGAAAATACTCATGGTAATATAGTGGATATCTCCTAATTTAACATGTAGTTGAATTCTATCAAAACATGTTTTTTAGGTATGAATAAAAGACCAAATTCTTAAGAGACTTTAACACTCACTCTATCTGAGAAACAAAATAAAATTATTCAATAATCCAAAAATATTTTATTTGGCAAAAAAAAAGCACGAATCTTCTTTCTCTGTGTGTTATTTCAGTTTGCTTCGGGATTTTTATCATTTCTTATATCGGTTTCTTTGTATTGAGAGTTTATGGAAAAAAACTCAAATCTGGCGCATAATATAAACAAAACATTTAGGCAGGTACCTATAGTAAAAATATATCAAATATAATTTTTTTGTAATATTTAATAATGTCCTTCTGCTTTTTGGACTTAGTGTTTCTTGTGGGCGGGATATTGTTTAAATGCAGAATATTATTTGATCTATTCTTCATCGAAATCAAAATTTATACTTGAATTAATGCTTTGTTGTATAGTCTAGATTTCGTTATAAATATTGGGTAGATACGATAGATTTGTTAGACGTTTGTTAGAAGCCCAACGTGAACAAATATATAGTATTGATCGTTTGAAGTGCCTGCAATAGCTACTTACAGGATATTGCAGGAATCACCGTACTCTGAGTAGATTTTCTAATAAGAAGTCTGATTTTAATTTTAAAAGAAACATTTGTTGATTCTAAAATATTTATTTAAAAAAATAAATATTCATATTCCATCTTCAACTGGGCATTCTTTTGTGGAAGTTTTGAAAGATATTTTCGCACAATTAAGAATCTATTTGGAATATAACAGCTGGAATGTAGGTTGCTGCTGATATTGTCCAATATTGGGCAAATAAAGTCAGTTAGCATTTTACTGCAGTGATTAGCATTGATTGTAATTACAACACGATCATGATTTTCATAAAAGTAAGGTCTAATGTCTTCGCCGACACAAAAAATTACAACTCGTCGGAGAAAAAGAGGTTTTTCGATTATTGTTCTTAGATTTTCGGAAGCCCAGAGGAAGTTCGGAAGTTCTATCTATTGATGAATGAATATGGTGAAAGTTTGGCATTGTTCATGATCAGTTGGCTTTAATTTCTGTATCTGCTGTACTTTATAAGCATGTAGGCTAAGATCTTTATGAAGAATGCAATGTAGGCTGGCCTGTAAAATTAATGCATTTCTGTAAACGTTTTGTGATAAACAAAACGTTTTGACCTGACCTAACGGTACGAGTTCGAATTAGCAATCTTACATCAGTAAATTGGCCAAGTTGCTCCTGTTTTGCGATGGCTTTAAGAGAAGGTCATTCATACTGATCAAAAACACCAAAAACTGTTTTTTAATAAGCGGGCTCATCGTTTTCAATACATCATGGTACGCTATTCCATACATGGGATCAGTAAAACGCTCGAGATATTTAGCAATCCACGAATTATCCAAGCTAGATTAGTATCTACTATTATCGACGCGCTTTTCAATGATTGGTGATACATCTTCTGACTTCGCACGATAGAGGGAGTCAGTTTAGAATTAGTTTATTGTCGTAGTCGTTACATAATATAGTATAGTTGGCGTGTCCACGATTTAATTCCTATTCGATTCTTATTTGATACTTTAAAAAGAGGATTCAATCTGTAAAAAAAGTTTCGAATTAGTCTTACACGTGGTAGTTATCGTAAGAATAAGGTTTTACGTAAACTGTACGCCCGTGCGAAAGCTGATGCGCGTTTAATCATAATTATGTACATTGTCTCTCATTTATAAAATGACGTGAATTGAAATTTACCACACTAGTCTGTAAGACATTAAAACCGTTATCACGAACACGGTTCACTAATACATTTTTCGATGACAATTAATAAAATTATAGAATTGTTTCTGATTTAATACTGCTTGTTTACTATGTAGGTGGTTGCGGTTGAAGATTACCATTCGATTATATTTTTTCGTAATTTCAATAAGCATTTAATATTATTCAATCGGATTGACGATGTCAGACAACAATTGTTGCTTTTACAACATTAACATGAATTATTATTATTACATAAATCTTTTCTGTAGGTATACAACTCAATAAACACAAAGTTTGAAATATTGTTTAGATTAATAATTTTTGTAACATTATATAGTAATAATATAAAATATATATAAATCTTAAGGAAAATTAATTTTTAATTAAAATTACGCGTTTCTAATTGAATAGATTTAGAAAATGTAAATATTTAGATTTTTAGGTTAGAATCACACGATTAGTCGAAAAGATATCGGTAATAGTTGATTCGTTTATTAAGAGATGGCGCTCGCGTACGAATGTTTTTAAACGAAGCGTTCATTGTCGGAACGGTGAGGCAAGGGGGCACCCGAAAACTGGCTCCGAAGCGTTTACCATGCGCGTAGTCGTTGCGCTGTAGCCGTTGCGTTGTCTAGATTCTTTGTACCATTCCTGGCATACCAATAACCTACCGACTCTTCGTATTTACGGACGAAAATCCGTTCTAATTAGCGGAAAAGCAGTTGTACGGGAGTGGATTTTCGCTGCAGGTGAGTACAATTTCATTTCGGACCAGGTTTTCATACAGTTTATGCGTGTTTAGTGCGAAAATATCGCGTAGAATGCCAGCAATGTGTCCACAATTCCTCCAATACTTTACATACTTGTCATGCTTGTTGTTACGAAGCGGAGACGAGAAGGGACGAAGCGGCTGATCGCTCTAGCCGCGATTCGACGCTCTCTGCCGTCCGTTTACCGTCGGTGATTTTTCTGGGAAGGCGGAAAACTCGAAAAAATCCGACGATCATGAACAGTTTCGGAAAATCGCGCGCTTCAACCGATAACAGTACTACTGGTAGTAGTATGGGTAATAGTTGTGATTATACTGTGTGTTATACGTCGCCTATTGATCCGATGAAGTGTGTCGTATTATCGTGAATTGACACGGACATCCAAAGTGGACATCAGTTTTATCACCTTGCAAACAATAACAAACTTCCACCAACGGTTGAACGCAGTCAACAGACAGCGCGAGTGTGTTAACAATCGCTTTTAACGCACGCGGTTATTAAACAATTTGTTTTGATTGTGCGAGGGAAAAGTGCGCGTAAAATACCGTAAAATTTTCGAAACTTTTAAAAGAGCGGTCGCAACAAATAGGAGAATCGTTTCAAATTCGAATTTATAAGTTTTGTGACATGTTTGGACTCACTTAAGCGACGCTTTATACTATTGGATTATTTAAACTTGAGAGAAAACAGCAGACATGTATCTAGGTATATAATCTAAAAAGAAATTATCCTAATTATATTTAGATCTAATTCATTCATATTGCTGGCATTGCGTAAACTGTACGAAATAATATTTCTCTCGTTTTTCCGCAAGTTTCATTGCATAATTTCCGGTCTATATCTGTGTATACTTAAATATTTATTTGAGACCTGTATATAAATATGTATCTTATACATACACGTTGTATATATTCCTATTTTATAATCGCGATTTATTTTCTCGAAAGGGAAGATCAGGTGCAAAATGATAAGATTAGTTTGAATGTTTTTATTAATCAGCAAATACGGATATCTGTTTTGGTGCTGACGTCGCGTCGGTTTAAAGTTGCTCTTTTTTTTCCAAGAATCACCTTATTTACTGCCAACTTTCTTAAATTTATTGCTTGTTAGAACTATTAGTCTTATTATCCTTATATTTCTCATTAGATATTTGAATTTATTGCAGTTTCGTGTATTTATGCAGAAAAAGGTCTGATTTAATCAAAATCTTCCATCATTCTTGTAATTCGTTATTGTTTTGTTGTCTTATAGTGAAGTTGAATTCAGTTATTTAAAAGATTGGTACATTTGCTGTCAAAAACAGTGCGGTGCTCCGTCTTGCTGAAATAAAGTTTCTGTTCTAATAGGTGCTATTGATAAGATATTGTCCTTATTTGTAATTGATACTTTTGTGTCAGTATCTGGCATGTCAAGGTGACATAATACATGTCAAGAATAAAATGCCGGGTTATAAAATGAAACTTGTTTTATCTTTATTATTTTACTCTACTATAGCTTTATTGCATAATTATATCAGTGTGTATGTATGTTTCTAATCAGATTTCCTTCTACTTTCGATAAAAAAGGGTTGTCCTATTTATTTTTTGTATTGTAAACTGGTTCTCGATCAGTCATGTGGATTGTCAATCATCTATAAGTACTTACAAAATAAAACCAATGTTAGTTAACCTTTTCAACCAGCAATTCAACTAAATCTTCTATATTATGGAGTTCTGTCACAAAATCCAATTTCCTTGGAAGTAATCTTTTCCCATATAGGGCAATAGATAGTTATTACAACCATCAATTCTCATAGTTTACACCCTATATTGCGCTTGTGAGTCAAGAAGGTTTTGTGCTGCGATTACTGAATGGGTTCTCGTATCTTCTACCGCCAAGTCTGCAGACAAAAATACAGCCAATCACTTGCAGATTTAATCGGGTTTAAATTTGCATTTCTTGCAGACTAATCAAACATATTAATATCATCAGCAGCACTCATGAACTGGAGTGTTATCTTATTGGAAAAAAAAATTGATTTGGAAAACACTCGTTAATTGTTGGTAACATAATTGCTTATAATATATTTCTCCTGTTAAAGGATCTTCAATTATGAAACCAGCACCTACACCTTTTGCACTTATCTAGAACTCTATTATTTTGCAACTTTTGGGGGTACCTTTCCTCCAATTAGATTTGGACTGAACAACTTGTTCATCGGAAAATACTAATTTATTCCATTGCGATACTGTAAAGGATATCCAACTCTGGTGTCTTTATTTGTTTGCGTAAGATATGTTTTTTTGCAGCTGCCCTATTTTTAGCTTAGAAAACCACATATTTCCTCTTACTCGTTTAACAGCAAATTGGGAGCAATCTTGATTGGCCCTTAATGTTTTAAATACAGTTGTAGCTTATGAGCAAATCTCTTAAAACATGCCGCAATGACCACCTTTTTTGCAACTTAAATAGTTCTTGTCTTTGGCATTTTCACGTTTGAAACATTTCGATTTTTTTCCTTTTGACATCTGTACTTTTTTATTTGTGTAATTTTGTGTGCAAATAGCTTTGTGACAGCATTATATCGCCTGTATAATGCCGCGCTGTTAATCACACTGTTGCCAACAGCGAATTGTAGATTGAACGGAGTCCAATTCTCCGATATAAATGTCACTGGCTTTCCGGAGAGTTGAATCCCGGCTCCTATCGTTCAGTCACAACGATCAGTTGACGCCTAACCACTGCGGCTATCGAGACATAAAAACTTAAACTTAAACTTGTTTTATATACGATAACCAGCATTTTAGAAACATAACCTGAAAGTTGCAATAACTTTGCCAGCCATAATATAAATGATGTTAACAAATTTTTCTTTCCAAACAAAGTTTGTTTTGAAATCCAATTAACTTAAAGTTATTCTCTTTAATTCTTATGCATTCTACTTTCAATTATTATTTGCAGGTATTAGTCTACATAAGAATTTACATTTTTGCATAATATCTTGCAAAGTACTAAACACTAAAGTTATTCACATGAAAATTTCATTTAAAGGCGAAAATTGCATTCATAATGAGCGTATGCTAATCTAATGGGAAAGTTAAGCAATATTATATTACTGTATACACATTAAGGAACTATTGACAAACGAATCTATTCTATTGAATACATTCTGAAGTGCTTATTGTTTAGTGCAATTGAGATTTTTAAATATGTCAAATTATCATTTTGTCTAACTATTTTTTCTATTTAATCGATAAATGTAACTAACTTCATTTTAAATCGCAAATTTATTAGAAAATCTTTCAATTATATATTTGGCCTCTACTTTAATGTGGAGACTTGCATTTAATAGATGTTTGATGGCACAAATATTGTCTGGAACTGCATCATAAATCTAGAATAAAAATCATTTAAAGCATATTTTAAATATGTTAATGTTACTTTTATAGTCTTCATTTATATTGATTGCGTTTTTGGAATCTGGTGCATTTTTAAGGTCAAATTCTCATCGTTTAGGTATATATTGCAAAACTTTTTATGGGTTTTTTTGTAACGTTTTTGCTTTCTATTAATTAGTTAGGTTTCGAAATCTCTTTCAACGGATGTAGTTTTTTTGATCAATCTAAAATTCGACTGAATAGGAAAAAAAACCACAAAATTAAAAAAATAGCACACTAGTGATCAAGGAGAACGTCAGGTTCAGATGATATAGACTGTGATTGAAAATATACGATCGCTGGTTCGACTCTCTGTGAGTAGATGGCGCGTCAAAGATAAACGTCAATATGGACGAACGAATAAATTATTTAATGGTAAAATTCGACAGCCAAGAACATAGGGCTCGAAAATGGCGTCTTGCAATAAATCTGGACAAGTGTGTGACCGTACGTTTTTCCAGAAAAGGCAACCTGCCCCCCTCACAAGTTACGATAGGGGGATGGGCGTTGTCATGAAGTCCAAGGATCCAAAGCTCAAAATTATGATCTATGTGGTGTTTGTCTGACCGATACTGATTTATGACGCCCTCACCTGGTCCAGCGCTGTTAATACACTCTGGTTCATAACAAATACATAAAGACTTGATACCAACTCTCACGGAATATGGTGGTAGCCAGGAACACCTTGGTCCAGCACTTGCCAAAAAGGGATACCTAACAGCTAGACACTAGAACACCAGAATGCAACTCCTGTGGCAAGATGGAAGGCCACCTCGTTAGAGACAAGAAGGCTTAGGGACTTTACGTCCAGCCTTCGATTACAAGTAGATCTCATTGTCAGCTAAGAACATGCATCTAAATTAATTACTGTTATTGTGGGAGTCGATAATCGAAATTCTGTTTGGTGGATTCGCTACTCCGCAAAAGCCAAAATTATTGGTTACCTACTCGTATATATATAATAGAAATAACCGTGTTCTGACGTTACTAACCTACGATTTGGTGAATTATGCATAAAAATGCGGTAATTAAAACCTTATTAAATCCCAACATTTTATTGCATTGTGGTAATGAAGTCGCCACTTACAGCCATCGTTGCCGCAACAACAAATGCCAATAAAGAAAATCGATTATGTACGATATCAAACAATGTAATAATGCGTCAATAACAGTGCTTACACCACACGCCAACAATATTGTATACCGTTAATGAAATTTGCAATTACAATTTTAACATTTCAAAAGTGGGTATCTGTAATATGGACTTGTATTGTTACCGTACGTGTTACGTATATGGTATGACAATAAATTTTTTTATATCAATTTCCGATAATACTAGAAAGAACGTCATATACATACATATATGCAATATTCATCATAGCAACCACTGTATCTATTTTTTTTTTGTAAAGAACTGAGGCAAATATGCAAAAATTTGACTAGTGTAACAATAAGGGAAATGAAAAAACGTGGTTATATAGAATTTAGAAAAGTTGTATCCTCAATTATAGAGCAAAGAAGGTCCATGGTTGAATGTAGGCTTTCACCGCCACTGTTCCATAGAGCTGTATCTTTCGGGTGTTGCCGTGGTCGTTGTAACAACCTTGACGTTTCTCTGATCATACTGTCAGCTTCTTCAGAGGACGACAACGGAGCGGAGCAGGGAATGGGTATATAACGAGGAGCAGAAGACATCAACGTCCGTCTTTAGAGAACGTCTGAAGACGCTGATAGTATGATCAGCGAAACATCAAGTTTGTTACAACGACCACGGCAATCCGAAAGATATATTCTCAATTTAGTTGCCTTTTAAAGCGTAATTTTTCGTTTCATCAGTTGGCTTTTTGAACGCTTGGTTTGGGCTTTAATATTTTTTCAAGTTCATCAGGAAAAATTAATAGACATAGAGAAGACTTTCGATACAGAAACGGGTAAACGATAGACTTCGCCACGGTTAAATTTGATTATTGTTTCTCGTTCTGATGGTGTAGCGTGAGGTGTGAGTCGAACTGGTGGGAGGTCGTAGCTTTTTTAAAAAATTGACCACCACGCATTTAGATTGATTAATATTCAGTCTCTACCTGGAAACCGATTATAGGATCGTATCCTTTAGCGTATTGGAGTCTGTGTGTTTTGAGGTCCTGGTCCTCTGGTATAGCAGTTTTGATCTCATAAAGTGAGGGCCAAAACTGATCTTTAAGACATACCTTCTGGTGAGCGTTTGTTGTTGGGAATTTCATCCTTTTGTTTAACTGAGAGGAACCTGTCACTTAGATAAGAGAAGAGACATTTTAAAACATAAGAATTTTGTCCAAAGGTAATCGTCTTGTAAATAAAGGCTTTTGTGAGGCGAAACAGTTGGCAATACGTTTGAAGACCCTCACAGTATAACTGTTTTGGCCAATTTGCAAGGTAGGAACTTGTGATTCGTGATGTGGGACAGTCCTTACACCACCTTAGTGCTTAGTTTCTTCTCGTTCTGTTACGATAATGTTTACATCACCACAAACCGGTACCACAGAGAACTTTATGCCAAGAAGTCAGACACTAATTTTGTAAAACATTGATAAACTGTAAAGGTCGTGGAATTCTAGACCTGAGTACGCCCATTTCAATATAATTAAAAAGTATCCTATCTGATAAAAACTCGTTGACTCGTTTGACGATCAAAAGTCAGTAGTGGAAATATGCATATGATATGCCAATTTTGCATGGTAGGAAATTATTTAAATTGGGCTGTAATTTTGGGTAAAAAGGAAGTGTTTTCTACGCTTGGAGGATGGCGTTGGTGGTACGGGTCAATCTTTGCACCACCTTAGGAGTTAGATGTTACAGGCTTCTATTGGGAGGAGAATCATAGCCTGGAAGGCCTTTCTTAGCTTTGTAGATTTAATGAGGTTGGTCCTCATTCGCTAGCCTGAGCAGAGCAGAGCTTGTACCCTCCAGTCGTGCCTGAAATTCCTTGTTAAAGCTCTACATCCCAGATGGCCCTGAAGTAGATTTTTTTGTTGATTTTAAGAGCTTTTGTCAGCTTTCGAAGGGAGCCTTTTATACCGAAGAGGTTAGATCATACTTCTTGTCGTGTCAGTGGCTGGTGCTTGAAAAAAAGTCAAATTTGACAGATTATATACGGACTTTATATGTGACGTTTACGTTTACGTTTAATGCTATTTGTATCATACGCTGGTATTTTGTCAAATCAATGAAATTTCCATTATTATGACTTAATCCACAAGTTTTGAATAAGAATTCTTAAGTTAGAATCATTTTTTATTGTCTATACACGTTATGTATTTCATTGAGTTGTTCTTTATGAATAATTCATACAAATGACAGTAGTATGCTAAACGAGGACTTATAGCGGAAACGTATCTGTTAACATAAAAAGATCCGTAAATCAGTATTTTTTTTTAATAATCATCATAGTCAAGAATTTTATTTTTGGTTTCCCTAAAGGATTAGTTTGCTGTTATTAAAATAATTTGCATATCTAATTAGGATCTTCGTAGAAACGCTATTTATAAATGGTTTTAAATGTCAATTGTCTTTAAACGTGTTCTGTTTTGTCAGCTTCCTAAAAAAAAATTATTATGGATTATTACGCAATAATATATAAGTACCCCTATATAATTCAATTTAATTATAATATTATGATTATGACATATTATGTCAACATATTACTTCTTGTTTATACTACTTTGCGTGTTGTAGCACATTACATTCACCATATCTTGCGTCATATCTTGCTCTCCAACTTGTGCTAATCTTTTCACGAGAATTATTGCTAATAAAATTAATTTTTACGTTCATAAATAAAAATTTCCGTACGCCTTAGCGTTTTCTTTTTATTATATTTACTAATCTGAATTCTGTGTATTTCGCTCGGTATATATTTTGCAAACATGTAAAAATAAATATAGCCTGTTGTACGCTCTTTGTGTGTAATAGTGTGTGTGTGTATATTTCAGGTGATTAGTGTACATTGACATACTTTTAAATATTGAGTTTGTATGTATGTATTTATACAAGAAGAAAGAAAAGAGCGTGTGAAAATATACAAAGGTTGTCTCACTAAAACCTGCGCTTTTTTTATTAACGTAAATTGTTTGGATTTTTTTCGGGCGCTAATGTAATTTATATACAATCGATCTTGTTTGAAATACTTGTAAATAAGAATTGTTTATATAGATAGGTGCTAGGTATAAATAATAAGAAGTGTAATCAAAACCATTAAGGAAAACATTATTTACGGAGGTTTACAAATGAGGAATGTTTCAGTTGAGCAAATGAGTAACATTAATTTGCGCCCAAATTAATTTGCTGCATCCACTTTCACTGGATTGTGCTAGAGAATGTGATATTTGTTGATATAAAATTGCAGTCGGTTAAACGAAATTGAGATTTATTATAATTTATTATTACCCAAAATAAGTAATGCTTTCGGTGATTAAATCCAATTCCTCAGGTTCCTATCTGGGGATTGTTTGGATTATTCGATGTAGACAGGTTCAATATTTACGTGGAACCTGACTTTGCTTTTATTGAAGCGGTTAATAAATCTGAATCTTTATCGATAAAACACAGGTTAATGTAGCTAGTGTAGGTGCTACTACACCGGATACATATCTGAAAGTACCTATAGAATGTTTCAATTGCGGCAAGAGGGCTCATAATTTTCAAGCATGTAAAGAAAAGGAGAAATCGTTTCTTTTTTGGTTTAAAAGTGTTTCTCTATTATGTTTTATCTAAAATTTTTGGTCATCAGAGATCACATCTTGGGTTATCTTGGTATGAGATTATTGGGTATTAGATTTTAGTGGTACAATAACATTAATAGTAACAATGTTATTCTGAAATAAGTTAGCCTTTAAAGGGGCTTTGTTTTCGCCAAAGCCAAAGCAAAAACAACTGTCAAAACTACACACTACAAATCTTGCACCTATCACGAACAAAATTAGCTCTATAACTTGAAAACCATAATACATAGTTAGAATAGTGCTCTCACAGACTTTTTTATAGAAGATTTTATGCTCTACAAAAAAGTTTTTTGATATCTTCTGTCGTTAAACCTACGTTTGCAAAGAAATGGAAAATTAGGGTTATTTTTGCGATAATTTCTCTTTTTTTGCGAATCCAGTTTTAATCGTATAAGATATCAAGAAAACTTGTAAGATCTTTTTTATAGAGCATAAAATTTTCTACAAAAAAGTCCGGGAAGGCACTATTGTAACTATTATGGTTTTCAAGTTATCGAGTTAATTCTGTTCATGATTAAACCGAGCCTCGAGCTGAGGTGCAAGATTTGTACTGTAGAAGAGAAAGGAAGTACAGTAGACACCCTCATATCCGAATTAATACGAGCAGAAGTGATCCGGATACGAGAAAAGTCCGGATAAAAGAATCTGTACCTTTTTATATATGTTACTTATGTATGTACCAAGAAAAGACATTAGATTGAATGTGACACTTTATTTATAACTGGTTTTTGAAATATTACACGTCTTTAGGAACTTGTGAACAACCTTAAAAACGAAAATTAAAAATACATATAAGTAACTCAATATCTTTTAAAAGGTAAAAGTGTATAGAAATCGGCATACCTCTAACGCTTGAAATGCTTCCTCCGAAGAAATTCGATTCTCTTCCACCGGCTCTTGTTCGTCGTCACTGTTCTCTATGACATGCTCTTCATTACCAGATTTAAAATATCTTCATTTGTAAGTTGGTGATCTGCATCACTATTAACCCATTCAGTAACTTCTGCTACGAAGAGACTTTTACAACTGGCAACGACTGGCACTGCTTGTAAATCTTCCGGAATCTCACTTAAAAGTCTATTCCAACACTTTTTCAGGGTAGAACTTTTAATTATCTCCCATGCCTTGGCAGACCAGAATATTGCATCTTTTATATTTATCGATTTAAGTTTATCCAACAAGTTAGTATCAGAGGTAGTCGAGAGTATTGATCGAAGCATCAACTGGCGATAATATCTCTTAAATGTTTCAATTGCAATTTGATCTAGAGGTTGTATTAAGCTAGTGACGTTGGGAGGTCAAAATTGAGCGCATTCTTTAAGGTTTCAGCAAATTGTTCGTGAAACCACTCGGTAAACAATTCGGATGACATCCAGGCATTTTTTTGATATCTATAGAAACCTTTTTCTTCAATACCCGTGGCCTTTTTGACTTACCAATGATTATTGGTGGTATTCTCCAGAAGCATTACAACAAAGCAATATAGAAATTCGCTCTTTGCTTCTTTTATAACCTGCAGCGGCTCTCTCTGATTTAGAAGCAAAGCTTTTCGTCAGTAACATTTTGAAATTAAGACCAGTTTGATCGGCATTAAAGATCTGATCTAAATAATACTCTACAATTTGTTTAAAATCATTTATAAATCTTGAAGTGCCACTTTCGTTAGTCGATAATTTCTTGCCGGAATTGTTAATTGCCTTATTCCATCATGATTTTTCCATTTGCTTAGCCAGCCTTCAGTTGCTGTAAAATTCTTGTATTGTTGTTCGAAATTTTTAGCAAACACACTTGCCTTTTCTTTAAGAATAGGTCCAGTAATTGGACTCCCTTTTTCCCTTTGTTCTCCAAACCAAATATATAATGCCTCATTTGAGTTGACAAGCTTTGCTTTTGATTTAACCCAGTCACTCACTGTTGAAGTTCGAACATTAAGTTCAGCTGCTACTTAATTCTCCATTTTCGACTCTCTCGATTGCCTTAATCTTTTCTTCAATGGTAATTACCAAACGTTTTCTTTTTTTCGCCATATCAGCTTAAGTAACACACATCCGTTCTCAACCACAAACAAAGAAGTACTGAATACGCGGTGCTGCACAATCAAGTTACGACCTGTTACAATGGCCGGTTGTGAGAGAGTTTACTGTATAATAAAATAAAAATAAAATTGAGACAGGAAGATGGAAAAAAAAACTAATTCTGTCCCAGATCCAATGAGACTGCTTGACTCTCGATATTCCGATCGAACTCGTCGAATTCTGATCCACAATCGTTGTAGAACTCCCAGATAATATTGTGCGTTCATCGTCTGACCTCCTGGGACGAACTCACAGTCAACAATTCCCTTTGAGTCGAAAGAAACGGTCAACATTGTCGTGATTTTGTTCCTTCTGAGAAGCGTAATTTTTCCTTTTTTGGCTCTTCCGGTGACTTCCATGGTGCACTAATGTTCTGTTTTTGGCTCGTATTGAAAACACTATTTCATCGCCAGTTACAATGGCTGACATGCTTGCCAGATTCCTTTTGGGACATTTTTAACATGTCTTCGCAATGGTGTTGCTTCTGTTTGCCCAAATCTGTGCTAGACTGCTTTTCGATATCCCAGTTTCTTCTTCGATAAGTCTCACAGACACACAGCGGTCGCTTCGAAGAGTTTCTTTGACTTACTCAATGTTTTCTTCATTGCGAGTGGTTTTTGGCGTCACTGCTCAGTAATCGTCTGCGAGGTATTGACAATTATCATCACAATGTCTAACATTCTTGCCGGATTCCTTTGAGTTGATTGGAGTGACTTTGGGAGGAATGGAAAGTTCCACGAGAAGGCTTAGCAGAGCTTCAGCATATTCTTGTCCACCTATCAAAAAATCTATGGTCAATATCTCATCTGACTTTTTAAGGAGGAACACTTTAACAAAATAGTTGTAACTTAACATGAACATGTGACCAAAAAAATAAAACAGAAAATACGACCATAGCAAATCTAGTGTTTATCGTGATATTATACAGTTATGCAGCGTTTAGATCAAAATTAAATTAAATTTCTTAATTAAAACATGGAAGGAAACGTACACGTATAAAATAATAATTATAAGTCTACGGGTCTTACCGGCGTTCCGTTGACTTGGTATTGACCAAGTTCGCAATTGAATTTCACCGATTTCACCAGTTCATGCGAAATTATTATCCGCATTTGGTTTTATTCAAAAGCAGATCTAGATTTATGTTTTATTACAGTGTAGACAATATACTTAGCCAGCTACAACACTCATTAAAATCATAGCTTTTATAGTCAAACTAGAGCAATATTGGAATAAATTTAACGGATGTATGATATTGTTAATTGTTAATTCCTAACTGGTTTTATTCGGGAAAAATTGTAACCGCTACACCGCTAATTGCAAGTCATAAAAGATCTATAAATTGTTAAGAGCTCGGGATTATTTTTCCGTTGCGGTACAATAAATTGAATGTATATAAATGAAACCAATATAATGCACACACCTTTGCACATTGCCAAACGTAAATTCAGAGAGAACATCGCTTATTTCGATGATGCTTCTGCTCATTGCGGTCAAAGACCGATAATTTAAACTCTGTTAAGCGCGTTGTGTGTGATGTACAACATGCAAAAGCAGTACTTCACTCTAATCGCCGACTCTCTCTTAAGTTTCTGAATCATTTTCGCCTGCGGATAATTCGCCAGGTAGTGTTATCGCGCGCTCGTTGACAAGCAATCGCTGTAATTAGTCACCATTATCAAAAAAAAAGTGCAGATATGGTGATGATGCGTCGTTTCTGACGGAATTATACCGTGCTTGATAAGCGTTATCTCGTATTGTTTCGTTCGTCTTTATCTATTCTTTTGCTGTAATCTTTTTTTTTCTGTTTGGAAATAAAAAAAGTATAGTATATAGCCTTTATTTTTAGTGAGCGATATCAGTTTGTAGTGTATTGTTTATTTGAGGTTATATTCATTTAGAAATTGTTAAATTTAATCTATAATACATTGTAGTAGGTTACTAGTAAATGTTTGCAATATGTCAGATAAAAATAAAATTTGTTACAAAGCAAATTTCTATCTACAAAATTTCCATTTAATCATTAAATTATTAAATGTGAATTATCATATCATCTAGTAATATAAAAAATCCTCACTCAATAGGTAGCTACTCCTTCCCTTATCATCATAGTAAATAGGTGTCGAGTGATACGTCATTTTAAAGGCGATCACATTCCCTTTACAATGACATTACTTAACAAGATATTTATAACGAATTGCTCTTTCAAGGACAGTGAAAGCTCTTATAAGGGGACATCGACGGTTCCAAGTTTTTTGTCCGCTTGTGGGAGATGTCCTCTTATGGGATACCTCAGTTTAAAAGAACAGAAAATTTTTGAAATAAAGATAACTTTACAAAAAACTGGTTTTTAATCGAAAAATGCTTCAAAAACTAGAAAAAAAAATACAAAACATAAAATATACAGGGCAGAAAAGTATTTTAGACAAAAGTTGTAGCCACTCCTAAAATACACATTCTAAAATTATTTTCAACTATACAGAGTTTGTGTAAATGAGTGACGATGCAAACTTGTGTTTTTTTTAAATGGGACACCCTATATATTTTAGCATATTTTGATGGTACTAAAAAGAAAGACATTGATATCAACATGTGTAGGTTAGGTACCGCTGTCGTTTTATTTGCAATTTTGTGTCTCAACATGTCCAACTTTGTGGAGACACCGAGACGAAACCTTAAAGAATTTTTGAGATCTGTTTAGACAAGAAGTTTTGTACTTTCGTCAAGTTTAATAATCTATAATCATTTTATTTATTTTCAAATAACTGAAATTGCAGCAATAACAAACGCAAAATTAACATTTACGGTGTTTCTTTAAATAGAACACCCTGTATATTAAAATACTTTTCTCTAACTGTAATAATACAGCCGTAATATTTCGTCCTCGCATGGTCTTGACAGAAGACTTCTTACACTTTTCTTATAGAAAATAATGCTGAAAATGTAACTCAAGGTTTTTTAAGTGTTCAAATGCAATAAAATCTTCTTTTGCAAACTTTTTTAAATCTTCAACTTTTATAACTCCCGCATAGGAATTTATAGGTCCAGCATCTTTTTCTGCTTCTCCTTCTCCATCTTCTTCTTCTTCTTCGTCACTCTTTTGTGCAACTGCTTTTTCTTCAACTACATTTTCGACTTTATTTTCATCAAATTGTTCCTCAGTTGAGAGTCTTTGATCCTTTGGCAAAGCAGTTTTGAATGGTGTTGGAAGTTACCTTATCCCAAACCTTTTTAATGAAATAAAGAGCCTCCAAAATGTTAATTTGAAAGTTCCGATGCGGAGGCAACGTCATCGATATTTGAAAGGAAAATTTTGAATTATACCTTGGTCTAAAGGTTGGTGCACAGACGTGGTGTTAGGAGAAAGAAAAATAATTTTAATATTTTTTAAGTTTAGCCCTTGTGGATGTGACCCAGCATTGTCTAAGAAAAGTAAAATTTTTCGTTTATGAAATCCCATTCGTTTATCCAAATCCAGAAGCCAATTTGTCATTATGCTTCGTGCCATCCAGGCTTTTTTGTTGGAAGTCCATGTAACGGGCAAATTATTAAGTGGCAAATTTTTCAGAGCCCGTGGTCGAGCGGCTTTCCCGGTTACCAAAAGATTTTCTTTTTCTCCCTCCATGCTGATACAAAACAATCGACATTTTACCCCTTACACATTTTTCAGATTTTAATGCCACAGTTTTTTCTGGTAAAGCTCTCAAATACAAACAACTTTCATCAGCGTTAATAATGGTTTGTATCTCAAAACCATCTTTGGTAACTTTTTTAAAAACTGGTTCACACTTATTTGACTAACATCCGCTGATTCTCCGGTAATATACTTGAAGCTAATCTTGTGCGTTTTTCTCCATTTTTGTAGCCATCCATCGGATGCGCTGAACTTTTCGTACTTTAAGTTGTTAGCCACTTCTTTGGCGTTTGCCTTTATTAACCGCCCTGATATAGGAATATGCTGGCTTCTGGCATGTACGAACAACTCATGACAAATCCTGTCGATTTGTTTTGCTTCATCTTTTAGATTTGTTATTTTTTGATCTAGATAGTCATCCGATTGCCATTGCCCACGAATGGCTTCTTTTTGTGTCATAATTTGCGCAGCTTGTGTTTTGCTTATGTTTAATCTAAAATTGTTACAATTAATTAATCGTTTGTTTAAATAAAAGTACTAAAATAACTAAACACATACCTTCTATCCAATTGCAAGATTAATTGCCTCCATTTTTTGTTTTAAAGTTAAAAACGTTTCTTTTGGTTGCCATTTTTACGCTTTTTAACCCAAGTCACTAATAATACTGCCTAACGGGTCGATGGCCGCAGTGGTTAGGCGGCTGACTATTGTTGTGAGAGGACGATAGGTGCCGGGGTTCAATTCTCTGGAGGGACGGTGACATTTTTTCAGAGAGTTTAATCCCGGATCGACTTGCCATTCGCTGTTGGGAGCAAAGTGATTAACAGCGCGGCATCATAAAAGGCGATATGATGCTGTCACAAAGCCATTTAAAAACACAACTTACACACACTAAACTACACCGCAAGAGTTGCAGTGATAGCCAGACAAGTAATACAGCTTACGGAGTCACTGCAACTAAGCACCCACCACACATTAAAAAAAAACACACGTAAAACACTGGAATTTCTATAAAAGGGGAAACCCCCAGCAACTACCGAAGCTGTTGAAAAAAGCATCTTGTCGTTTTTATATGGGAATTCATACCCGAAAATTTGGTTCCAGAAAAATGCCCGTTTGCCAAAGATGTCCTCTTATTAGAGCTGTCACTGTACGAGTGTCATGCTATATATTTTCAGATTGAAACAACAACATTGACTTGTGAAGAGAACATGATCTACTACGATTTTAAGATAGGTTTAAGTGAACAAAAAAGTCTTGAACGATTGCAGTTCGCATTTGGTGATGAAAGTCCTTCACGTGCAACTGTTTCGCTGGTATAGCGCATTTAAAAGAGGACGGATATCGTTTGGTGATGAGGAATGTGCTCTTCTTCAGGAAGATCCCAGATGCACCTATCAAGCGATTGAAGCAACTGTTGGTGTTGAATCCGCAATTGCTTATTTACGTAACCACTTGAGCAAAAATGAGCTTCATATGAAAAGATAATTTTTTCCGCAAAATTGCGATCTCTTTCAAGTCGTTCTAAACTCCAAGCAGTCCAGTGGTTTAAGTTCTTGGGTCAAAACAATCTTATACGGGTGTAAATTCAAATTTTTTTGCAAAATTCGCCAAGTTCTTGTTGTTTTTTTTAAGCCTTAACTCATCAGCACGACGAGGAATAAATTTGGATCTTTTGCAACACTAGCTCTTACAGCAGCAATAATCTCAACAGTTCTGGCATTTCGGCGTCTGACTGACGACTTGCATCGTGAAGAGTAAAATTACTTTCAAATTTCTTAACGATGCGACGAATGACAAGCACAGAAGGGCGATTATTTAGACTTTAGACCAAAGTGACAATAACCAAACGTTCTTGGAGCGTGTATTTAGGCATAATAAATTGTTAGAGTTTAGTGAACGTAAATGACAACTAGTTACAGATATATCTTTATTACCATGGTTACTACATCATTACAAAATCATATGACTCTTATTGGAACACCCTTTACAATCACAACAAAGTGGTACACCACAAAATGTTTACCTGCAGTTCTAAAAAATCATTGAATATTTATCTTATTTGCCCATGTGTGATTCCTGGTTGTTCTTTAACCTAAAGTAACATTTACGTGATCGACGTTTCACGACGATGGATAAGATAGATGAAGCAATTCATCTATTTTTTGAAAGCATTCCAAAATATGACCGACTTCAAGCTTCAAAATTCATTTTCTAACATAGTAGAAACTACAGATCTTTTCAAAACAGTCGTTACAATTATAGAACCTCTTAATATTATTCTGTTCTTTTTCTATACGTGTGTCACCTTGTATCTTCACTCTTTTATTTCGTTTTCTTTTTCCCAGCTTCTCAGTCTCAAGTCCTCTCTTTTAAGATGTTCGTTCGCGGTTCTTAATCTAGCTCCACCGTTCGTATTTATAAATGCGAGCGACAATCCGAAGCCCGTAATTTATCGAGCAGAATGTCCTAGCTGCATATTCCGCCAGATTTTTCGTCTGAGTAAGATTCTCTCGGTCTCTGTTATATTCTACGGAGATGCTTCTGTTCTGATGCTTTTTTTTATCGTACATTGTCTGCTAGTATATGAAGCGGTTGTATTTATTTTCCTTTTTTAATTTTATCGTATAGTATTTATTTTTTAATATAGAAGGATCATAATTGTTTCATAACTTCGAACTAATTCGAAGCGATTCTAACCTTTAATCTCTGAGAGTGTATAACTCATTGAGAACAAGTTTTATATTACGTATTTGTCCTACGTTCTAGATATCGGAGTTATCGTATTGCTTTTGAAGCAGATAAGTTTTACTTGGAATAATATCGCTCCGGTTAAGTGACACTTGTATTAAGATAGCTGTGTTTATAATAACGATAATAGGTAGTACATACGAGCAAGTGTATCGAGAAATTAATATTGTGTTCATTTAATGAAGGTAAACACAATAGTATTTTTTTAATTGTGTTTGTAACTATCTCGTTACTGTTATTGCGATTCAGATATAAGAATTCTATTTATATGTGGAGAAGTTGGTAAACCTGGTTTATCATGTAGGAAGAAATAAATTATTAACTTACAAGAATATATTCTATCGCAGCATTTGTTACGTGAGGTACATAAATAAAGATGCAGTATTATATTTTATAAATGCACAGTTTGTCCTAGATGCGATGAGATTGCTTCCATCATGAGTGAATGATGGTAGGTGAATATTCTACCCTTCATCTACTTTACCCTAAAATTCGAGTGAATTCGGTTGATATAACTACTCCCTGAGGGTCAATTATCGTTTTCTATTATCTCTGTCAACCCTTCCCAATATTCTTTCCTTTTTTAATGATTTGTCTTCACTAGCGCCATCTCCAGTGGTATTTGTTCTTGCTTTTGTACCATTTACAACATCTTTTTGTCTATCCATCTTAATTTTCTCATTTCTTTTGCTCCACACATTTACTTTGATGATCAGTTTATTATATTTCTCACTCAACTTACCATCTGTCTTATTTGCTTTGCTTTTTCTGATTTCCTTTGTTTCATTTTTTTATTAAACCTGCATTGATATAAATTGTATTTGCTTGTTTTTCACTTTGTATTTACATTCTGTCAAGAAAGCAAGAAAGCACTATTGCCCATCAGCGATTTCGATTGACCATATTTTGTTTAGACTACAGCCGCTATACCCATATTTTGGGGTCTAATGGCGAAAATGCTAAAATTAGCCAATATAGACATTTTGTTCATCGGATATGATTGACCATCGTTCGACCATGTTTGACCACTTTTCACATTTTCAAAATTTTCAAAAAAAAATTTTGTTCGAATTTTTCTTTTTACTACAAACACTAAAATTTTGTTGCAGGATAGGATTGACCAACGTTTGACCATGATTGACCACCAAGTAATTTTTTTAAAGTTCGTGTATCCAATGAAATGACATCAAACCCAGAAAATGTCACAACCTCTTGCAGCGCATTTTTCACAAAGTTTGAGAGGTGGTCAAACGCTGAAAGTAATAGGACTTATTGTCTTGTGTCTCTAGACCACAGAAAACCGAAAATTATCTCTTGACCACCCTCCGGTTAAATTTTATCCGATTTTAAAGTTACATAGGTATAAGAGTTTCAAAGTTTTTGGATTTTTCACAAATTTTGAGAGGTGGTCAAACGTTGACAATAATAGAACTTATTGTATGGTGCCTCTAAACTACATAAAATTGAAAATCATCGTTTGACCACCCACCGGTTAATTTTTATCCGATCTCGAAATTACATAAAACAGAGTTTACAAAGTTCATCGCAATTTTTGCAAACTTTGAAAGGTGATCAAACGCTGAAAATGATACGACTTATTGTCACGTGTCTCTAGACCACAGAAAAATGAAAATCATCGTTTGACCACGCTCCGGTTAAATTTTATCCAATCTCAAAGTTACATAAAACGGTTTCAAAGTTTATCGCAATTTTCACAAATTTTGAGAGGTGGTCAAACGCTGAAAATGACAATCTTAAAGTTGCATACTTAGTTTTGTCTCACGATTTATTGTCTCGTGTCTCTAGACCACAGAAAATTGAAAATCATTGTTTGACCATCCACCGATTAATTTTTATCCGATCTCGAACCGAGCCAAAACAGAAAAATGACGTCTGAGTCGATCAAAGGTGATGTTAACAATTTTTTTTCGATTCAGAAGTAAATAGACAGAATATTATCTGGGCGTTATGCGGCGTTTGAGGGAGGAAATTCGTTGAAAAAGACCAGATTTGTGGAAAGAGAACTCATAGATTTTGCACCACGATAACACATCACCTCACAAGGGTTTCATTGTGAACGAATCTCTGGTCAAAAATTCAATAAATGTTATCGAACAGCCACTGTATTCTCTTGATATGGCTTCGCCCGACTTTTTCTTTTTCCAAAACTCTAAACTGAAGTCAATTCCAAAAAACTGCGTTTTAAAAATGTTTTGATGATTGGGTTAGTCGTTGGCGTAAGTGTATCATTTCGGACATGGTATATGGTTGGAATCGCCTTGCAACTCCAACGTCTATTCCCTCTGAGATAATCCATGAATTGTCCAAGCTACGTCGGTATCCGCTCTACCCACCTGGGTTGTTTAACACCTAGCAGTGCTACTTCCAACCTTGTCCAATACACGGATCTAGGAGATCGAAACCAAATGGTTTGTTTCTAATGCTTAATCTATTTCGATTACACTCGCTTGCAGGGCGATTCCAACAATATACCATGAGCATCTATTACAAACCAATACTTCCAGAACTAACATGCAAATTTGGATAATCTCTTGTTTTAAATACTAGAAAGGTAGAAATTACTTCTACTAAAACACTTCTAGCGCAAAATTCTCAAAATTACCAGCAGAGATAACGTGTACATACAAACAATTCTGAGTAGGCAAAATATTCCACTGTAAACAATAAATTAGATAGAAACTACAACTGAGTAGAAACAGCATTTGTTTCCGCAATGCAATTTGACAGTAAAATTAATCACTGTTTGCTACACAGTTCAAATATTGTCAACATCACCTAGAATTGCCAGCCACATTTCTTGGAACGAAGTTTTTTTTTACTTCGCTAGTATTTATTACACCTTTGTATCCCATTGTTAATGATAAGTAGCAATTTTCACGTATTAAAAGTAACGATTTGCCACAGAAATATAGACGTTTATATAAGAACTTTTAATTTGAATAATACGTCGGTGGAAAGTGCTTTGCAACGTCGACGTTTTCTAACTAATGAAAAGGCAATAATATTAATAACCCGGTCTAGACCAGTTTAATAGCTACATGACTGACTCGAAGTAATGATGTAGTAATAGAAATATAAATGATTGATTCGTAGAAGTACATAAGTCACAGTCACAATCTGTTTCATAATGACTGTCTCCCTTGTAATGCATAGAACACCCTGTATATTTAAGTTGAACATAAGATAACAGGAAAGATAATGTATCTTCGTTGACACCACTAATGGCTCCATCGACAAAAAACTGGCCTAACCAGCTACTTACCTAATCCAACACGCTAGTTCTTCTACATTATCTAAATTCATTAGACATATCCGTTAAACGCATGTAGCTACATCGATTTATATGACATGCATACAAGCGCGAACCGTGCACAGCACATTATAGTCTTAGATATCTATTAATACAATGAATATTGTGTCTCCTTGGATGCAATATCTCATTCATAATTTATATTCATGAGAGTTGCTAAGTTGTATTCGTTTAAATATTCCATTCTATTAGATCTGTATGCCTTACGGAACTCAATAAAACCTATTCAATATTCGAATAAGCGAAAGCACCGGAGTAGCTTAATGAGCTTAAAAGAAAAAGCGAACACCCAGTATATAAAAATTAAATTCGATAAATACCCAACTCCAATAGGCTTGTTACTCGCGTAGAGCTTTCGAAATGAAGACAATAACAACACAACAACAGTTTTGTCGTCGCGTTTCAGACGGAAATTTTGAGGTACGGTTAAGAATTTGAAGTACCTATCGCTTGGCAGCAGCATCGAAATACAGACGCCCGCGGAGTATTAACCGACTCTCTCCAAAAGACGTGCCTGTAGCACGCTGTACACAGCTGAGTGAACAATGAGGGGCGGTGATAAGTGTAGGCGTATAGTGAGTAGGCGGTACAGAGGATTCGAGGGCAAAGGACCGCCGACAGAGGGCCGACGGACTGATGTCGTCGGCGAGAGCCTCCCTTTTTTCGCGTCTAAACACCGTAAACATACTTAATATGTTAGAAAATAAAGTACGAGAGGATATTATTCGAACGAATTGATTGATTAATAGACGTTAAATAATTTAAATTTAATGTTCAGATTGAAATTACAAACTGTAGCGGTCCAAGAATGGTATCGTGCGGAATCCCAATGTAGCCAAAATATATCGGAAAATTTTCAAAATTAAATAAAACAAAGGGATAGTGAATTAGAGCAGCAACATGTGGAACATGTATGCACTACAGTTCTTGTAATTTATTTATATGTAGGGACCAATACTACCAATACTTTTTTTAATCTTTTGAAATGCTATTGACCACAGCTCCACATCATCACATTTCGATAATTTCCAAACGTCCAAACATTTTAGCCCTGTACATTGAAACTCTTGTTTGTTTACTAAGACTTAGGTGGACAAACTTCTGAATCTTTTCACTTCTCAAACTGAAAGTCCTATTAGAAAGGTACGATGAAACTTCAGGATTAACTAATAATAACTTTAGAACCAATTTTTGCCTCTACATGGTATTCAAGGTGTTTCTGATGTCTAGGAAAACAGTCCTACGCATGGAAACGTTTCTGCCCAATTGGAATTGAACAACAGCGATTCGGTGGGATAGAAAGCTGATGAAAGGAGGTTTTGCATTGATTCTTCAAAAATAAGGCTGAAGGCTGTACTTCTGGACAATGGTAACAAGTATGCCTCTTTTCCTCTCAGGCATTCTGTACACCTCAGAGAAAATTACCAGAATTTGAAAGAGCTGTTAAATAAAATTAGATATACAGATCAAAACTGGATAGTTTGTGGTGATTTGAAAGTTTTAGGCATGCTGCTTGGTCTGTAAGGAATAAATACTAAGTATTCCGGTTTCGTTTGTGAATGGGATAGCAGAGCAAGGAATGAACACTCGACTAAAAAAGTATGGCCAACTCGACAAACATTGGGGCCAGTTGAAAAGAAGTTTTCCTTCGTTTCGAAGCTTTATTCAATTTCAGAAATATTTGTCTTCCTCCTTTTCACATCAAGTTGAGAATCATGAAACAATTCGTTAAAGCTTTACCCAAGGCTGGTGACTGCTTTCAATACCTCCGCACACAGTTTCCACATTTATCAGAGGTAATACTACAAGAAGGAATGTTTAAGGGTCCTGATACATATACGTCAACTCATGTTTGATGAGAAATTTAAGTCCACAATGTCAGGTGTTGAAAGAGAAGCTTGGAATGCTCTCAGAAAGGTGATCGATCATTGTCGATGATCTTAAAAAAATTGAAAACTTGGCTCTGATGATAAAAATTCACTTTTTATAATCTTATTTGGATGTTTTCCCTGTAAACTTAGGTACTGAACGTTTCCACCTAGATATTAAGGTAATGGAGAGGAGCTATCAGGGTAGATGCAACGTCAGTATGATGGGAAACTACTACTGGTCACTTCATCGAGGAAATCCAGGTGTTACTCACAAGAGGAAAAGTAAGAACCGGAGCTGTTCCGAGAAGAGGGAAATGAGGAAGAAGCCCATCAAATAGGATTAAATTAATTGGAAATACATTGACAGTGTCTTTTGTTGTAAATAAACTTAATTTGAATAAATAAAAACTTGGGATCAATCTTTTTTGATTATTTACTAGGCATGTTTCCATGACAGTAAGTGGTTCTTACTGTTTGTTGTACCTAACAAAACGGTAAGTAATTCACTTACCGTTCAGCTAAACGGTAAGTAATTGTGACTTTTAAAAATTAGAGAATGAAGATGATATACGGACAGAAATTGTGTAGTTCATTTATTTGTTGCTATTAAAATTAAAAGTGCAATTATGAATATACATTGGCAAAGAATTAATAGCACTGTTTCTTGTATTCGTAGAAACTGCTGCATAAGACACTGGTTGTGTGCACCATCAGGAATACTGAAGGATGTGTCTCTATCATCATACAATATTTTTTCTGCAAATTGTATTTTATTTTGAAGTGAATCTTCAACGTAACTCTCGGCCACACTAGAAGATTTCCATCCTTCATGCCGCTTCAATCCTAGAATATCTACCCCTTTGTTGGCCAACAATGTTGCTAATGTACGTCGAAATGAATGGCCGGTGTAGCTAGCTAGATTGGATAATTTTAAATATTCTGCAATTTTGGACTGCCACCTTCCAATTGTTCCTTTCCCCACCTACTTGGTTTCTACAATTACCATTGTGGAAAGCCAGAAACAGACGTTCGGATTTAGCATTGCTTGGTCGAAGCTGAATATACATACCTCCGAAAAAGGTCCAAATAATGAATTTTTTCATCTTGTTTTACAAGAGTGAAGGTCCGTTCAATATTGGTTTTTGTTTGCGGAATTTTTACAATAATAAACTCATCACGATCGTCAACATCCTTCATAGTTATATTGTATAACTCTTCTCGTCTGCAAGTTCCTGACACTCCTAATATCATTCCCACCTTAATATGAATATGCACCATTAACATACATTTTGAATATAGGTTTTTCTAATTTACCTACCTTATGAATCAGAAATTTTTGATTTGAAGCTTCAACTAAAAACAATTGTTTTCGAACGGTAAACATCCCTTACCGTTCTCCATACTTAATATACTATTTTCATTCTTGAAAACGTAGGTACCTGAACCTGATTTATATCCAGCTAGTTATGATTGATTTAATTTATTTTTGGGCATGTTTGGATAGCATCACTGTTTGAAACTTCGACCGATTCGAATATTTTAGGTTATGTTTTGATGTTTTAGCTTTCACATTTTGTTAGGGGAAATTCATTATGCACCCTAAACGCTTGAATTGATCGCAGTTAGGTGTGTGGGACTCTCAGCCACAAAACCCCTTAAATGCCCTCTGTAGTAGCCGGAACTATTTGTGACATAACGTCAGATACTAACCCATGCATGCCCATCTTTCATCCTCCTTATTAGGTTTGTTCGATTTGGACATTTGCGTCTTACAGCAAGCAACAAATATTTTGAAGCTGCGTTTAGTTTTTAAATACTAGTTGCAGAGTAAACGCGACGTTTTAACGCTGCTGCAGTGGACTCCAACATGTTTTAGAGATCGTTTGATTTGCGTTATTGCATGAACAGTAACCAGCTAGTTTATTTTTGAATACAAGATTGGAGGAGAGTGACGTATACATAAAAATTAATACATATCATACATATATTTATCTACATACCAGGTAGATTAATATACAGTATAGAATTTTCCATCTAGATTATTTGTATTATTATAATATTTATATTATATTTTTATATTATATATATTATTATTATTATATTTATATAATTACCATTTCCATTTTGTTCTTCATTCGCGTCATTCATGCAACTCATAACAGTCGTCAGACTCATCATATACAGATAAATTTCCCTAACCAGCCCTAACTGAATAGAAACGGTGTTAATTAACTTGGTACGGTATACGGTACACAACAACGGACCAATATATTTGAAAATGTAAGGTTAGTGAAAGGATTATATATCCTACTCTTTTTTCCGAGCTACCTATCTCTTTTCTTACAGCGAAAATCTGCTCATGGAGTGGATTAAAAATTCTTGACGCTAGATTGTATTAGCGTCAAACTGCAAAACTTGATATTTCTAATCGAACAGCTTTCTCGCCGCATAAAATTAACGCGAATCAAACCGAACAGCAACGTTGCAAGTGCGCCTGAGCGTGCGTTAAATTGTTTACTGCCGAAGCCAAATCGAACAAACCTATTATCTTTCTACCTGACTGAGCGACTTGTTTTCGCTGTCTGGCTAGTTCATCGGCCTGTTTCTTTGTGATAATGTCCCTTATCATACCGTGTATGGTTTCCTATTTCCATGGATTTTGTTGCATCAATGGTATTATAGTTTCCGGTATTACTGTGCACCCTCCAACTCCAAAAGCCTTTATTCAGGATTCAACCCACCGGACGGACTCGAAAATAGTGTGCTCAATAGAGTCCACTTCATAGTACTCGTCGGTGATATCCTTATTTATGTGTTTAGTGAACGCATGGTAGGACCCATGACCAGACAAGACTTGTGTAAAAAAATAGTTTATTTTCCGATCACTTCATGTACCCATTCATCAAAGTGTCCTATCAGTCTCTTTGTCCATAGCTCCTTTGCCTTTTCCAGTTCCCATTTTTTCTGCCAATCGCTTAATGTTATCGTTCTGGCCTGTAGTCTTGCTTGTTTATGGTCTTCATGCCTATTGTCGCAAAAGCATGCTTCTTTGTGTTATTTCCATCATATTTAAGTATTTCTGAATCCTGGTGAGTTTGCACCATATAAGGGCTCCATACAAGATTATGTTATGGATGAAGCTGCACAGCACTACCCTTTTATTACTATTATATTAGAGTAGGAAATAGTTAATAATGCAACTGCTGTTAGTGGTGTGTTGTATTACAAATGAAAGCTCAAAATAATGAGATGTTTCAGAAAAATTAAAGTAAAATTATAATATTTTATAAAATAATTAATTGAAACATGCAATTGTGTATTATCACCACGTGTACGTGTACAATAGCTATTAAGTAAGAATAACGAAGATGTATACGAAATCATTATAATTCTTTAGACAAACTCTCAAACTTTAAAATTTGTCGCCGCGCCGCTAACTCTTATCCTCTAACGTTTTCTCAAACTAAAAACGATAAAACACAAATCGACGAGGCAATAATGAACTCGCCATTCGAGTGCAACCGCATCATACAGCTTGGCCTAGTCGTGGAAGAGAGACGAACGGAACCGTTAGCTTAGGAGCCGCGCCCGATACAACACAACAACATTCGACGACGCTGAACCGCTGCCAACTTTTATTTTAAGGAGCGTGACGCATTGTAAACTCTGTAAAGCAAGCGAACTCTCTTTGAATCATTTACGATGGACATTTCGTATACGCGCTCGTGTTATATTAAGACCGCGTTCACACGAAATGATTTCAATCTTTTTTTTAAATATATTTATGATGATAATTATCAATAATGATATTTTTAAGGTGTTGTTGATGTGTCTCCAGACACATGTTTTCCAAAACAAGCAGTTGCTTTCGAAAAAAGTCTGAACGGTTGTCCAACTGTCACTGAATGATTGGTTTTGGTGAATAACAGATGATTTTAATGTGATAATAACTGGATGTTTATTATTGCTATGATGGCAAACAATTCATGTCATTTGTGTTAAGTTACATAAGACTTTGCCAATTAAAAATAATTGCTCATACGGGTTATTTTATAAATTAAATTCCGTTAGAAGAACGGATAGATTTGTTGTTAATCGATAATAGGTTTTTAATTACCTCGTTGGGTAATTCAATTCTATATAACAATTCAGATCGATCGGTGTAAACGCAGCTTTAAAGAGGCTGCTTGTATATGTAAAACCTACGCAATTTTAGTATATTACTCTACTAGCGCGGTATCTCCCCCTGGTACGTTTTTTTCTACCTGACTTTTCATTCATAGAACAGACGCGATGTTGCCGTTATACGTTTATTGTAGGCGCTGCGTTAGAACAAAACCGAAAATAACTAAAACAAACACTGGACGAAACTGACAAATTGTTTGAATGATTTCGTTTCTGTTCTCTCGTTGTGTTTTCCCCAAATTAATGTGTAGGTTTTATATTTGGAAAAGAATAGAAAGGATGTTATGATTTATGTTATTACGAAGACATGTTTTCGGTAAAACAAACAATAAGGTGCTGCTGCAAGCTCTCTAATATAGGCCACTTCACGAGAAAACAAACGGTTCTCTTTTCTTTTGTCTGCGAGTTCAGTGAAGAATTAGGTAACATGAAATATGAAAATTCGAATGAAGTGATACATCGTAAGACTTGATCTTAAAAATAAATACAATATTTCACACCTGACTTTACATTGTACAGGGAGTGATCCAAGAAAGGGGAGTTCACAAGAAAAATTTGCAATATGGTTGTATTGATCTAATTGATTGATTAATTGTAGCTCTTATCCTTTCTTTTAAATCTTTAATGTTATCTGATTTAACTCTATATACAGGATGGTCAGTATATAAGCCGGACAAACCTGAGCCATCTTAGTTACATTTCCCATCACTTTTTGGTAGATTTTTGGAGGAAAATTAGGAATCGTTTCTTGAATATTAGTCTTCAGCTACTCTACAGTGTTTGGTTTCTTTGCATAAACATTATTTCTTTAGAAAACCCCATAGAAAGAAGTTTGAAACCGCTAAATCGGGTGACCTTTAGGGGCGAAATGACATTGCCAAATCAGAAGAGTAAACCCCTCGGAAACATTGTTTACAGAAGATTTATTATTTTCTTATCCGTATGAAAAGTTGGGACCACATGTTTTGCAAGTTGTTAATTTAAAGAGCCATTACACAGGTCTGCGACTAAAAAACTGCATAAGATTTTTCTACATTTTCTTATAGATTTTGACCTTCCAAAAACAGGAAAAATATTCAAAAAATTGATCTATTTGTATCTCGTATGAAATGAAGATAAACTCTCAGTAGACATACTGCTATTCAAGTGAACAGTGTTGTTGTTTCTGTCTAGTCATGGCTACAAGAGGTTGTGTTATTTCTCCAAACAGTTTTTGTTATATCTGTGGTCAATACACTATTAAAAGTCAACAGAGAAACATGTGATTTTGTGAGGAAAGTTTATTTTGCTTACTTTAAATTAAAATTTGGTGATCAAGACAAACCATGGGCCCTGCACAAGGTGTGTACAAGATGTGAAGAAGATCTTCGTTTGTGGTTTAAGAGTAAGAAAAATCCATATCGATTTGGAATTTCTATGATATGGCGTGAGCAGAAAAACCATACCACTGATTGCTACTTCTGTTCAGTTGACGTAAAGGGATTTAATTAAAAAAAAACAAAAAAGGATAAGCTATCCTAACCTTGACTCAGTTATACGTCCAGTGCCCCATAGCTCTGCAATACCTATCCGACAAGCTCAGATTTTTCTTTAGATGAAGATGAAAGGCCTCAACTATTTTCTCAAAGTGAGCTCAATGATCTCTAGTAAGAGATTTAGGTATTTCAAAAAATGTAGCCGAACTGCTAGGTTCCAGATTAAAAAATAAAAACCTTTTATCATCTGGCACCTCATTTTCATGCTACAGACACCGAGAAAAAGAATTTACCCAGTTGTTCACAGAAGAAGGAAATTTAGTTTTTTGCAATGCTGTGGAAGGACTCATGCATTGCTTAGATATACAGTATGACTCATCTGAATGGCGCCTTTTCATTGAATCATCACTTCCGATGGGACATTCTATGCATATGGAAGAAAGCTATAACGATTTGACCATTATACTGGAAATAATCAAATATCAGGACCATCAATGGATGGTTTGTGGAGACTTCAAAATACTCACGATGCTTTTGGGTCAGCAGGCAGGCTATACTAAATACCCATGCTTCTTATGCCTGTCGGATAGTACAGCCAGAGAACAGCACTGGACTAAAAGTGATTGCCCACCCCGAGAAATTTAAAAATCGGGAGAGAAAAATGTTATCAATACTACTTTGCTACCACCAGAAAAGGTTTTGTTGCCCCCTCTCCATATCAAATAGGCGTTGATGAAACAATTTGTAAAATCGCTGCAAAAGGATGGGGACAGTTTTAAATATCTATGTACAAAATTTCCAAAGCTGTCAGAAGCAAAGTTGAAAGAGGGAGTTTTCACTGGCCCCGACATAAGAAAACTTTTAAGCGACACCCTCTTTGTGGAAAGTATAATGAGAAGGAAAAAGAAGCTTGGGTATCGTTCAAGGATCCTGACTACAAAACCATTGTTCAACGGATGCTAGCAGCATACGAAGCTCAAGGCTGCAAGATTAGCTTGAAGGTCCATTTTTTACACTCCCACATAGACTATTTTTCTGAAAACCTGGGAGCTTACAGTGAAGAATAGGGCGAGCAGTTTTACCAGAATGTCCGTGATATCGAGAGACGTTACCAAGGAAGATGGGATGTCACTACGCTTGCAGACTACTGTTGGATGCTTAAGCGGGAAATTAAAGATTAAAAATTTTGTTTCATTGGTTGTAAAAAATATTATGTTTGATAATTTTGAATGAACTAGTGCTTTTGCCAATTTTTTGTGTTTGAATTTGCAAAAAAAACCTTATGTGATAGAGAAAAATGGACATCACTTCTGAACAACATATAATGTAGTAAAAATATCTCATGCAGCTGACAAAAAAAAATTTTTTGCCTGTAGCGTCTCCAAAAAAGTGAGGTCCACGGCAAACCGTGATGGTTGAAAATTATGTTTCTTAAGGATTCGAACGTCCTAGCTTCTTTTAACATCTCCATCTGTCTCTAGTTCTCGACATGAAATGTTTGGGTTTTCTCTCTGTCTTCCTTCTTCGGGAGGGGGAGGGAGGCTGAGGGCAAAAAGTCTCTTAGTTCCTTAAGCTCCAAGCGATCAGCTCTTCAAGCTGAGACTGGTTGGATTTGTTTTCTTATGAGGATAAATCGTAGACAACGTTGGTTTCTGGATCTCTCAATTCTTTCCATCGTCTTATTTGAGCGCTGAATCAGGAAGTTCTTGATGGAGGTACTTTGAAGTCCTCTCATAGCTGACGATTGCCTACAAATCTCGGGGAGGGTCAGCAATCAATCGAAGTACGCGGTTTTGCAACGTCTCTGCACGCTAGACAATAACAGGAAACCATATGTGATGATGGGAAACAAGCTAGGTTTTCTCTAATATCAGAATTACATTTTCTGATTTCTCTCCGTTTGGATATATTGTAATTTTTGCTTCTAGGCTTAGGTGTCTCTAGTTTGAAAACAGCAAATATGAGCTTTAGAGCCGTATCTTAAGTTCCCTACGACCCTCGAAAACATTCGAAAATTAGTCATCCTGTCCATATTCCAATAAAACATATCTAGAAGTTATGCAATTGTATCAAATTCCCAGCCAGTTATTAATCTTTCAACGCCTCCTATTTTTTTTGCAATTTTCGTAAGAATTTAAATTGCGTTTTCTAAAAACAATACCACGTTAATATCCTGCCGTTTTTCTCTTAAACTGTACACTATACAGAAAAAAAAACATGCTAACAATTAATTATATCAGCGAAACTGTCGACTATAGATAAAAAAGCATTTTCTGCAACATCGTCTGTCAGCATTGAATTGTGACTTCCTTTTCTATTGGAGCCGAGCTCAACGTGAAGTATTGAACTTGACGCTGCAGAAACCTATGCTAAGGGGAAAAATTGCAGATTTATACGTGCCCATATTCCCCATCTGTTACATTGGATACCCGTTCTTGACGCTTTTATTTTTACGTTATATACACGCCAAAGAATTGCTATCTATGTATGTTGGAGGAATCTTGGAATTGCAAATTTTTCTTTGTACGTATAAGATAGTCGAGTGGGAATATTACGCAAAGTAGGTATTATTAGAAAATGCGTACTTATTACTCGGATAAAAATGCTACATCAAAATTAACCGGCTATTAAAATGTGGTACGATAAATCAATGCCAATGGAAAATGCTGATTCGTTTGAATAGAGAAGTTCTTAGAAAATTCCATTAAGATAGGAATATGATGTTACGTAATTGGTAAAAGGAACTGTTGTAGAATTTATTCGATCTGTACCTGCATCAGTTGCTAATTTAAGATGTCAAGATTGTTGATGATGAATGATTGCAATTATAATGTAATAGGATTAATAGAGTAGATGATATAGCCTTTATAGAATATATCAAAGATTTCGTATTAAATATACAAAAGAGTATTATAGAGCTTAACTTGATGGTAATTACTAATTATTTAATTTCTAATTGTTGTGCAAAATAATTAAATAGAACTCACTTCTTACATTCTTCAATTTTCACAAAACTGAACATAATTCTTTAAAATTTTTTGAGGTGTTTAGATTTAATCCTCCGTTAATTTGTAGGCCCATAATCTTATCTGGTATATACCTGGCCTTGCCAAAAAGAAAGCCCTATAACTCGGTTAATATGAAAGCAGAAAATGATAGCATATTGTGTCTTTGGCCCCTTCAAGAAATACTACTGTGATGCGGTCCATTCTTGGAAGCATAGGATCGCACTGCCACCGCTGAAAAATCTGAGGAACCATCGGATGAAGTTAGCAGAGACACTACTGCTACAGATTTTTTGAAGACAATTGGTTGTGCAAGGAGTCCTATACCAGGTTCTTCTAAATCAGCGCAGCCGCATTTCAATTTTTCCGATCAAATAACTCCTTTCCCAAAAGCTCAACTCAGAAAATTGGTTGGAGGTGGTCGAAAGGGTGGGAAAAATATGATCGCTACCGACATAACGAAAAGATGACAATAAAGATAGCAAAAAAAAGCATCCAAGGTAGTGAAGAACAGAGTGTTTAAAGAAAAAAATTTGAAAATACGGAGTTTGGGAACCCAACATCAAAATTAGAAACAGATAAAAACCATTACCATTAATCTTAAGTTTGGTGTTGATTGGGATGGATTCTAAATTAGCAAAAATCATAACAGAAGAACGACAAGGTCCACTCCGACCAAGATTTTTGCCTTTCCACGCGTATAAAATGTAAAAATAGGATCCCAATATTCTGTTCGATATTTATCCGATGATAGATGCTCCCAAATTCAATTAAGAAAGATTTAAGGCTGGGGGAGGTGGATGTGGCTAAAATTGAGGTCTTCTTCGATCTAGCCAACGATTTTCATTTCTTTTGTCTAAATATTAACGTGTTAAATACACAGGATCTTCGCCATAAACCACATTGCTCTTCAGACACCTAAAGGAATATCCTCGTTTAGTTTTAGTACTAGAAAGTGTGAGCGAATTAAGTGATTCCCAATAACACTGGCCAACAAATTATAACTATTGATTTTCCCATAAAATAATTCATACGAGTTTCAATAGAAAACATATAAACATTTATTTTAATAAAAGGTTAGCTCGATTTTTTTTTGTATCTCAATGAAAAGGTTTTCTAGATTAGATTATAATTTAATGCATATTTCAAATTATTATTAGAAATGTGAAGTAATATTGCCGTGTCTCTTATAAACAACATCCGCAGGATCTCTTCTTAACGTCCAACAGTAATTTGCTAATATAACAGGATTCCATTTCCCCTGATACCATTTTTCCATTCCCATGATGTCTTGGTAGAAGCGCTGACCGTGTTCATCTAACGTCGCCCATATTTTCCGGACAAAAATCCAAGTGAGAATGTAGAATGTTCACTTTAAGGAACATATTAGAGCCAGCAGCATGAAATGCTTGTATCATATCCATTATTAAAGTTTTATAGTTGTCAGCTTTTTTGTTTCCCAAGAAATTCGTGAAAACTTGGAGCCAAGCTGTTTTTTCCTTCGCTGTTAATTTGGTTTCAAAGATTTCACCATTTACTATTTCTCGTATCTGAGGTCCAACAAAAATACCTTCTTTCAGTTTTCTTCTATTATTTTTGGAAGCTTTCCACGAAGGTATCTAAAACTCTCACCTTCGCGGTCCACTGCCTTTACAAAGTTTTTCGTGAGCCCAAGTTTCATGTGGAGAGGTGGTGTTATGATCTTTTCTTTTGCTACTAGAGGCTGATGTTGTACATTGTCTTTTCCTGATATAAATTGTCGTCGTAGTGGCCACTCTTGTTGACATAAGAAGCAACAGTATTTGGTTTAACCAGATCGCATAGCCAAAATAATTGCACAGCTATTCCAGGAATAGTCTTTGTAGTTTATCTTTTCTAATAAAATGTCCAAATTTTTGTCAGTTTCTTTCATAGAAACAGCATGACCTATCGGAATAGCAGGATAATGGTTTTTATTTTGCAATAAAACCGCTTTTAGGCTGGTCTTTGATGAGTCTCCAAGAATTGGGATCATGATGTATTCCAAAAGCTTCAGAAAGTTTATAAACATTATTGCAGTAGATCAGATTACCGGCCATACTATAAAAATCAACAATATTTTCATGTCTGCTGCGAAAAATAGTTATTTTTGTGTTTCATTGCTGTAGTCGCGACCCAAGAAGTTCTGCTTGCGATTTTTATAAATTCAAATCCCGCACCAAGTCAAACTGAGTAATTAAATGTGATTCGCTTGATGTAGATGGAATAAAATCAGGGTCACTTGATTTTTCATTACCTTCAAAGCTAGTGTTGCTATCGGTAGCTATTGTACTCTCCTCGCTTTCTTTGTGAATTGGCGGTGATGGAACAGGATGCTGTTCATCATGAGGTCGAGATTTCTGAGCTGACTCAGTTTCCACATAATTATATTTTCTTTTTTTACGGGTGTTAAGTCCTGCAGTTTTGTTAAGGTAAAAATAGCAATCTTCAAGATGATTTTTTGTTCTTTCCATCCCATCGGGATGGTGGACGGTAAAGAATGTCGTTGTCCACATAACCAATCTCGCAAATATCTGCTGCATGTAGTACATATTACATGTGGAATCCACTGTTTATTCTGATTTTTGACGGTGATATCGAAGTAAAGTTCATAGGCCCGGCAAATGTTCAGACTTAAATTTTCACTCTGATCTAATGGGGGGAATTTCAACGCATACATTAATTTAATCGGCCCACATGTAATTGTTACGGTGGTTAATAACAGCTTCATTCGAGAATAAGACATGCCGCAGAAACTCAAGATTTTGTGAAATTATTTCCAATATCCCATTCGTCATAAGGATATAAAAGCTTTAAAATGCCAAATACAGTCTTATTAATTAATACTTCTTCGATGAATGTACTAGGTTCTCGTAGTCGTTGGCAAAGCCATACTACCATCAGTTGTATTTGAATCTTCCTGAAAAAGCGTTACGAAAAAATTATAATAGAAGTGGCTTCTACTACTCCTCAACACCATTAACAAACTAAAATTAACAAATTGTCCACTGAGTGTTTTCTCGGTAGCAGACAGCCTCTGATTAATTCCATTTCTGTCACTTATTTCGTATTTAAATAAAACAGTAAGACAAATTTTTTGTCACCCTCTTCTAGAGGTGGTGTCTTAACAAGACAGAGACAAATGTTTCTTTTTTAAATTTGTAAATCCCACTTAATTTTCAGTAGATTAGATTGGATTAGATTACTGGTGGGTCGTTAAGGCATTTCTACCTCTCTTCACTTCGTCACATCTTTTAGTCCCAATTGATCTCCAAACTTCTAAAGAAATTCAGAATCTTCTTGGGAGCTATGATTCTGATGTCAGCCGGTTCTAATTGCACCTATTCGAGGTGACGGTGGCTTTGTCAGGCTATCGCCACGCAGTCACACATAATTCGGCATTTGTCGCTGTCTACCTTGCCTATCTTCTTGAGGTGATACCTGAGAGGACCATGGCCAGTAAATAAAGCCGTGATGGTGCTAAGGTCTCTTTTATTGAGATCCAGGAGAGATTTAGTGTTAGTGGCTGAACTTTTTTTGATTGTCTTAGTTTTGGAATGTTAGTCCAATGGGATATTTTTTGCTTAGTCTCCCACTGTTTAAGATGAGCTTTGGTAAGGCCACAAAACGGCTCTGGTCCAATAAATCCGATTCCGCCTCATCCCCCAGTATCCTGGTACCCACATCAGTGTTTCTTTGAATGTTTTCTTTTTAAATTTGAAAATTCCACTTCATTTTCAATATTAGAGTGATGATGATGCGAATAATTGTTAGTATTGATTCTCAAAGAGTATGATTGGTTACATTAAAATTACTTCAATTAAGGCCTATATGTTCTGGATCGGTAAGAAGGTTTAATGCCAAGACTAAAGTATTTATTACCTGTGTAGGTAACTTTCCAAGACGATTTCATAACTTAATGATCTATGATGTCAAATCATTATCAACTTTAATATAAATAAAATCGACCTTATACTATATATGCTTGCTTATTACATAGCTTCCATTAAAGATGTTTTTCCACAATCATATCATCCAATAAGAACAAGCAAACTGATTAAATAACGTTAGCCGTGATAAAATCAATCGATACACTTCAATTGGTAAGGTACCCGGTAAAATGAATATACGTTTAGTAGGCTGTGACCAACAACCACATCTCGTCGTAAAAGAAAATTCACAACGAATTAAATTTATTAACTTCGGTCTATCTAATTAAATAATTATTACTGTAAATGTTGCGAGATAGTCTATGCATATAACTTAACTGTAAACGACTAAATGACCGTTTAATACTTAATAATATAAGATATACATAGAAGTGAACCTCGTTTTTATAAACTTTCTTGTTTGCGTAGAAAAATTTTTGCGGAAGCTGTTGAAAATAGCTGTTCCTGTTTAATGCGGCTATAAGATATAATAAGATACCTATATTTAATGTAATAAATCCGCAAATTTACCTAGCCCTTAATATATGATACTTTCAAAATAAAACTAGTCCAATCAAACTCATTGGAAGCGAAATAATAATCTACCATTGTCCGTGTTGTCCCTATTGCGGTTTGGTCGAATATTGAGGTACGAAAAAAAAAAACTTATATAACACTTTCTAAATGGCCATTGTCTGGTCAATTCTGTTTGACGATAAAATGACAGCTGTGATGAATGAGTCTTGTAAGGTGATTTGGCGGAAATTATAAGATCAAAAAGGTAAACATTTTTTCTTTACGATCTATGTAGAGCATTTGGCCACGCTAATATTGTTACGAAATTGGAAATGGTATTCAAATCCATTGAATATAACAGTTCTTAAGGCTAGTATGTACATAGTTGTTTAGTTAATAAACTGTATAGAGTTTAAATCATTGATGTCCTTCGGATAATCCTGAATGACTCTTGATTATTATATATTTATTATTCTGGGTATAAGAAAAGAGGTCTTGAGAAATAAGAATAAGAATAGAATATTTCGTTACGGTTTGTATTGGTTATACTATAACGAATTTTATACACGCATTGTTATATATCAGAATGATCTCGAAAGAGTTTCAACGATGAGCATATCGCGCTTTATTTGTTGCAGAAATGGTTGTTTTTTCTTTTAAGATTGCTTGAATGTCACTACATATAACAATTTTGCTTTTCTATAGTCACGCCCCAAAATACATATTTTTCTAAAACTCTGTGCTGCTCTTCAATTATGTCCAACAGTGTATTTCAGCGAGAATTACGTAAATATGCTAGTTCTTTCAGTAGAATCTCAGTATGAAGAAAACGCTTTGGTATTGGAAACGAAACAGATGAAGTAGTTTGTTTTCACTGTATGATTCCTTTTTGGATCCTCACCATGGGGATCTCGCTTAGTATTGATGATATAGGGAAGGTTTAAATTTGGCAAAGTTTCGGCCTTGGAGACAAAAATCAAGAACACATTTCTAATGTCATTTTTTATCTTCTCGCCAGTGACGTACTTCGAAATTTTCTATGACGTTTCGATTCTTTCTGGCCAACACCAACTTTTTTTTATATTTATGGTAATCATATTGGATTTTCATCCTGTTAAAAAGATTTTTTTTTGTCTGAATTCAATCATATTCAACTGCTTAATGGAGAAGTTAAGAAGAATTTTCAATAGAAATACGGAGCACTATTGGGCGGTTCAAAGTCTCAGACAAAATAGAATAAGAATCGCACAACATCATTTTGGACTAAACATTTGGATGGGTATCCTGAGGAATCGTCTCACAGAATTGGTTACGTTTGACGAAATATTAAATAGAGACAAATACATCTCTAGCTTTTTACATAATCTGCCCATAATGCAGCATTTATGAGGAATTCCTTTTGCTGGACTTCCAAATTGTTGGATGTATGGAGTTAATAAATATTAAGAAAGTTGATGATGACCAGCAGGAACCGAAACAACGGCTCTATTCTTGGTCCTTTACTATTCATAATTATGTGAAAGCCATTACTGAATATAATGAATGTCTCGGGTGTTGCCGTAGATTAGGTGTCAATATTTGGTTAGAGTAAGATCATTCAATATAAAAGATGAAAAGCATCGAGATGTTGCCAAGGATACGAGACTTGTCAAAAAAATTATTTTTCAGTCAATATTATGCACAAATATACTCACTTTTTGCTTTTACTTAAATACTAAACCCTTTATTATTTCGACTGATAATGTACAGGGTGTGTCTCTACTGCGTCCAAGTACTTTCTTACTACTTGGAACCAATAATCTCTGATAACTCAAAAACTAATAAAGATAGGTATATGAGACCTTAATACGAATGGATGTAGAATTTTTTGCTGAATTAAATGCTGCAATAAAAACTACTACGAGTACGTGGCATTAGAAAAAATAAAAAATGTAATCTTTGAAGATATCTGAATTGGTTGCTAATTTCTGCATCTATGACGCTTTACGTTCGTTTGCAGAAGTTTGGTACTTTACGCTTCATTGACAAGGGGAGATATGCTACTTGGACGCACTATAGAGAGACACCCTGTACATAAGTTGCTTTAGCAAATGTTATTATTTGGCGAAAGTGTTTCGCACAATACCAAATCATAATGAGCCTAAGTAGTTGTGGGATTAATTTAACAGGAAAGTAAGAAGTATTGACCTCACTTCCAACCACCAATTCTGAAGTAATCTTCAAAATAAGCGGAAACATAAAAAAGAAACAATTTAAGGAAATCGACTAATTAGAAGTTATTAAGTGAATTGCTTCGAATTTTTGTTTTCACGGTCAATCTAAGATGACATTTTTGACGTGGATTATACAACAGTTTCCTTTCGCTAGACGATCGACGTAAAGTTCAACTCGTAATTCTCGAAGTTCTAAACCGTTTATCTGATACCCGCAAACGACCAGTAACAATAACTCTCTTGAAATATCACGACACTCGGCACAGTCGTAAAGAAATATCGACTGGTAACATTGACCCCGTAATATCCGCAAAACTCGACTGTGCAAGAGAATATTGGGTACACACATGTGTCGTAAATACTAGTGTATAATACGCTTGGATCAAGTATGTAGCTTGTAAATGAATGCGTGAGGTTTCTAGTCGAAGATGATCGACGAGATGCAAGAACCGGGTGTAGGCGCGAAACTCGAGTTTACCGATGACTCATCAGACAACCGGCAACAATATTCGGTTTTACAATTCAACGACGTGATCTGGCTCATTATTACACTCGGTTATTGCATCTCCATTCTGAGTTGTTTTGCCGTTGCGTAACATTTAAAATGTCATTGCTTTCGTTAAGACATGCTACGTTTTTTTTTCCCGTTCTGGGTTGAATTTATCGACTGTGTATGGTGTTATTATTCGATATTTATATACCCTGTCGCATTTATTGTTATTTATTGGTGATAATTCGGTTTTCGTGAATTCTTTTTTTAATTAACCTTGTTGATTGAGAAAAAAATAATCGCTGAAGAAATTTCGTGTTGTAAATTGAATGTTGTAAAAATTGTGTGTCCGTTTTTGTAGAATTGCGTTAGATGTTTTGTAATTTGGAATGAATCATTGATTAACCTTATCTAACGATAATTTTTTCAATATCTACATGTATGTATGTATATAAATTTAAAATTTGTCTTTTTTTACAAATTATGTTCTGCAGTAATTGTTAAGTTGTTTAAACATATTGTTAAAAAGTTTATATTTTCTGGGAAATAAATAATAATGATGCAAACAATTTCTGAGGTCCACGAAATTACCACCACCTAGTGGTCTAAAATCCAATTACGGAAAGATTATCAATGATGTGGCAAAAATGCAAAAAATATCAATTAAATACAGAAATTTGATTCATCAGATGTTTGACCACCAAAACCATAAACACATTCACAATTACATATACAAGAATTTTCAGGTACTTTGAAAGGTTGGCAAAAATGATTGAAAATGGAAAACTAGGTAGATTTTTGACTTTTATAATCTAGGCCACCTCTGAAACTTTCTGAAAAGTATAATAAAGTTTGGAAACTCTACAACTAACTACAAGATCGGATAAAAATTAATCGGTGATTGGCATTTTCAGCGTTTGACCACCTTTAGAAGTTACTGAAAAGTATAATAAACTTTGAAAATTTTGTTATGTGTGACTTCAAGGTCGGATAAAAATTAACCGATGACTGGTCAAACGATAATTTTTGATTTCCTTCGATTCTATATCGGTTTAATGCAACAAGTTGTAACATTTTTAGCGTTTGACTATCTCTGAAAATCGCTGATAAGTATAATAAACTTTGGAAACTTTGTAATAGATATCTTCAAGGTTGGATAAAAAAATTAACCGGTGAGTGGTTAAATGATAATTTTCTATTTTGTTTGTGGTTTAGAGACATGATACAACAAATCCTAGCATTTTCAGCGTTTGACTACCTTTAGAAGTCACTGAAAAGTATAATAAACATTGAAAATTCTTTTATATGTGATTTCAAGGCCGGATAAAAATTAACAGGTGGGTAGTCAAACGATAATTTTCGATTTCTTGTGATCTGAAGTCATACAGCAATAAGTTGTACAATTTTTAGCGTTTGACCATCTTTTAAAGTTTGTGAAAAGTACAATAAACTTTAGAAATTCTGTTAGGTGTAACTTTAAGTCCGGTCAAAAATTAACTGGGTGGCGGTCAAACGACGATTTTCGTTGTTTTTTTGTAACCTACGAGCATGTCTCAACAAACTTTATCATTTCCAGCGTTTGGCCACGATGGAAAGTCTGAAAAGTATAATAAAGTTTGGAAATGTTATTATACGTAACTTTAAGGTCGGATAAAAATTAACCGATGAGTGGTCAAACGATAATTTTTGATTTCCTTCGATTCTATATCGGTTTAATACAACAAGTTGTAACATTTTTAGCGTTTGATCATCTCTGAAAATCGCTGATAAGTATAATAAACTTTGGAATCTTTGTTATATGTAACTTCAAGGTTGGATAAAAAAATTAACCGCTGAGTGGTTAAATGATAATTTTCTATTTTGTTTGTGGTTTAGAGACATGACACAACAAATCCTAGCATTTTCAGCATTTAACTACATTTAGAAGTAACCTACGAGCATGTCTCAACAAACTTTATCATTTTCAGGGCTTGACCATGATGGAAAGTCCCTGAAAAGTATAATAAAGTTTGGAAATGTTGTTATACGTAACTTCAAGGTCAGATAAAAATTAACCGATGACTGGTCAAAAGCTAATTTTTGCTTTTCTTCGATATAGAGGCTTAATGCAAGTTGTAACATTTTTAGCGTTTGACTATCTCTGAAAATCGCTGATAAGTATAATAAACTTTGGAAACTTGGTTATGTGTATGTAACTTCAAGGTTGGATAAAAATTAAGAGGTGGGTGGTCGAACGAAGATTTTTTTTGTGATCTATGGACATGGCAGAACAAGTTTAACCATTTTTGGTTAACGATCTTTCAAAGTCATGGAAATTCTGTTATATATAACTTCAAGGTTGGATAAAAATTAACCGGTGGGTGGTCAAACGATAATTTTCGATTTTCTGTGTTTTAGAGGCCTGACACAACAATTTTTAACGTTTTTAACGTTTGAGCACCTCCTAAAGTCTCTGAAAAGCATAATAAACGATATTCGGGTCGATAACCGCAGTGATTAGGCTGTTGACTATCGTTATGGCGAGTTGATAGGAGTCCAGTTTAAATTCTTTGGAGGGACGGTGACATTTTTTCTGAGAGTTGGAATCCGGATCGACTTACCATTCGTTATTGGGAGCAAAGTGATCAACAGCGCAGCATTATAAAAGGCGATATAATGCTGTCACAAAACCATTTGAATACAATTTACACACACAAAACTATACTGCGACATTTGCATAATAGCCAGACATGTAATACAGCTTACGAAGTCACTGCAACTAAGCATTCACCACACATGAAAAAAAAATGCAACTTTAAGACCGGATAAAAATTAATTGGTGGGGGGTCAAACGATGATTTTTGATTTTTTATAGTCTAAACTCTAAAATCATGAGGTTTTTTTTCAACCTTTGGCCATTTCTCGAAATCACAGAAATGTAAGAGGTCTAAAAAATACAAAGCGTTTATTTTGATTTTTTATTCTTGTATTACCATCACCATACTAAAGGTGGTGGAAGTCTATAGAATGACCGGGATGGTATTGGTATGGCCAATTTCAGTTTTGGAAATAGTTAGAAGTAACAATGATACCTTTTTTGGTCAATAATTCACGTACTACCTGTCTGGATCTCGATATTCCGGTCGAATTCTGTCTAACAATCGTTGTAGAACTCCCTTGCGTTCACCGTCTGACCTTCTGGAACAAATCCACTGTGAACAATTTCCTTTGAATCGAAGAAAACGGTCAACAGTGTCTTAATTTTGCTCTTCTGAAAGCGTAATTTTTTCTGTTTTGGCTCTTCTTGTGACTTCCATGTCGCACTCTGACGTTTTGTTTTTGCTTCGTATTGAAAACATCATTGGGACATTTTTAACATGTCAATTGCAATGATCAACTCTCCAGTCTATTTGATCGTTTTTACATTAAGAATGTGTTTTCGTTTAATAATTAAAAAGCGAAAAAAAAATTCTTATTCTTGTAGTTCTTTTTTGCACCGAACCATTCAATTATGGAGTTGGTGTTATATTTCTGAATCCTTTTATCACAGGCGCGAAAAGTTTTTATTGGAAAGTCTTACCTACGAGTTGGTGAAATAGGATACTAGAGGAGGAAGTCGACTTCAATAACAATTTTGATTACACAATCATATCTTTAACATCATCTCTAAAGCTTTGAGGCGTTTCGTCTTAAATTACATTTTCTTCGATTTTTGTTTCATATTAGATTATTAGATCATCTATAGCATCTCTTTATTTATATAGTTGGTGTATGAATATTCATTTATATCAATTTTTAATTACAAACGCAAACATTAATCCACGCGAATCGAATTATCGATTTAAGAAATAAAAAATGTTGTAATAAAAGAAATATATTGAAGTGTTCAACTAACGATTTTCATCTATAACGATTGCTTTGCCTTGAAAGTTTTAAAACTCCGCTAATTTTATTTCGATATTTCGTCGAACTTTTGACGTTTATGTTGCCTACACCGAAAGTAATTTCGAAACTTTTAATGAATACATTGCGTGTTATTGGTTTCTGCCAGGATGTTTAAAAATTTACGGAGCCCTCGATCGTCGTTTTCTTTTTTGTGGAATTATTATAGAGCTGTAATTGGTGATCCATAAATTTATTGCAGTCGTAACATCTTCATAAATATTTAAAAACGAAAACACACGTAATATGGAAATTATGATTTAGTAATTCTGATATTTTCGCGTATATAGGTCACCACCTCGTAAAAAAAATCAAAAGTGTAAAAATAAATTTAGAAGAGCACTGGAATATCTCGACAAGATCCTTTACATCAATCAAAAAATAAAGAATAAAACGTGAATGGTAAGTTATACCTTGAGATATTCGCACTTTTGCTTGCATTGAATTTCTTATATTTAAGATGTCGCTCACGTTAGCGTATTATAATACCTTTATACTACTCCATATGGCTGATGCTATATTCTGTTCGTGCAAGATACGCTTTTACGCAACACCTGTTGGCATGAACGGAAGAAAAATGTAATCGAAAGTCAGGTTTTAGTTTCGCAGACAGATAAAATTATATGCAGACTCTTACTACAGTATCTCGATGACAACAGATGATTGCCAATGGATGAAATGAATCGGTTTAGAGAATATAATATTGTAGAATATATCAGAAAGTTTTAACCCTTTATTGCATCATGTTTCAAATGAACACAATTTTATTAAAAACAAGTAAGACATTATTGGTCATCATATTTAGGCCCTTTTGTAGCGTCCTCTGTAATAACAATATGGGAAGAAATAAACTGCTTCCTACACATCAACAATAACGAGGATTTTGTACGTGGTGGCTAGGAAAGATATAACAAATTCTTTAAAATTAATCCTTTTCGGGAAAGTGTACAAGATTGGTTGAGTGTGGTTCCAATCGAAGCACCAATCGGTGGACAATTAAGCGAAACAATGCCAAAAAACCTCACAAATGGGATTATAAGGTACCAATACCATTCCTATTATTGTGAAACTTGCTCAAATAGTTCCTAAAAATTAAAATCAATTTTTAACCAAGAATAGAAATCTTCCACTTTGTATTGTGTGCTTGTTGTTGTACAATCTGTTGTAACATCGTAATTGGTTCGACTGTCTATGTGTGGAGCAAAAACAATTGTTTTGGAATTCACCAGATCGAAGACAAATGAACTTTTCCACTTGGGTTTCATCAGGAATGATTGATTGTTGTTCGGTCTTTAGCCATTTCATTTTTTAGAGTACGAAGGTTTAATACCCTAACCATACAGGTTTTTAAATTGTTTTAACTAATAAATTTTTGATCCCAAAATGCTGAATGTACCTTGCATTTTATAACAATACACCCAATATCATCGTTGCTTATTTTCAAAATTCGATATTTATACAGTAACCGGCATGAATATTGCAAAATATGGGATTTTTTTATTATTGCAATACCCTAAAAAATTTTTGGGGGGATAGGTTGTGCATGTCTAAGAACCCCAACATTTATTTTGACACATCTCACGTGACCACTAGTATGGCGGTAAATTTGAAAAATATGCCTCGAATCTGCAGAAAGTGAGGTTAGATGACATCATATCCAAAAAAGTTATTTGAAAAAGTTGCTTAGAATTCAAATTTGTGGTCATATGTAAAGTTTTGTAAACATATTTAGAAAAAAATAAAAAACACAATTTTTCTAATATTTTTTCATTGAATTACATATTTCAATTTTTTTCATTTTTATCTGTTTTCTGCCGAACCTCTTTCTTTAAACTTTTTCATTAACCTGGATACAGTAGAATAATGAATTGATTTATTGGGATGACGTTCGTTAAAAATTTCTGCAGTTTTCCTGGTGGTCTTCTAATTATCATCGCAAATTAAGATAATTTCGATTTTTTCTTGGAGCGAAAGTTGAAACGCCATTTTAAGAAGAAAAAAAAAGCAATACGGACACAAACGTAAAAAATAACTTAAAATAAAATGTACAAATTTTAAAAGATACACTAACAAAGATAATATGTATTAGCTGAATGACTTAAACGTCAAAAATGTTATACTCTTAATATTTTGTTTACTGTATCACGGCACACTACATTATTTTGTTGTTTCCAATTTCAAAGCCTAACCAATATGTAAATATCTATTTTTAGAGTTTCATTTATTAGTTGTTCAATACTATTTTTTTTTTAGTGTGTGGTGGGTGCTTAGTTGCATTGACTCCGTAAGCTGTATATTACTTCTCTGGCTATCAATGCAACTCTTGCGGTGTAGTTTGGTGTGTGTAAGTTGTGTTCTAATGGCTTTGAGACAGCATCATATCGCCTTTTATGATGCCGCGCTGTTAATCACTTTGCTCCCAACAGCCAATGGGAAGTCGATCCGCGATTAAACTCTCTGAAAAAATGTCACCGTTCCTTCAGAGAATTGAACCCCGGCACCTATCGTCCTCTCACAACGATAGTCAGCCGCCTAACCACTGCGGCCATCGACCCGTTAGTTATTGTTTAAACGTTTTTGCTTATTTAAATATCCTCATCATTTGCTAAAAGTATTAATTATTTAGTTTATTAATTTTCATAACTTTGAAATTTACTTAAAAACCTTTGCTGCGTGCAATAATACTGTGAAGCTGAATGTTATCAGTTTTGGACTAAGAATTTCCATTTGAATGCAGAAAATAAAAACAAAAAAAAAATTGTATAAAAGTATCATAATGTTTGCTAAGCCGGTTAGAATGAAACTGTTTGTAAAATTTTATTTATTATTTATTATTATCATAGAAAAAACGTACTTTTCAGTTTTCGCTGTGTTAATTAAGCAAAAATTGACCAAATTGTTTGAATATCCGCCAAATTTAGAAATATTACTACAGTTGAGCAGATAAAAATAAAAAAAAAATGAAAATATGTAATTCAATTAAAAAATATTTGAAAAATTGTGTTTTTTAATTTTTTCTAAATATGTTTACAAAACTTTGCATATGACCAAAAGTTTGAATTCTAAGCAACTTTTTCAAATAACTTTTTTGGATATGATGTCAATTAACCTCACTTTTTATAGATTCGTGGCATATTTTTCAAATTTACCGCAATATTAGTGGTCACGTGACGTCTGTCAAAATAAATTTTGGGGTTTTTAGACATGCACAACCTATCCCCCAAAAAATAATTTAGGGTATTTCGATAATAAAAAAATGTTGCAATATTTATGCCGGTCACTGTATATTTTTTTAGTTTAATTAAAAAAAATCTACGTAAGCAACAAATTTATATAATACTGTCGCACACAATGATTGTACCAGCTCATACAAATATATACATATGTATTAATATGTGTATTTATATATATAAACGTTGAGGTAGGTTATTTATTTATTTTCGAATACAAAACCATCGTATCGTACTGACGATGATAATGTACCATGTAAACACGGCCTCTAATGACAATCATACTTATCGAATATTTAAATATTTGAAGAGATAATTTCCTATGGATGTCGTATCTGTGTAAATATTGGGTCAAGAAGGCGACGATATTATAACAGAATGTTAAAAATAACAAACGCGTCGCTGTGAGAACTGGACGTTTTCTGAAAACGAAATTTATGACGCTTTTAAAAAGGAGCAAAGCTTGAAAAACAAACACAAGATGACAGAACTTATTAATATGTGTAATATGTAAAGAAGTTTTCACACCAAAAATTGTAACCATTTATTTAAATGCTAGCTGCCAGCCAACAACAGCATCTCTATCAATGCTGACTGAGTTCTGGAAACGTTCTTTTTCATTTCGAATTAATTTATTAACATCGATCACGGAGAAGGTGGATCCCTAATCAACTATTAATAATACAAGTAGGTATTGTTTGTAATATACTGTTAGGAGATAGAAAACAAAAGAGCTTCACAGTTTATATAAACAGAGTATGTATTAAACGCAGTAGGTTGTAACTACCGGACGTTAAGCAAACACAATGCGCGTCGATTTAGGCGGCTGAGTAAGTGCGGTTGAAGTGGTTATTGTGCTGTCCAATACCTTTCACTGTGGTGAGCTTGTAATAAAAGGCTAACGGTACAGTGTATATAAGCTGCAGTATAATGTAATGTGCGCGAAGATGGTACAGTATAGGATAGAAAATCACGGAATGATGGAAAAAAAAGGAACGGAAGGAGATGGTGAATCATCTTCATCATCTTCTTCTTCTTCGAGAGTAAAATACTTTAAAGTGGTTGTATTGATGAAATAGCGGGAGAAAATATGTGCGTGGAGTGAAAGTAAAGTATTCGTTAGTATGCTTGTGGTTTTCCTGAAATAGAATTGAGATATATTATTAAAAGTTTAACTTCATTGTTTCATTTTGTTGTAGAATTTCAATTCCTTTTTAGGATATAGCAGAAAACACACAAAATATTGCCGGGAAAAAATCCGTATTGGACGGTTAAGCTAATTTGCAATTCAAGGTTGCTTTCATTCAAACGATTAACTGCTAATATCTCCGGTTATGTATGTGGCATCACTATGCCAGCTCTACTAATGGTTGATATGGACATGTGTGACTTTGTTTGGCGCAACGAATAATTTCACATCTTGTCCAGAAAACAAACAAAATTTCAGCATGTTTCATTATTGAATCAACAACTTCATGAACCTAATTTCACATAACCAGAGCTCAACCAGAATATAATTATCTCTCAATGGCTGCATGTGGAAATCTTAGAAACATTTTAAATGATTTCGATTCTCCCTGATATCAGACTTTGAGGAAGGGGTCTTCTAAATTGATTTGAAGATCCAGCAGTTACATCATAGATTGATGAAATTGTAATTCCTTTTAATTCTCTACTTGGAATCATGGTGCTTGGTCTCTAATATTTTTTTTCTCTGTTGGGGAAGAGCTGAAGAAACAGTTAAATTTTTTCTGTCTTGTGTTGTTACAACATGAGTAGGTCGATCTGTGACTAAACACCGAAGATCGTCAACGTTAGTGGATACTCAAATACTTCATTATTTATGTGTTCCATAGTTGTAAAAGTACGCAAATATCTTTTTCTATTCCGGTGCTATAAAGTTCACTTTGCGACACCCGTTTCGGTTGCATAAAGTAAAATAATACATATGTAATTGTCAAAATATAAGCCTTTAATCTAACAAACAAATGTAAGAGGTTGTACAGAGAATACAAAACACAGTTACGAACATTTTATTTACGCTAATTAACAATATTAGTGGGATGATAGGTTTTCTGATGTTTCTATTGAAATTTACTTCTCATGTTGAATAGTACAACTGTTATATAAACGTTTACTGTAACACTAGAAGATTCGTGTGCATTAATAGAGATTCCAGGCAGATTTTGGGAACACACTATGTTTTGTGTAAATTCTTGTTGATTTATATTGACTGACACATCATTGCCAATTGTATCAGTAGTCGATGGATTGTGAATGATTTTAGTGGATGTATTAGGTAGACTAGACAGTATTTGAACAACTTCAACTTTTTTCATGGTGGAATTATCAATCTAACCTTCTGCCACTGCTGAGGATTTCCATCCTCCATGGCACTTAATTGTTATTAAGTCACCTCCACTATTAGCCAAGTGTGTCATACTGGAACATCTACAGCAATGTCCAGTGAAGAGCTCAGGATTAGGTAAATTTAAGTAAGTAGCAATATTTTTTGGTACTTTTCCTATGGTATTAATACCAATTGGACTATTCACGCAAGATCCATTTCTATATTGTAGGAAGAAGCGTTTATGTGTAACATGGCTGGGGATAATAAATTGTCTTGGAATATAAGTTTTAGTTTTTGACACTGCAACCATTATGACATCATTTTTAAACTGTACATCATTTAAAGTCATGTTCGTTATTTCCTCATGAGGGCAAGCTCCATTATAGCCTATTATAAGGATAATCTAACAGAATATTAATATGACTATCATAACAAAATAATGTGAGAAAATTAGATGATGTTCTTATTACTTACTTTCATCGCTAAATATGTTTTATTATCAACTTCTATTATAAACTAGTTTATATGATCTATTTCTAAAATCTTGGATTTCTTAGACTTGTAGCCTTCAGATATTCTTTTAAAAAAAATCCAAGAAGCCTTGGAAATTTTGAGATATCTATACATTTATAAATGTTTAAACAACAACGTAATATTGAATATGTAGATCACAAGGACGATGCCTTTTTTATCTTGCTTTCTTTGAAAAAATAAGCAATTACTACATTTTCCGTAATATTCACAATATTGGCAGTTTTACACCAACTGAAAAAAAGAGCTGGTATTGCTTTTCATAAATATGTCGAGACTTTGCTGGCAAACGATTTTCTAAATTGTCTTCTCCTATTTTGCGAATCTCTGCAGGCGTGCAGTTATTTATTTCTTCCATTTTGTTGATAATTTGAAATAATTTATTGCATAAATCAGACTAAATTTTAAACAAAATGACATATAACACCGCCAATATTCAAATATTTAAATTGTTTTACTTAACAATCCGAGTAACCAACTTCAAAAAAAGAAAATTTCTAAAATGTTCGAACAAAACATGTCCCTCATTTTAATCTATTTTAGACTTTGTAATAACTGAAATAGGAAAAATAGTATAAAATACACGTTTCATAAGCCATTTTTGCGCACTTGTTGAACTTGAACGCGTGTGCAAAAATCGTGTCTTATGAAATTTGTATCTTAAATGAAGCATTGCTTTGATAAATAGTTTATTGATCTTTCACTGTGAGACGGAGGCAACACCCATAGAAATAAGAGGAGGCCTTCCTTTGCAATTTGTCTTTCTACCCATGATTTGGGGCATGTAATTTGATTTAGTGTAGCGACATTCTTTTTCTGTTAGCCTGTAGCACATTTTGCGATAAGTTTTCACAATATCAGCTTCTACACGAAAAAATCTGGTCAGTAACAGTTTGTCAGGAATTTAAGTTAAATCGTAGTAGCCGGGATTCTAAATTTCTGTAAGTTGGTGGCAATGTTCTAAATAAATAAGTCACCTATCAAACAATATTCAAAATATCATCAAATGAATTGGCAGTTAAAAAAATAATCATGACCAAATATCTTGAAAACACCAATTTATCGACCAGAACTATCTGATAATTGCTATCATTAGCAATTTCCGTAAACTTCAGACAATTGATAGAAAACCTGGATCGGGTCGGAAAAGCGGTGCAGTATCTCCAGGCATGAAAAGACGTGTTATTGCCATTTTCACGAAACATTTCCGTTAAGAAAAGTGGGGAAATCTGCGTCATACTTGCAGAAATGTAAGAAAAGCACTTACAAAGTAAAAAATGGCTTAAACAGAACAGAAAAACAAAATTTGGTAGCCAAAACACAAATTTGCTTCCAAATTCTTGGTGTGACAGGAGATCTGCTCCTGCGATAAGAGAAGTGATAGTTTCATCACGACTGGTACCATTAATAAAGAGGAGCATAACAGAGTGTCTTGAAAAACGTTTATATTTTTTTATTGGGCAACACGAAGGCTCTACTTTGTTTTATTCCAATTTAGCCACCGCACATTTTTATTGCAAAACTGACTTTAGATTGGTACCGTACCATCAAAGACGACCGACTATCAAAAACGAATAAGATTTTTTCCTGCAAAAATGCAATCGAGCTTTCTCCAAAAATGTATTTATACGGAAATGGAAAAGACTTGAAAAAATATAGACAGTACTACCATTCAAACCATGATGAGCCGAGTCAAAACATATCACTAAAGTAAGATTTATATGTTTATGATGGACCAATTAGATGTAGACATTTGACAATGTACCTAGTAGTTGGAAATTATATACAAAAATAAAATTTATTTTACTCCTACTCTGACTAGATTTTTTCGTGCACAAGCTTGGGATTTGCAATCGAGCGTTCTCCAACATCTGTAAAAGATTAAATTCAACATTAGGATTACATTTAATGAACGTAATCTTGCGTCTAAGTGTTGCTCTGTTAATGCCATCCTCTTTAGCCGCACTTCTTATACTTCATCCTTCTTTAACTAGAGTATTTGGTTTCTTCATATCGTCTTCCTTATAGGAGCCTTACATGTTTTAACCATAACTGAAAAAAAGTTGTTTGAATCTGACTCATACTGTCCCATTATTGCTTGGCTATTGGTACCCCATTAACAGTTCATTAAACACTGACAATATTAACAGTAATGACTTCAAAACGGAACCTTGTGGGACACCCAAATTCATTTTCTTTGCTCACTCCTATATCTAGCATTACATTTTATTGCTATTTATATGTGTTCATTTTGTGAAGCAACAAATATATATCATAATAATAGAGGTCTCAAAACTTTACCCTGTGGTATTCCACAATTTTAACTTAAACTACATATGATGACATAGTACGTGAGAACAGTTTTATTATCGGGAAACTACATATGAGGCGCGATACATACAGTCTCACACACTTGAGTAATATAAATTAGCATATGTGTATGTATGCATTATTATTTACTATTATTGATTATTGACAGTAACAAAAAATTGTATATTAATGAGAAATTGCGTTCTACATACACATTCGCGGATAACCTAGCGTGTACGATATTAGAAATAGAAATGAGGAAGTTAAAAAATATTAATATCTTGACATGTATGTATACATTGTATGGCTGTTGCCTGTGTAGCTAGCGGATATTCATTTACTGCCGCGGTATGTAATTTTAGTAAAAGGTCTTTGGAGAGAACTCAGCATAATATAGCCAAGGTCTGCGGCAGCGTGTAAAGACACCAACACCGGAGCTTACGACACTGTATAATACAATATAGTCGCCTTGCCAGCAAGAGATAAGTTTCACAGGTTTCAACTCTAGTTAAAATATAAGTGAGTAACGAGTCGTTTTCATATTTTGAGATCGGATCATTTTTATTTCTTGATATAATTTCGCGTAAGTTTTTTTTTTTTAGAGGAAAACAATTTAATTTAGACCAAAGTGGAATTTTTTTTAGTACATAAACAAGAAGTTGATAGCAAAAGTATTTGTTTTCGTACAAATAATTCAAACCTATAAAGTTAATAACAGCAAAATTCCATTCTAAGGAAAAAACAATCATATCGGTAATATTTATCACGAGAAGTAATTACTGTTACACATTGATTCGGCATCGAATTCTTTATGATATTTTGATTAAGATTCATACCTTCATTTTTGTAATATTTTTAAAATTATAAATGTTGCAGAAAACTTTTACATCACGAAACTATTTTCGCATTATCGTGGTCGTGAGTTTATTGAAATAAAACAGATTGTGAATCTTTAATTTATCTGCAGATATAGTTAGTTTTCTTTAGTCACGCATTACTACAATCACCCACTACAGAACATTCTACATACTATTTTATTTTAGGGCTCATTCGATACTTCTGACTAATTAGAATTTTTGAAACATTTTTAATAATTCTTCATTTTTATACTTTTCATTCCTAAACTCCCCTATCTCAAGGAGATACCTCTTCTGGCTATGAGGTTGAAATTGTAATTACAAAAAATTAGGCAGCAAGACAAGACACTATATGTACATGACTATTGGTCGTATGTTACATGGATCAGTAACTTAATGTTCAAGCAGAGACACAGACAAAATTTTTGTTTGGGAATTGGCTGGAGTCGTTTTGGGAAACTGAATCACAATATATTTGGAGTTATTGATTTTGGTCTTGCAGTTGGACGTCCAGTTGCAGCGTGAATAGACATCTCTTCTCATTCTCTTAATGTGGGCAGATCGTTCATAAAAATTAGGAACAAATCAGAAGCCAAAAAGAACCGCTACCGAACTAATAAGCCTGATGATATTAGAATTAATTCAGTAACACTATTCCCAAGATTTCACTGACGCCTTAAAAATGCCAGATAGTGTTATTCTATATAACTGAAAGTCTTCCTTCGTTATTTTGTCTTTTCCGAGATTCAGTTTTAGAGCAGAGAGCAATTTTCTCTTCTCTTTCTCAGGTGACAATTTTTGCGAAAAATGCTTGGACACGTCGATTTTTATTTTTGAATACGGATTTTTTTGTGGTAAATTCATATATACAGGGTGGCCCAAAAATAAGTTACGACCTTCAACTTCATTTTTTCAAATGGAATGACCTATTTTTTATTGTATTTTTGAATTCTTTATCAAACTCTAAGTATGTCTTATGTACGCTGTCCTACACCTAAATTCAACAATTATCGAGAAATATACGATTTATAATAACTAAGACCATATGTCTAGGAATTTTTTTCTATTGTACAAAACATCCCATTGTTTTTTTTTAATATTGGTATTTCTGATTACTGACTTGCCACCGTTAAGTCACACTTCAAATTGTAGTTACTAATTTATGACATGGACATATGGTCTTAGTTATTATAAATCGTAAATTTCTCGATAATTGTTGAGTTTAGGTAGGACATGGTACACAAAACATACTTAGATTTCGATAAAGAATTCAAAAATACAATAAAAAATAGGTCATTCTATTTGAAAAAATGAAGTTGATGGTCGTAACTTATTTTTGGGCCACCCTGTATATATGAATTTACCACAAAAAGATCCGTATTCAAAAATAAAAATCGACGTATCCAAGCATTTTTCGCAAAAATTGTCACCTGATTTTTTATCGAATTTGTTCCAGTTAAAGTCCCCACATTGTATATTTATATACCATACGTCTTTAAATTATTTTTAATCTCAATCCAATCACTAATGACAATTCAATAAAAAGATGTGACAAATTGAACTAGGAATTACTATGATCAACAAATATAAATCCATGGCAATCTATCAAATTCTGTTGCGTAACCCACAGCACCCCCCTTACCATACCTATGTTGTGATGAACCACCTTAAAAAAAGCGAGTGATTGCCTATAGAGTTGCATATTTGTGGTTAGAACTGCTGAAAGCAAGTGTGAACGTCGAGTTTGAAACACAGAACATTTGAGTAAATTCAAATATGGTTTACAGTATAGTGCAAAAAGCGTACACGATTGAATTATTCTTTTCGGAGTGGAGTGCGAATTGATAGAATTTGGGTGTACAGCCAACGTGCATGTTTCGATGATTTTAGAGAGCACTTTCTAGAGTTAGCTAAAATTCCTAAAGATTTTTGTAATTGCCTTTTCAATTGTGTTGGTATGTTTTGTGAGCTTGGTTCCGTGGATCATAGATTTCTCAAGAGATTGGACTTTCTTATGGAACATGTGCGAAAATTGTAAAGAAAAACTTACTCATGCATCCGTATAATGCAATCACATCTGGCGATTTTGCTGGTAGACTAATACTAAGATGATGATCTGCTAAATTTGTCATTTTTCTCTGATGAAGCATGGTTTTATCTTTCGGGGTATGATTAATTCCCGAAATACTCGGATGTGAAGTAGTGAAAATCCTCATATTTTTGTAGAATTTTCTCCATACTGCGAAGCTTGGTGTTTAGCTAGCAGTTTCTTGCCGCAGAATTGTTGGCCTTATTATTTTTAATTTCACAATTAATTCTGAGAGGTATAGAAACATTCTGAATGAATTTATTGAACAGTTGCATGAAGATGAATTGCAATATGGATACTTCCAAGGAGATGATGCAACGGCAGACACAACACGAGAAAAATTGCTTTTCTTCGTGAGTTCGGATCATAAGTTTACATACGGAAGTTGAGTTTCCACCACGATCACCTTGTTTGACAATTATGGATTTTTTCGTGTTTTCTTACCTAAAGAGTAGAATATTTAAAACTCCTGTTGCTAATTTGCAAGATCTGCGACAAAGAATTATTGACGAGTGTGCATTAATACACCCAATCACCTTGGGAATTGAAAATAACGGACAACAATTTCAACATTTGCTTTAATTTTGCTTTTGTTTTATTAATAAAATCTTGAATATCAGCTAAACTTGTTGGTTTATGTATATTTAAATCAAATCCCATATTTATTGATGTTACGATGACTTTGTCAAAATAATTTTCAAAAGTTAAGGTTATCTTCAAGTATGCTAATATGGATTAAGTTCAGACATATATTTTCAATTTCAATGCCATCTTGGACCTAGAAACTTTATGATATCGCGGTGTTTAACATTTTTGAGACGAATTATTTTCAACATTTGGTCTATCCATTATTGTTGCCAGAAAAAAAATCTGTTTGGTGAAAAGCCGTTCCTAGAAGCTTACTGATATTGTTATTGTATATAGTCATGGAGACTCTAGGGTGGCTCAAAATCAAACTTTGACACACCTTTGACTGGTGAATATAATTTGATATCGAGTGTTTGGAGTTTGTGCTTCGTTTGTGGTGAAAAAAATCAGAATTACAATTCCATTATTTTTTACAAAGTTAATTGTTGTCCTTGAGCAGTAAAACTTTACGATCATTGGAACATTTCACGTGGTTTCCAAATTGTTGCAAAACTGTTGGCATTAACATGCAGTACAACCATAAAAAGAAAAATGTGGTTCCAGATAGCATTAAAATAATTACAAACTGTAATTAATGTGTGCCTTGTCTAACTTGTTTTACACTCACGCTTGATACCAGTCAATCCCAATAATTTGATTTTCGTTTCACTGTTGAGGAAAGTTTTTTCTCGTTCCACAATGCAAATTCAAAAACGAATTTGTGATTAGCTCTGGTGTTCAAGCCACACAAGACATTTTTCGTACGATATGTCGATATTCTGGTACAAAATCAGCTCTGGGTTGTTCGTTATTTTCTCTGGATTTAATCGAATAATGTCTAAGAACCATTTCGTTCTTGTTCATTGTTCTTGTTGTTTTGATTTGTACAATAATAACATCTGACGCAAATAAAAAACCTTTGACCTAAACCGACTTGAAATGTAAGTTTATTACTAACCTAAAAACTGTACAGTTCACTTAACATATCACTTAAAAGTCTAGTTTTTGTGACACTGGTGTTTATTGCAATTATGACCATGGTACAGATTTTCTTAAGAAAATAAATTTTATATACATACATGAAAGATCGACGGGACTGATAAATTTAAATACAACATAAATTTGTAGCTTTTTATGACACAATAAAATTTAACAAGTTTGTTCTTGTGAAATCTTTTCTATTATAGATTTTATTTCTTTAACGAATTCTTTCTTCTATATCTCTCACTGATCAAATATTTCATTTTATACAACTTTGGAACGAAGATTGAAGCCGTGAAGAAGATGCTTCTTTTCCAGATGTTTTGTAGTTTTAAAGTAGTCTTTGAAATATACAACAAAACTAATATTTCTGGTCCAGAATGTTTCCTAGTTGTGACGTAATAATATTGCTTCTATATTCTGCAATAAACATTATTATTAATAATAATATAACTAAAGAAATACTTGGTTTTATAACGTCATTTCTGCATAACATTAGTTCATGCGCGGTTGTTTTTAGACGGCAATTGTTGAAGTAAATGCTGCAATAAATCTATTTCTAACAAAACCTTTTATTAGTGTTTATCTTTTGAATGACGTTTCTAACTTTTATTACCATCTCGAATACACTGTAGCCCCCGCAATTTTCAGTCGTAAGGCGACGTTTGTTAACGATTCCTTGCTCACTCAATTAATGTCTAGGATCATTCATGAGTTACAAAGTTGTATTTATCTCGCATAATACAGTTTCGTAATAATTGAATTTCTTTTTCTAAGAATTTTGTTTTGATGCATTCGGGTACTTCACGTACCTACATACCTACGCAATGATCATGACAATTTGTTCAAATTTATTATCCAACTCCTGAGAATTTTACGTGCATTAAAACTGGTTTTACATTAAATACTATGTATTATATACATACATACATACGAAAGAATAATATTGCTTTGAGAGTGCCCTACATAAACACCTGGGCGATCCTTACAATTAATTGCAATTAATTATCTGCCATAAACGTACGTACTGGATTTAGATCTTTAATGCAGATAAACTGTTCTCTCCGAATAACCAAAGAAAACTTTTACTAATTAATTGAGTCGTTTGTTATTGGTTTGTTATCATGCTAGTTCTATAGAACATTTTTTTTTGATTGCTGAATAGCCTTATAATTAGATAAATTTCATCCAGTTAACGCATTGCATTAATAAACACAATTATAGTCTATTGTATGCTGTAATTAATTTTATATACGAATTTTGATCAATCTTATGTTTTTAGAAGCATTAAACATTACATACAATGTATGTAAAAATATTGTGTACTTGAAATTAAGTACGAAACAGGGCTAAGATTTTTTTGCACACAATAAATGCTCAATTTCTGAATTAGCATGTGTTACCTTTAACTAATCAGCTTTTGACTTGTAATTTCTTATTTTTATGGGACATTCTAGGTGATAGTTAAATTTACTCGAATGATTAATGTATAGAGGAGAAATTTATTGTTACGTTGTTTTTTCAACCTCCCAAATATTATCGTTCTAACTACTTTTTTCTCACCGCGATTTTTGTTCTTATTCTATGAGAGTTTTAATATCAAGGGAATCTATTTGACTGTTAGGTTGTCGATATGGGCATCTCGGCAGCATGACACACTATTTTTACCACCTTTTTTCATCTAGCTTTATATTAATTGTTTGGTACTTTGTGGGTCAAAAAATGCAATTAGAGCTTTTTTGTGTTTAACTTCTACACCAAGACATCAATTTAGGAAATGTGTTGGGATGCAATGAAATGTTTAATTGCCATGATGCTCTGATATGAAATTGCTAAATTTTAGGTATGGATTTGCGTCATTTAATTACAGGGAAAACATAAAGAAGATAAAAGTATTAAGATGGGAAACTTTAAATTTGATGAGGTTGATAAATTTAGATAAATTGGGAATCATGATATCAAATGATGGAAGTAGAGATCTGGAAATAAAAGGAAAAAATGATGGATCAAATAAGAGCCTTTGATTGCTAATAAGAATTTGTTAAAAAATAAGAATATTAATAAAAAGATTAAAATAAAGTTATATAACACGTTTTGATTAGACCAGTGATAATGTATACAGCAGAGACGATGACAAAAGAAGGATGAGGAAAATCTAAGAATACTAGAGAGGAAAATTTAAGAACGATAACGGGGCCAGTTAAGATAGCAGAGAATGAATATCGAATAAGAACGAATGATGAGCTGCAGCAAGAAATTAATGGTGATGATATTGTGAAAAGAATTAAAAGGCAAAGAATAAAATGGTTGGGAGATATATGGAGTTAGATAACTGGAACCATAACAAAGATGTTATTGGACTGGAGAGGAGAAGGGATAGACCAAGATCCAAATGGTGGATGATTAGAAGATTTAGAAGAGCAGGTTGAACAACTGGCAGGAAAATGTTAGGATAGGAGAATGTGGAAAGAAATAAGCCAGAGGAATGAAGATACAGAATGGAGACCGATCCACTCCGGAAAGGAGGATTTAGAAACTTAAGAAGCGGCGAAGCCTCAGAAGGGGTGTTAAGCCACCATTCTTATTTGGAATGGAAGAATAGGTAGATTACCTAAAATTGTGAGGTTAAGACATTTTAGATCACATCAATGAGACCACATTTTCAAAAAAGATCAAAATGAGGAAGTAGGTTGAAATATCGTAATTTTAAAACCTAATCAGAACTACACAAATTGAACTTCGAGTGCAAAAGGGAGATGTTAACATTAGAAACTTCTTACTTGTGGAACAGCAGACATAACCTAGAATGACAGAAGATACCAACAAGAAATAATGGCAGGACACGTTAATAATAATGAGACGGGAAAGGAGTGTATACTCGGGCTAGGCGATACCGACATCTTTGGTATCGGGTATCGATACCAATCGAGGTATCGATTACCGATGTATCGATTCCGTGCTGAAATCGGTTAAGTATCCGCAAGTATCGATTCCGATACTGAAATCGATTCAAATTGATTCTTGAATCGGTATCGATGAGTTGATACCTTGGAATCGATACCTAGGACTGATTTGCAGCTATAGATTTTTTCAGGTTGATTTCAATAATTATATTCAACATATCTACGGCATCAAATGTACAATATTATGATACTTTGGCTTTTTTATAACAATTATTGTTAGTTCCATAAATATTTGTCTAAAAATGATTTTTTACGATACCGTTAGTTGTTACGTAGTTGTTGAGTTCAGGTTGATATCGATACGATGTTATCCAGGTATCAGCGAGTCGATACCAGTAATGGTATCAAACACTATCGATACTTCGCCCAGCCCTAGTGTATACTCACAAGCAAAGTAACAAACTTGACGCAATCGGAACCAAATAAACAAGTGATACACAAGCTATGGAACCTAGGTTAGTGGAAGATATGTTATGAAGAAGATGTTGAAGTTCTGAATTGCGAGGTTTTAAATAAAATTGGCCGAGCGAAAGCTGACTGTTCGAATCCGACAAAACTGTGATTTCTGCAAAAAACATTTTTTAGGTGCTGAGGCACATTTCTAACATTAGGAGTTTGTCAAGAGACAGAATTGAGTGGCGATTATGACTGCTGATGTTCATGTAGAAATATTACAAAACGTATGATACTATTTCGTTTCTCGATGAAGAAAGCCCACTGAAATGGATTTTTATACAAAATAATAATCCAGACCATACGTCAAGTAACTCATTCCTTGTTATTATTCATAAAATATGAAGTTATTTCCGTTTCAACCCTCGTAACAGAAGCATTTAATAATATGGATTTTTCATACATGTATTTTAAAGATATGTGTAATAGTGTTACTCATGTCCAACTCATTGCACGTGGTCTATGTTAATACTGTTTGCAATGCTTCCATAACTCCATAGCTTCAATAGGTGTGTTACTTTATTTTCTTCATGGTCTTGATTTTCATTTTCGCTCTCGTCTAAAATATTTTGCACATCTTTTTCGACTTCAGTAATATCACTATTCCATTCTTCACTGACATCCGAAGTGGACTCATTTTTTGTGGTTCATTTGTTTTTAGTAAGATAACAGCATCAATTACGGTATCATCTTCATTAATTTTCCATTTTCTTCTTAACTCGCTCAAAGGCATAATCTTCTTCGTCAAATGCTGCATTTTTATTCGATAATACAATGTTCGAACATTTTTTAATAACCGCCGGATTTAGTTCATCCCATGCTGATGATAAATTAATAGTGACATCTATTAGGGAAAGCTTTTTAAGACCTTCCTGTATATATGCAGAAAAGTTTGATAAGTCTTAGGAGGCTTTTGGAGGGTGTGATGGAGCATTGTCCAAAATGAGAATAGCCCTTTCTGGAGCGTTTTGATCTCGTAAAAACGTTTTGCCCTAAAAATGCTAACAATTTAAAACAATGTTTCATTAGTGAAGGTCAGAGCAAGCTCGAATTATTGGATTGGATAGGATTGCTTTAAACTCTTAAATAAAGGTATTTAATATACAATTTGTATTGCTGATGTTACCGCATCTTGCGCGTAGTTTACACTACAGAACACACAATGAAAAAGTCCATTTTAAATTAATTCGTTAATGAATAAACTTATCAATAAGATGATGCAAATTATTATTAAGAAAATAGTGTATAAAGTTTAAAACTAAACTACATGATCGTCTTGCTGTAGCAGGTAATGTTGTGGTTCCAACTGTACAGTTAGACCACTTATGAATGCACTTTTAAGGTACATAATTTTAACATTCTAATAAGTACCTGTTACTTCTAAAGATATTATACCAAAAATTAGATAGATTAACCGACAAAGTATGTATTTACGAAGAGAATTTTTTTAAAATAGTATTAAACACCTTTACTTAGTAGTATTCTTTTGTAAATTCTTAACTTGATTTGATATTCAAATATTCCTGGAAGTGTATGTAATTCGCGGCCACAATCTTTCTAGTATCTAATTTTCGCGTACAGACTATAATAAACTTTTACATAACCGTTAGGAGACTATGTACATACGAGGTAGAATTAGCATTTTACTTTAAAGTAATGGTCACGATTGAAATTTTCCAACAAAGGAAACGCAAAACGTTAACATAGGCATCCTTTCATTAGAGCCAATATAAACTTTTTATTATAATCATTTCTTCATTTTAACCATCGAAGTTATAAATATTGTCAACAATAGTACGTATCCGCTCTCGGAGAAGTTTAACGACATTCTGATGGTAATCTATTCTATAATTAACTTTCGAGAAATTGCTTATATTGTCGAGGTAAATGCCTACATAGATTCATTATCTTTTCTATGTTTATATGCAACAGACGGTAAATTGAATTAACATTGACTAACATGATTACTTTTCTTTACTTCAATTCACACGATGTTATATTTTATCCTCCTAGTTTAAATATAGTCTTAATTGTCAAGTGTAAGTGCCAAAACGTCTCGAATTGATTCGTCGTGATTTACAGCCGAATGACATATTCTTCGAGTACTAAATATAAATGGAATTGGCAGCGGTTCACCTCCTGAGAACGGTTCCCTACTATAAGATTCGCCAACAAAAATCTTTTTATTATGCCATTGATATTTCGAGTGACGCTTAGAATAGAGAAAGTAAATGCGAGAAAAGGCGAAAATAGAACGCGGAAAAAAGGTCACGACGAACGTGTTTGGCGAGCGGAGAAAAAGAAGAGGACGTGGCGTTACAACGGAAATCATATTCACGAAGGGTTATATATTCGGTGGAAGCGAGATACGTCCTATATTACGTAGCCGTGGAATGAGAGGTGACATTTTGCCAACTCAATATGTACTTGGCAACAAGTTTTCAGCAGTTCATCTTATGCTAGATTAATATTGCGTTTGTTTTTTTTTTGTTCACCGAGTCTCTCAGATGAAATTCTATATTCCCATTGTCATTGGTGTTGTAATTGGCGGAGAGAGCTACTAACACGAGTTTGTGTTTCCTAGACCGTTTAGGTGCCAAGAATATGTCGTATGATGATTCATGTAAATTTGAGAATTGTTGTTGTTTTGGGGATTATTATGCTTGGAAATAATTTCGAATTGTGTATTAGAGTGCAAATTATCGGCGTGAGGATATCATGTTTAATAATAATAATAATTTAATGAATTAGTAAAGGAAAGAACTTAAGAAATTTGGAAAGAGTCACATGAGATAAAATAAAAGATTTGGTAAAATTGGACTTTATAGCCAAGGATTTTGCATCTGGAAAAAACACATGATGTAATAGTGTGGTTTCATCTTAACCAATGTTTTTAGTCATGCCAGTTTAACCGATTTTCGTTAGTTTTTCATTCTGTGTCTGCTGCTTTTGCCACTTGATCGTCAATTTGGAACACTCGGCTAGTCAGAGTTTTGGGCGGAGGCATGTCTGGCTCCACCTTCGCTCACTACAGAATTCTTCGATCTAAAGTTTCGGTCAAAAGTTTTCGTGACCAGCGTCGTCTAAATTAAGTCAAAGTAGGAACGTTGGGGGTGTAACAGTCATCTGTAACGTGCAGTTTTACGTTGAATTGACTTTCTTGAATAGTAGTGCTGCACCAAGTGAAAGAGTCACCTCACGGGTGAGAATAAGTCGGAGAAACTTAGTGCTTAGGGGTTCAATTCTCTGAGAGATGGGTGACATTTTTTCAGAGTATTGTACCCCGATCGATCTACCATTCATTGTTGGAGGAAACTGGCTAACAGCGCAGCATTATAAAAGGCGAGATAGTACTGTAACAAGGTAATTGAAAACATTTAAACACACACACAAATTACACAGCAAGAGTTGCAGCGACATTCAGATGAGCAATACAGTTTAAGAAGCCACTGCAACTAGCTGTGTGTGGAAAAGTTAGCTTAGAGTCTCTTTCGTTCGGGTGGCGCTATCCAAATTAATGGTCACCACTACCGCGTGATTAAATGCTGTTTGGAAGGTTTTTTCGGCTGTGTGTGACCACAAAGAGCTGTTGGTTGCAGCATGGATACTAGACTGCACTCTAATGTATTACAGTGAGTCTTCCTAATCATCTCTTGATAGATGAGAGTTATGTATGAGTAATAAAAAAGAAACTAAACACTAGTTTTACTCGTGGAAGTTTCATTTTGTGTCCTTAGCCCCCTCCTGTAACAATCTTCCTTCGTTCGCTTTGTTAAGTTCGATTCTTTGTATGATTTGTATCGTTGCTGCTTCCAGTGCATCTGGCATCTAAACAGCGAATGTCAATACTCCTTACCTGTGTTTTGGAAATATAAAAACCTAAAACAAAAAAAAAAACAGATCGCCAACCCAGATCTTAGAACCAGATTTTGCCATAGAGCCGCTAGCCTTTCCCGAGATTCCCAAAAAGTCTAGCGATTTGGCTGGTTGGTTACTTTACAATTACGGACTACTTACCACTCTCTTTTGTCTGCTTAACCGCTCATTCGATGCTGGACTTGTATCTATCAGAAAACATTTTCATCCTAGATGATGGTATTAGAGTTGGGGCGGTTATGCTTTTGCAAAAACCTTATGGCCACATGCGAGCTTGTTCGCAGATAAAGTTCAGCCCAGTGGCGTTGGAAGTGGGAATGTCACTAGTGTAGAGTATGAAAAAGCGTAGGCCTCAGGAGAGAACCCTACTCGAGCTACAGGTTGATTCGTACAAAATGAGCATTCATGCCAGTGAATTAATGAAATATTGACTAGAAAATACTGGTGCGTAAGATTTATTATCATCAGCTGATCTCGTGTAGTAAAACAGAGAAGATGAAAATTCAGGAGGTTGGAATCATGAATCATCGATGCTTCGCGTTGTGTCGTTTAGTTTTGAAATGAACTGTACCCACGAATCCATGTCTGAATACATTCACGTCAGCGAGTACGATCAATCAAAACACAAAACAGCATCGTCCCATTTAAAAAAAAAACAAAATGCGATCGACCGCTATGACGTACGATCAACTACGACCTCGAAAAACATCTCAAACAAATTCGTCGTACGAATAATATCGATTCCCAAAGTTTCAAAGTTCCAATGTGATTCTAAATGGGTAAAAAAAATGTTCTTGTTTCCCCACACTATTGCTCTCAAAATAGACACTATTCTATATAATAATTGAATCGGTTGAGTTGAATAACAGTATAAGTCCAAAAAGATAGTTTTGAGAAAAATGGTAAAAACTATCTCACTTCGTAACTATTGACTTTTGAGGTTTGGGCATTGGGTATTGTTCAATAGTAGCTTGATATACTGTGCCTTTTCAAAATCTTTCCTCATTAGTCAGAAATGCATCATTTTCACAGTTTGGTTATGTCATATAAATGTGTATCTGTAATAATTATAGAGTAATTAAGTTTTTGAAAAAATATTTATTGCAAAAGCCAAAATTGAGAGAAAATAATACTAAAGCAGATGTTGGAAATGTTGACCGTTGTTTTGTAGACAAAGTTGAACTCTACGCTTCATGCTTTCAAAGCCATTTATTAAGATTTCTTCGGTGATGTCAGCACAAGAATTTACAATAGCATTACGAAGCTCTTCGATTGTTTGATGTCTGATCTTGAAAATCGTATTCTTTAAATATGGAAAAATAAAATAATCTAATATTGTCAAGTCAGATCTCCAGACTTGGCAGGAAAATTAAAAATTCTTGTATCGAAAAATTGCTGTAAAAAAGCCATTGTTTCTCGAGATTTGTGCGCTGGTGCATTGTCTTGCTGGAAATATCCTACCGTAAGTTCATCATCATGAAGTTCGTTGATAAACGGTTGTAATAATTCGTTTCGATATCTTTCAGCAGTTACGGTTTGGTTAAAAAATATAGGCCCAATAATTCGTCTTCTTGAAACTGCTAGCCAGACACCTATTTTTTGCGGATGCAACGAAGTTTCAGTGAATTCATGTGGATTATCTGCAGACCAAATTCTCATGTTTTGCTTGTTTAAATAGCCAGAGAGATGGAACCACGCCTCATCAGAAAAATAACATTTGTCAAGAACATCGTTATTATTTACGTTATTCAAAAACCATTGACAATACTGTGTCCTCGTACCAAAATCTATCTCTTTAAGTTCTGAAACTGCTTGAATTTTATAAGGAAACAATTTTAAATCCTTTTTTTAAATCGTATGACAGGTTCCCACTGACAAACCAACTTGTTGCGATAGTGTTGCGACAGATTTTTTGGGTGAGTGTTCCATTCGCTGTTAAACATCTTCGATTAAATTTGCTGTTCATTTTTTAGGTGCTCCACCGCCAGGTTTACGTGTTACTGCACCTATTTCGCCAAATTTAATAACGCAAGCTTGAATGTGTTTTAGCAGTTGTGCGTAAGTAACTGGCAAATTAGGAAATTGTTGTCGGAATTCTTCTATGCACCGATTAATGGAATAAACCCATTCTCCATTTTCTAATTTTTCCCCAGTTCTATAGTAACATTGAATTATAAATATTTTATGTTCTAATTCTAACATTATAATAAAATAATTAAGAAAATATAAACGTCAATTATTTGAATTTAAGTTTGACAACTGTCAGAATTTGAAGTTCTGAAAAGCATCGCATTTGCACCAACCTATGATAACTAAACTGACAAAAAAAAGCCTACTCTGATGAGGAAAGATTTTGAAGGCGCATGCTTAATTCATATAAGAAAAGAATTGGACTTGTTTCTGTTATAAAGCTTGAATTAGTATTTGAATTTCATTTATTATGATTTCAGCATTTACTCGAGTTCCACAGTTGAGAGTATAGATTATATAAATAATGATACTGATTGATTATAAATTATTCAGTAATTAACGCAATTGCAAAATGTATTTATGGCAATAGTATTTATTGATTGCTCAAATCCAATAACAGATGAAAGCTACGCCGTTTCTACAAATTTGTTTAATTAAGAGAAAGATAAAGTTAAAAACGAATGCTTTCACCTAGTCGATAATGATTATTTATAATTAACAATTTTAATGATTTCGCAAAGTTCTATTCCAGCGTTTTATGTAGGTACAATAAATTATGCACTATAGAGGTAATAATGCTACTGCGCGTTTGTCGCTTCGAGAAATGTGTCATTAATATGGCGCCCAATCATTATCTACGTATGAATGTATTAAATTTGTATAATTAAATACATATTTAGACTAGATGAAATGGTAAAATATATTTATTTTGACCATCAGATTGAATACATATGCGTTTGCATTCACCCACCCGTGTTTGAGTTCTATGCGAAGCGCTCACCAAGACTTTATGATTTGTTAATTTTAGTTTAAGTGTCTTTCACGTAAAATTTTCAATTTGCACTATACGCCCGGCAGAATACCTATTAAAATGGTCTGTTTACTACGGCGTCAATAAACATGAATTTATGTGAAGGCGAATATATTCGAAAGCAAAGCTGTAACGCTGCACGCGGGGACCACTATACACCACCACCAGCACCACCGCCGTTGCATTTTCTGCGTTATTTAATTTTAGTGGAGTCAGTAGAAGTTGTTGGTGTGTGTACCGATGTGCGCGGATAGTGAATGCATGCTGTTCCGCTAGACTAATCTCAATTTCATTTCGGAAACATGCAACAACTCATATTGCGCTTGTCGTTTATTTTATTTTAGCGCCAGAGGCGTATCTATCCTGCTATCTCTTTGATTAACGGAATTTCCAACAGACGCAAAGGTTATATTACCTCGTAATTACCTCACTTGACTATTTAACTATGCATAATAGAACAGTAATGGTATCGAATACGCTCCTATACATATAAATAATCTTCAATGCCATAGTTTAGATGCATCTATTGTAATTGTTTGGTAAACTTTTTCATGCCAATTTACTTGAAGTGTATAAAAAAATTGTTTAATTTTTTACTTGACCTTAAAATATTTTTGGTGCCAACAGCAAACTTGTTTAGAACTCCAAATCTTCTTCGCTTACATATTGCATTTTTTTTAAGTCAATAATCTTCTTTGAATTTCATGAGACTGGTTTTAGATAGGATTGGATACACTTACAATGATGAGGACCTCGTCCTTTTTTCGATGTTCTAAACTTCCAAGAAAAACAATTTTTATTCTGTTTCTTGCACTTGTCATCATCACTTTCATCACTCAAATCCGACATTTAATAAATGCTGTAGTCTGTCTCCTATGTCACTGACTAACATCTATATTTCGCTGGATGAATAAAATTGTTAAGTGGGCAATCCATGCAATTCATTGCTTGACCCGTTCTTTAACTAATCTTGAGCTCAATCGATGGATCAGCAAAAAAAAAAAATCTCAACTAAAAATGTCATACTTTGGACACTCATCGATTCAAGTGTTTTTGGAGATCTCACACTTATCACTGTATTAGATTAAATTCTAGTTTAGATTCATCTAAAAATTAACAAAAAATTACAAAGACGCAGAAGATTATATTTTTAGGGTAAAAAGGGGCTACGTGTACTAGTTAACGAAATGCCTAGAGACTTCAGGTAATACTATACAAAATTTTGATGAAAAGTAACCAAAAAGCAACTTTGGAAGTTTGTCACACATGCGAAACGGTAATCGTGAGGTGTGAAAAGATGTTTGCAAGTGATTAGTATTTTTGGGGAGTCATTATTCTTTATTGAGCTACAATCAATAGCGTTTTGTACCATTTCTAGCAAGGTGGGATTATTACAAAGCCATGAAACATTTTACACACACACACACACATTATTCAGCAAGCACTTGTGGTATTTTTGTGATCCAGACAATAAATGCGAAGCATCATTGTCTTTCCAAAAATGAGTGTCAACTTAAAAAATAGTAGCAAGATTTCAGAAGGGAGACCTTATTTAGCACTCATTACAGTAAGGCAGTAGCTGATAACTTTCTTGGACTCTAATCATACATCTTTGATTACACTACCTAACAATCAACAAGTTTCTATCTGATGATTTCAGAAGGCACCACACAAGTCTACATTTCCAATTTGGGGGAAATTATGTTTTTTTTGGGAATTGGTACACCTGTCAAATGACGAAACAAATTTTGAAATCTAGATAGGGGACTAGGATGAATCATGGACTCCACATACCTTATATGATTGCAATCACATCAGCCTTGGCTTGGTGGTGGCCAAGAAACCATACAGGTGATTGTTATTTCTGTTGAAACAGTTTGATTAAAACTGAAATTGATTGAGTTGGGAAATTAATGTAGTTTATCAAAATCATCTTTTAAACCGATTCGATTCGAGATTCAAAACCTTGACATTGTTCAAATCAAATTTATGGTCCATCTTATTGTAGTGAACACTGTGTAGTAGTGGCTGTAGATTTACCGCTGACATTACTTTTGTGAGCAGTCAAACAGTCTTTGAGCTGCTGAGATGTTTGTCCAACATAATAGGCATACAGTTATTTTCCTAAACGATTGATCTGGTCTCTTAATATGGCTTTAAGAATTGTGGGCTCGTATCATACAGATAAAAATACCATAACATTTAATTAATTCCTTCAGTCTTCGGTCGATGATAAGGGTTTATGAGCCCTCGAAACACATGTCCCGAATTAATTAATTAAATGTTGTGGTGTTGATCGATTTTTTATCTTGTTTTTAACTTAAAGAAAAATTTAAAACTTTTTTGACTTGTGTACACTAATTTTTCTGAAAATTAGTATGGTATATATGCAGAATACGATATTTCATGGCTAAAACCAAATTTATTTTATGCCTAAGAGGATGTGATGAATGAAAGTGAAGATAATGACGAGAGTTAGTGGTATTTTTAATACCAATCAAGTTTATCTCGATAAAGGTTGATGTCAAGAATTGGTACGTTTTTGTTAATTTCTAACCCCACACTAAACCGCAGTCGTTCTTTATAATTATTAAAAAATTGTAAAGTAGTATTTATCTTGTTTTGGGACAAGCCCAAAAGCAAATCATCCACATATTGAATATGAAATCCAAGTCAGCTGTGTTGGATACATGATGGTGAAGCGTATTCGTGCCTGTTTGAGTAATAGCTGAGCTGATGGCACCATCAATAGGATAACATTGTTTCGGAAGGAAGAAGCTATTCGCTAAAGTGAAATAAGTGGAATCAAAAAGAAAATTTATAAGAGTAGGGGAGTATTAGTGACATTAGAACTTAACTGAACACTGAACTTGTTGTATTTGGCGTAGGCAGTATTCTGGCAACATATCTAGCTAATATTAAATTATCTATGTCGGTATATTTTGCTAGTTTGTTGCATAATAATCTTTATCCATTAGCCACGATGCCAGTTTGGGTTATTTTTAAGAAAAATTCTGGTCTCCTTTTTAATTGCAAAACTGATTGAGTGAATATTAAATTGGATTAGTCAACATTAAAACAATATCAAATTTAATAATGAATACAGATATTAAATCAAAATTCCGAATAGTTATTAATTACCAATTGACATTGATTGAGTATTGTAGGGGGAAAAAAAGAAAGTTTGAGGAGCCTTCAAGGTATTACTGATGAATGATTAGGCAGAAAAACATTTAATTTTTTTGCAGCATTAAAATGTGATATTGTTTAAAAAGATCGGGATTGTAGTTGTTCAGAATTGTTTTAAAATAGTTTTGTAAATCAATTTTTGTTTTTGCTTTGGTTTGGGCTGGTTTTGATCACAAACATTAGTTCAGACCAGATCAAATCAAGTTAAAATCATTGCTTGGCACCATCAAAACCATTTTCTCAATTGCAGACAGTAAACAGAACAAATCTCACATAGAATCTCTCATAGAAAATTAGATGTTAAATTTGATAATTGGCTTCCGGTTAATCGAGAGTTTACTGTACTTATTTCAAAACTTCAATAACTGTATTGAGTTTTTTGCAAACTGTATGATGACAACAATATTACTGTAAAAATTCAAGGAAAAAAACACTTAACAGAAGCTCGTAAATTACAAAATCGAGAATAGATCACACGCGAATAAAAAGTAGTAATGGCTGAGTAATCATAATTAATACGCCAAAAAAAAAGAAAGATAACTAATCAAGATAAATTCTAATGTTTCCTGTAATTTCGTATGATTATAGTACTAACTATAAAAGGTATACCACAAGATTAAGTCACATTAACATGAAGTGGTTTTGGCGTATGAATGAAATCAGATCTATAAATACGTTCACAATGCAAACGTTAAATTGTTATCGTATACTCTTACGTAAAGATAACACCCGGTATTATCTCATTTAGATGTGCGTGGATAATATTGCATATTCTGAGCACGCATAAAAATTGTCTTAAACTTCGAGTTAAAAAAAATGCGGCATACCAGATTTTTTTTAATGCATCAAAACCAGGTGTTCGCAGAAGAATTATGTGGTAGAATGTAACTAATGAGATATTGTAAAATATCTATGTATAAGGAAACATTAAAAAAACCATTATTGACCACTGACTTTTTTAACCTTGTCATGCTATCGCTATGTAAGTACATACATTTATATTGCTTCTATTTTTTTTATACCTACACGTATACCGTTTAAAGAAGAAAAGTGTCTCCGTCTATGAAAAGAAGGAGTTCCATCATCCAACGACAACTACAATTACCAATAAAGAACATTCATTTTTCCAGACACGTCTAAAAGGAACGTTAGCAAATGGAATGCAATAAATATTATAGTACAAGTATCAGGATTGCAGAGCGAAAAGATTGGCAATGCTTCGCTTATAATTTGCAATAGAGTCGACACAAGATAACTTTGAGATACCTTATAGTTCAACATCGTGCAAGAAGGCTATTATCAAAGGTATTGTTGGAATAAATACACTCTCGTTTATACGTATCGACTCACAAAAAAATCGGATATTGATTACTTTTCTTTGTTTGGTTTTTCATAGTTTAAGACAAATATAATAAAATTTTGCCTAACATAACGTGCATTAAAAAGGAATTATTAATGACTAAGTTTAGAGAGACTTCTGAATAAGGTGTTGGTGTTAGACGGCCAAAACTTTTGCAAAGAAAACAATGATCTAGTCTATGAAATGGTCCTGAAAGATAGACGAATCACTGTGAAATTTATAGCTCAGACTTGTGGCTTTCCGATTGGTAGCGTAGAAACTATTTTATATAGAGAATTAGGCTCCAAAAGATGGCTTCACGATGAGTACCGAAAATGTTGACGCCAGAGTAAAAGCGCGAATTTGGCCGAATTATTAAATGAGATCCTGAAAACTTCCTAGCAAGATCCATTATTGTGGCTGAAACTTAGGTTCACCATTCTGAATCAAAAGTCAGAGCATGAAATGTAAGCACAAGGATACACCACCTCTTGAAAGTTTCATGCAACAGCAACTTCGGGGAAGATTATGGTCACAGAAGCTGTGCTTCAATGGTTGCAATTCATAATGCAGGCTTTGAAATTCTTCAACAGCCACCCTATTCTCCAGATTTGGACACCTCGTGGGATTCATTGTCGGGACGATGAAACACTGATGGTAGAAGTGAACGAGTGGATTTGCAGCCCAAAAACGGGCTGTTAAGGCGTTAAAGCTCTTTATCATCGTTAAAACAATTGTGTTAACGTCTTTGGGAACTATGTTGATAAATAAAAAGTTCTACCTTTCTAAGTCGTCTCATTCTATGTCAAGAGCAATAATATTCGAACTGCCCTTAGTTATTAATTGTAGCTTGATTACTTTCGATCGATTTCCATTTAAGATCGTGTATTTATTGTAAAATTTTATTGCCAAATTGATGAAACCGCAAAGAAATGCTGAGTGTAAACTTGATTGCAGAAAAAAATGGGACATTTGGAATTAATTTTGTAAAAGAAAATAATGTTTAAGAGAGTTGTTCAGCAACAAACAGCTGGTTGTTAACGTAGACTGTACTTTTGAGAGAACCTTAGAGAAAAAAGTGCTTTTAGTGTTCATGCTTTTCTGGTAAGTGGATGTGGTCTCTTCTTGAGGTATTTTGAAAAATTTTGGGTAAGGTCATTGATGTTTTACTTGTGGATGACGTGTTTGTCAGGCCCAATAGAGCCAATTTTGTTTATTTTATGTGTTCATTCAGGTGAAAATGAGTCTTTTGCTTTGAAATATGCATTGTACGGTACGAAGTATTGCCAAAGTTTTTGACGAGCACTCTAGATGATTAAAAATTGCCATACTCCTCCAGCAGCTTGCAGCTCCTATGGGGCACAATAGATCAATAGACGCAGTGCAATATTACCTTCAATTAAATCTAAATCTAAAGGCGACCAAAACTTTTGAAGTCCCTAAAAACAGTACTGCAAAACTGTTGAACAGTAATTTGGAATTCGAGGAGGCAATCGATGCAACCGAAGCAGAGCTTGTCACATGTTCCCACCACATTGAAATGAAAGCTGTCTCAACGCAAAGCACGATACTTACAAGCCTAGACGACAGCTGATCAATGATATATCTAGGTCTAAATCACTGTCAACTTTTAAACCCAATAATTCCAATAACAAAGGTTACTTTGTATAGCATTATGGAAACAACCGTCTTTGATTAATCAGAAAATTCATGGTTAACAGTATAAGTCCAAAAAGATAGTTTTGAGAAAAATGGTAAAAACTATCTCACTTCGTAACTATTGACTTTTGAGGTTTGGGCATTGGGTATTGTTCAATAGTAGCTTGATATACTGTGCCTTCAAAATCTTTCCTCATTAGTCAGAAATGCATCATTTTCACAGTTTGGTTATGTCATATAAATGTGTATCTGTAATAATTATAGAGTAATTAAGTTTTTGAAAAATATTTATTGCAAAAGCCAAAATTGAGAGAAAATAATACTAAAGCAGATGTTGGAAATGTTGACCGTTGTTTTGTAGACAAAGTTAAACTCTACGCTTCATGCTTTCAAAGCCATTTATTAAGATTTCTTCGGTGATGTCAGCACAAGAATTTACAATAGCATTACGAAGCTCTTCGATTGTTTGATGTCTGATCTTGAAAATCGTATTCTTTAAATATGGAAAAAAAATAAAATATCTAATATTGTCAAGTCAGATCTCCAGACTTGGCAGGAAAATTAAAAATTCTTGTATCGAAAAATTGCTGTAAAAAAGCCATTGTTTCTCGGGAGATTTGTGCGCTGGTGCATTGTCTTGCTGGAAATATCCTACCGTAAGTTCATCATCATGAAGTTCGTTGATAAACGGTTGTAATAATTCGTTTCGATATCTTTCAGCAGTTACGGTTTGGTTAAAAAATATAGGCCCAATAATTCGTCTTCTTGAAACTGCTAGCCAGACACCTATTTTTTGCGGATGCAACGAAGTTTCAGTGAATTCATGTGGATTATCTGCAGACCAAATTCTCATGTTTTGCTTGTTTAAATAGCCAGAGAGATGGAACCACGCCTCATCAGAAAAATAACATTTGTCAAGAACATCGTTATTATTTACGTTATTCAAAAACCATTGACAATACTGTGTCCTCGTACCAAAATCTATCTCTTTAAGTTCTGAAACTGCTTGAATTTTATAAGGAAACAATTTTAAATCCTTTTTTAAATCGTATGACAGGTTCCCACTGACAAACCAACTTGTTGCGATAGTGTTGCGACAGATTTTTTGGGTGAGTGTTCCATTCGCTGTTAAACATCTTCGATTAAATTTGCTGTTCATTTTTTAGGTGCTCCACCGCCAGGTTTACGTGTTACTGCACCTATTTCGCCAAATTTAATATCGCAAGCTTGAATGTGTTTTAGCAGTTGTGCGTAAGTAACTGGCAAATTAGGAAATTGTTGTCGGAATTCTTCTATGCACCGATTAATGGAATAAACCCATTCTCCATTTTCTAATTTTTCCCCAGTTCTATAGTAACATTGAATTATAAATATTTTATGTTCTAATTCTAACATTATAATAAAATAATTAAGAAAATATAAACGTCAATTATTTGAATTTAAGTTTGACAACTGTCAGAATTTGAAGTTCTGAAAAGCATCGCATTTGCACCAACCTATGATAACTAAACTGACAAAAAAAAAGCCTACTCTGATGAGGAAAGATTTTGAAGGCGCATGCTTAATTCATATAAGAAAAGAATTGGACTTGTTTCTGTTATAAAGCTTGAATTAGTATTTGAATTTCATTTATTATGATTTCAGCATTTACTCGAGTTCCACAGTTGAGAGTATAGATTATATAAATAATGATACTGATTGATTATAAATTATTCAGTAATTAACGCAATTGCAAAATGTATTTATGGCAATAGTATTTATTGATTGCTCAAATCCAATAACAGATGAAAGCTACGCCGTTTCTACAAATTTGTTTAATTAAGAGAAAGATAAAGTTAAAAACGAATGCTTTCACCTAGTCGATAATGATTATTTATAATTAACAATTTTAATGATTTCGCAAAGTTCTATTCCAGCGTTTTATGTAGGTACAATAAATTATGCACTATAGAGATAATAATGCTACTGCGCGTTTGTCGCTTCGAGAAATGTGTCATTAATATGGCGCCCAATCATTATCTACGTATGAATGTATTAAATTTGTATAATTAAATACAATATTTAGACTAGATGAAATGGTAAAATATATTTATTTTGACCATCAGATTGAATACATATGCGTTTGCATTCACCCACCCGTGTTTGAGTTCTATGCGAAGCGCTCACCAAGACTTTATGATTTGTTAATTTTAGTTTAAGTGTCTTTCACGTAAAATTTTCAATTTGCACTATACGCCCGGCAGAATACCTATTAAAATGGTCTGTTTACTACGGCGTCAATAAACATGAATTTATGTGAAGGCGAATATATTCGAAAGCAAAGCTGTAACGCTGCACGCGGGGACCACTGTACACCACCACCAGCACCACCGCCGTTGCATTTTCTGCGTTATTTAATTTTAGTGGAGTCAGTAGAAGTTGTTGGTGTGTGTACCGATGTGCGCGGATAGTGAATGCATGCTGTTCCGCTAGACTAATCTCAATTTCATTTCGAAACATGCAACAACTCATATTGCGCTTGTCGTTTATTTTATTTTAGCGCCAGAGGCGTATCTATCCTGCTATCTCTTTGATTAACGGAATTTCCAACAGACGCAAAGGTTATATTACCTCGTAATTACCTCACTTGACTATTTAACTATGCATAATAGAACAGTAATGGTATCGAATACGCTCCTATACATATAAATAATCTTCAATGCCATAGTTTAGATGCATCTATTGTAATTGTTTGGTAAACTTTTTCATGCCAATTTACTTGAAGTGTATAAAAAAATTGTTTAATTTTTTACTTGACCTTAAAATATTTTTGGTGCCAACAGCAAACTTGTTTAGAACTTCAAATCTTCTTCGCTTACATATTGCAATTTTTTTAAGTCAATAATCTTGTTTAAATTTCTTGAGACTGGTTTTAGATAGGATTGGATACACTTACAATGATGAGGACCTCGTCCTTTTTTCGATGTTCTAAACTTCCAAGAAAAACAATTTTTATTCTGTTTCTTGCACTTGTCATCATCACTTTCATCACTCAAATCCGACATTTAATAAATGCTGTAGTCTGTCTCCTATGTCACTGACTAACATCTATATTTCGCTGGATGAATAAAATTGTTAAGTGGGCAATCCATGCAATTCATTGCTTGACCCGTTCTTTAACTAATCTTGAGCTCAATCGATGGATCAGCAAAATTTAAAAAAATGGCTATCTCAACTAAAAATGTCATACTTTGGACACTCATCGATTCAAGTGTTTTTGGAGATCTCACACTTATCACTGTATTAGATTAAATTCTAGTTTAGATTCATCTAAAAATTAACAAAAAATTACAAAGACGCAGAAGATCATATTTTAGGGTAAAAAGGGGCTACGTGTACTAGTTAACGAAATGCCTAGAGACTTCAGGTAATACTATACAAAATTTTGATGAAAAGTAACCAAAAGCAACTTTGGAAGTTTGTCACATGCGAAACGGTAATCGTGAGGTGTGAAAAGATGTTTGCAAGTGATTAGTATTTTTGGGGAATGATTATTCTTTATTGAGCTACAATCAATAGCGTTTTGTACCATTTCTAACAAGGTGGGATTATTACAAAGCCATGAAACATTTCACACACACACACACACACATTATTCAGCAAGCACTTGTGGTATTTTTGTGATCCAGACAATAAATGCGAAGCATCATTGTCTTTCCAAAATGAGTGTCAACTTAAAAAATAGTAGCAAGATTTCAGAAGGGAGACCTTATATAGCACTCATTACAGTAAGGCAGTAGCTGATAACTTTCTTGGACTCTAATCATACATCTTTGATTACACTACCTAACAATCAACAAGTTTCTATCTGATGATTTCAGAAGGCACCACACAAGTCTACATTTCCAATTTGGGGGAAATTATGTTTTTTTTGGGAATTGGTACACCTGTCAAATGACGAAACAAATTTTGAAATCTAGATAGGGGACTAGGATGAATCATGGACTCCACATACCTTATATGATCGCAATCACATCAGCCTTGGCTTGGTGGTGGCCAAGAAACCATACAGGTGATTGTTATTTCTGTTGAAACAGTTTGATTAAAACTGAAATTGATTGAGTTGGGAAATTAATGTAGTTTATCAAAATCATCTTTTAAACCGATTCGATTCGAGATTCAAAACCTTGACATTGTTCAAATCAAATTTATGGCCCATCTTATTGTAGTGAACACTGTGTAGTAGTGGCTGTAGATTTACCGCTGACATTACTTTTGTGAGCAGTCAAACAGTCTTTGAGCTGCTGAGATGTTTGTCCAACATAATAGGCATACAGTTATTTTCCTAAACGATTGATCTGGTCTCTTAATATGGCTTCAAGAATTGTGGGCTCGTATCATACAGATAAAAATACCATAACATTTAATTAATTCCTTCAGTCTTCGGTCGATGATAAGGGTTTATGAGCCCTCGAAACACATGTCCCGAATTAATTAATTAAATGTTGTGGTGTTGATCGATTTTTTATCTTGTTTTTAACTTAAAGAAAAATTTAAAGCTTTTTTGACTTGTGTACACTAATTTTTCTGAAAATTATTATGGTATATATGCAGAATACGATATTTCATGGCTAAAACCAAATTTATTTTATGCCTAAGAGGATGTGATGAATGAAAGTGAAGATAATGACGAGAGTTAGTAGTATTTTTAATACCAATCAAGTTTATCTCGATAAAGGTTGATGTCAAGAATTGGTACGTTTTTGTTAATTTCTAACCCCACACTAAACCGCAGTCGTTCTTTATAATTATTAAAAAATTGTAAAGTAGTATTTATCTTGTTTTGGGACAAGCCCAAAAGCAAATCATCCACATATTGAATATGAAATCCAAGTCAGCTGTGTTGGATACATGATGGTGAAGCGTATTCGTGCCTGTTTGAGTAATAACTGAGCTGATGGCACCACCAATAGGATAACATTGTTTCGGAAGGAAGAAGCTATTCGCTAAAGTGAAATAAGTGGAATCAAAAAGAAAATTTATAAGAGTAGGGGAGTATTAGTGACATTAGAACTTAACTGAACACTGAACTTGTTGTATTTGGCGTAGGCAGTATTCTGGCAACATATCTAGCTAATATTAAATTATCTATGTCGGTATATTTTGCTAGTTTGTTGCATAATAATCTTTATCCATTAGCCACGATGCCAGTTTGGGTTATTTTTAAGAAAAATTCTGGTCTCCTTTTTAATTGCAAAACTGATTGAGTGAATATTAAATTGGATTAGTCAACATTAAAACAATATCAAATTTAATAATGAATACAGATATTAAATCAAAATTCCGAATAGTTATTAATTACCAATTGACATTGATCGAGTATTGTAGGGGGAAAAAAAGAAAGTTTGAGGAGCCTTCAAGGTATTACTGATGAATGATTAGGCAGAAAAACATTTAATTTTTTTGCAGCATTAAAATGTGATATTGTTTAAAAAGATCGGGATTGTAGTTGTTCAGAATTGTTTTAAAATAGTTTTGTAAATCAATTTTTGCTTTTGCTTTGGTTTGGGCTGATTTTGATCACAAACATTAGTTCAGACCAGATCAAATCAAGTTAAAATCATTGCTTGGCACCATCAAAACCATTTTCTCAATTGCAGACAGTAAACAGAACAAATCTCACATAGAATCTCTCATAGAAAATTAGATGTTAAATTTGATAATTGGCTTCCGGTTAATCGAGAGTTTACTGTACTTATTTCAAAACTTCAATAACTGTATTGAGTTTTTTGCAAACTGTATGATGACAACAATATTACTGTAAAAATTCAAGGAAAAAACACTTAACAGAAGCTCGTAAATTACAAAATCGAGAATAGATCACACGCGAATAAAAAGTAGTAATGGCTGAGTAATCATAATTAATACGCCATGCAAAAAAAAAGAAAGATAACTAATCAAGATAAATTCTAATGTTTCCTGTAATTTCGTATGATTATAGTACTAACTATAAAAGGTATACCACAAGATTAAGTCACATTAACATGAAGTGGTTTTGGCGTATGAATGAAATCAGATCTATAAATACGTTCACAATGCAAACGTTAAATTGTTATCGTATACTCTTACGTAAAGATAACACCCGGTATTATCTCATTTAGATGTGCGTGGATAATATTGCATATTCTGAGCACGCATAAAAATTGTCTTAAACTTCGAGTTAAAAAAAATGCGGCATACCAGATTTTTTTAATGCATCAAAACCAGGTGTTCGCAGAAGAATTATGTGGTAGAATGTAACTAATGAGATATTGTAAAATATCTATGTATAAGGAAACATTAAAAAAACCATTATTGACCACTGACTTTTTTAACCTTGTCATGCTATCGCTATGTAAGTACATACATTTATATTGCTTCTATTTTTTTTATACCTACACGTATACCGTTTAAAGAAGAAAAGTGTCTCCGTCTATGAAAAGAAGGAGTTCCATCATCCAACGACAACTACAATTACCAATAAAGAACATTCATTTTTCCAGACACGTCTAAAAGGAACGTTAGCAAATGGAATGCAATAAATATTATAGTACAAGTATCAGGATTGCAGAGCGAAAAGATTGGCAATGCTTCGCTTATAATTTGCAATAGAGTCGACACAAGATAACTTTGAGATACCTTATAGTTCAACATCGTGCAAGAAGGCTATTATCAAAGGTATTGTTGGAATAAATACACTCTCGTTTATACGTATCGACTCACAAAAAAATCGGATATTGATTACTTTTCTTTGTTTGGTTTTTCATAGTTTAAGACAAATATAATAAAATTTTGCCTAACATAACGTGCATTAAAAAGGAATTATTAATGACTAAGTTTAGAGAGACTTCTGAATAAGGTGTTGGTGTTAGACGGCCAAAAACTTTTTGCAAAGAAAACAATGATCTAGTCTATGAAATGGTCCTGAAAGATAGACGAATCACTGTGAAATTTATAGCTCAGACTTGTGGCTTTCCGATTGGTAGCGTAGAAACTATTTTATATAGAGAATTAGGGCTCCAAAAGATGACTTCACGATGAGTACCGAAAATGTTGACGCCAGAGTAAAAGCGCGAATTTGGCCGAATTATTAAATGAGATCCTGAAAACTTCCTAGCAAGATCCATTATTGTGGCTGAAACTTAGGTTCACCATTCTGAATCAAAAAGTCAGAGCATGAAATGTAAGCACAAGGATACACCACCCCCTTGAAAGTTTCATGCAACAGCAACTTCGGGGAAGATTATGGTCACAGAAGCTGTGCTTCAATGGTTGCAATTCATAATGCAGGCTTTGAAATTTTTCAACAGCCACCCTATTCTCCAGATTTGGACACCTCGTGGGATTCATTTTCGGGACGATGAAACACTGATGGTAGAAGTGAACGAGTGATTTGCAGCCCAAAACGGGCTGTTAAGGGCGTTAAAGCTCTTTATCATCGTTAAAACAATTGTGTTAACGTCTTTGGGAACTATGTTGATAAATAAAAAGTTCTACCTTTCTAAGTCGTCTCATTCTATGTCAAGAGCAATAATATCTGAACTGCCCTCTTAGTTATTAATTGTAGCTTGATTACTTTCGATCGATTTCCATTTAAGATCGTGTATTTATTGTAAAATTTTATTGCCAAATTGATGAAACCGCAAAGAAATGCTGAGTGTAAACTTGATTGCAGAAAAAAAAAATGGGACATTTGGAATTAATTTTGTAAAGAAAATAATGTTTAAGAGAGTTGTTCAGCAACAAACAGCTGGTTGTTAACGTAGACTGTACTTTTGAGAGAACCTTAGAGAAAAAAGTGCTTTCAGTGTTCATGCTTTTCTGGTAAGTGGATGTGGTCTCTTCTTGAGGTATTTTGAAAAATTTTGGGTAAGGTCATTGATGTTTTACTTGTGGATGACGTGTTTGTCAGGCCCAATAGAGCCAATTTTGTTTATTTATGTGTTCATTCAGGTGAAAATGAGTCTCTTTGCTTTGAAATATGCATTGTACGGTACGAAGTATTGCCAAAGTTTTTGACGAGCACTCTAGATGATTAAAAAATTGCCACACTCCCCTCCAGCAGCTTGCAGCTCCCATGGGGGCACAATAGGTCAATAGGACGCAGTGCAATATTACCTTCAATTAAATCTAAATCTAAAGGCGACCAAAACTTTTGAAGTCCCTAAAACAGTACTGCAAAAACTGTTGAACAGTAATTTGGAATTCGAGGAGGCAATCGATGCAACCGAAGTAGAGCTTGTCAATATGTTCCCACCACATTGAAATGAAAGCTGTCTCAACGCAAAGCACATACTTACAAGCCTAGACGACAGCTGATCAACATGAGTACTCCATCTTAAATCACTGTCAATCCTTAAACCCAATAACTTAATAACAAAGGTTACTTGTTGAAAAGTATTGTAAAATCATCTTTGATTAATCAGAAAATTCATGGTCGAAACGTTCTTTTGTTCTCCCAGCCCCCATAGCTTCTGTCTTGGTTCATTTTCGTTTGTCTTTCTTTCCCTAAATCTACGTTTCCTTCATCTATTCTTCTTCTTTGTGAGCCTCCTTCAAAATACCATAAAAGTAATGATTAAGTGATTGAGTTTTGTTTGAGTTTTTGTGTTGAATTTTATAAAAATTTTTATAAAACACACACAAGTAAGTGATATAATGACTTTGATAAAAAGTATAAACTAAAGGTAAAAGAATCTAAATGCAGTTTATATCAACAAAGAAAATTTAATTGAAGCTTCTTTCAATTCTTTCACGTTCAGGACATGGAACAAAGTCATATTGTGAACGAAAAGTATTTTATAATTACATCAATTTATATCACCGCAGAATAACTATTATCATTATAACCACTGTCTTCTCTTACTTTTTCTTCATCCTAGTTTATATAAGACAGAGATCACAGCCATTCGTAACGGCGAACTATATTCAACAATGTTGCAGCTACGCATTTCTCGAATACCGATAAAGTAGTACGCTTCATTGGGTACTGGAAGAATTCGTAGAACTTCGACTGCTTTATGTCGTGATTGCGAAAAGGGAATTGATAAAAGTTAATAACTGGTTTCAATATAAAATTTATATACAACCTCTTCTTCACTACTCTCAAAATTATTAAATTTTAAAATCTAAATCTACTCGTAAATAACTGATTAATGAGAAATAGTACAACTTGACAGCATATTAATGTCCCTTTAAGTAATAAATAAAAACTAACTCGACTAAGTTATTATTTCACCTAAGAATAATCACCCATCTTGTTGTATTATACAGGTATTGTAACCGGAGCAACATACTATAGTTAAAGTGCATTTAAGTACATAATTACGTACTACTAAATCAGTCTCCTTATAAATATACCGCCATAAAAGTTGAACAAGTACGTTCAACAGCTGTTTCTATAAAGGCCACGACAGTGAAACGACCAATAAGTGTTCGTAAAATAGCTGAAACACCTCCGTCAATGCATTTTCTTTATCCCTTCGACCACGAAGCACAATCGCGTTTTTTTCCACTTTACTTTTCTTCTACGAAACGGAGAAGTAGCCGCATAAGAGCCTCCGACGACGCTGGCCGCGTTAACCATCAACAGGTCGCTCTTCATTGTAGATCATCATCTGAAGAGATAGACGGGCTTATTTTATGCTATTGAAGCGCGAAGGAGAAGTAGTATAAGAAAGAAAAAAAAGGAACAATCGATATCCGCCGCTCTGTATACTGGCTTGCTATAACGTGAAAGAAAGGTTTGTCGGATAGTCCTGTCTTTGTCGGATATTCCCACGGGTCGGTGAGGACAGCGAGACACACAGGCTCTCGCATGATGGTAGATAAACGATGGTAGATACAACGGAAAATAAAAAGAAATGATGGAAGGAGTCAGGTCCGATGCAGTGCTAGCGCAAAGGTGCTTGACCATCGCCGTTGTACATCATTCAATATCTTTGTGCACCTGTTTTAACGCAAAGAACAGCATCCGTTATCTTTTGCTTTTTTCCATGAATGGTGTCTGATTATCAATTGTGGAAAGCAGGAAGTTTATAATGTGTATGCAAATGATGCCGATAGTCATCTTTTGGACACTTTTTATTTCATGATATATAATTTTTGTTATAATCTGTATTTATGCAAAAAATTAAATACTTTTAGAAATAGAAAATAGAATCTAATAATATTAATACTTAATTAACATTATTAATTAGATTAAATACAGGATGGTGCAACCAAGGTGGGGTTGATTATTATAATTAAACGGTGAGGAATTTGTCCACGGATGTTGCAGATTGTTCTGATTGTCCTGAGCATTGATCCTACAGCTCATTAACGAGAGCGCTGCAATTACAAAATTTTTGATAACATATTTATTTCCTCGAAAACAAACACACATGTAGAATCTAAAAAAAATATATAATATATAGGGTGATCTATTTAAAATAATAAAGTTACATACGCTTTTTTCTATAATTGGGCCACCCTGTATATTTGAAAATATTTTCTAGCTATGCATCGTATAAATAGGGACAACTTTTATTTGAAACTTTTTCCTCTATATTGTAAAATAAACAAATTATCAAAGAAACCGCGTCAGCTGGGACATCTTGTATATAATTCAATAATCCCTTCTACCATAATAATGCTGTAGAGTGTTTATCTTCTTCTAGCTTTTTATAAACTTTTTCCATTCATTTCTATTCCTTGTTATGTTCTTCGCTTCTGTCCATGTTTCCCTGCCTTTCCTTCCCAGTATTTCTGCTATAATACCATTCCATGTTATCCTTGGCCTTCCTCCTCTTTTATTTTTCATTATTCTTGCTACCCATATCCTTCTTGTTTGTCTTGTCTATAGCAGCCTTTGTTCAATGTATTCTAGCACTGACTGTATTTTTAAATCTTTTCATATTTCCGAGTTCCTTATTCTATCCATCCTTGTAACTTCTCTAACTCTTCTTAAATATTTCATTTCTACTGCCTGTAATTTATTCTTTTGTCTTCTATTTAATATCCAGGATTCACAGCCAATCTCTGCGTCTTGAGTCCCTTTTCCATCAATTTTTATTACCAAATACTAAAATGTTTTTACTTGTTCTATTTCAATTCCTTCTATTTCGATTTTCGTATTTACCTGCTCATTTCCCACTACCATTACTTTCGTTTTGCTCGTATTCATCGTCATTCCACGGTTTTTTAGTGTCATATTCCATGTTGCTAGGTTAGGTTTTCTCCATTATTATGAAAGGAAACGTAACCTTTCATAGTAATGGAGAAAATTTTGCATTTGGGATGAATTTTGAAATTTTGAAATATAGATACAGGGTGAACAAAGTCAAGTAAAGGGTGAGTCATCTAAAATTTTCAATTGGGAAAGTGAGTAATTGGCGACAATGATAGCGCGAACTAACTTGTACACAAATTGTTTTGACAGATTCTGTAAAGGTTAGGTATACTGCTTCAGTAATCTACAAATATGCAACCAGAAACGACAGCAAATGAAAAAACAAAAACAACCAAATGACAGTATGAAAGTATATATTTATTCAATGTAACTAAATGTAGAATGTAAAAATCAAGCGAATCAGGGATTTTTATGCTACCTCACTTGAGAATGCTCGCATTGTACTTTCCCTTTTTGCATTTCAATGGCTTGAGGCTTCTTGAAACTCAAATTGTAAGTCTTTTTTTGAATCCAAGAACAAAATCATCACCAGAGACACCATTCTCGAAAACCGTGTTTATTTTGTTTTCTCCTTTGGGCTCACAATAGACTGAAAACAGTCTTCAATTGCTTTCCTCGTCATCAAAAGGGGGTGGACCTAATGACTTGCTCCTTACGTCTGTTGTCCTTCAAACATGTTTGTAAACAGTTATTTTTAGAGTTTTGTAAATTTTGACGGCATGGTATAGTACCGGTGGGTGGTCTTTTCAGTGAGGTATGCGTCATGCTTTTTGAGTCTTGTATTAGAAGCAAGAGAGCATTCTATTGACTCTCTAGTGCCCCTTCCTCTGCGACCCTAAGCTTTTACTGTTGTTTACTGTTTTTATAGATTGAAAAATTGCTCTTTTTATAGTTTGACAGCTGCTAGAAATGTTGTAACGATCATTATAATTAGTGCTTTCCATTTGTTTGTAATCACACCTGAAAAACTCCTATTCTACTCTGCTTCTCATTTACACCATTGAAGACATTATTTAATATATTCATGCTTTATTAACATTTAAAAATTTATAATACAAATTACAAATGGATACACAGAGCAAAAATTTTTTGGAGGTTCTTTTACGTATAGAATATTCTGCTGGGTCTGCTGTAAAATAGAAACTTAATTTCATACAAATATTGTATGTGCAAGTATACTTTAAAGGCTTTTTTTTCTGACTTTGAGGGTTTGGTACAATATATATTATTCAATATAATATATATTCAATAACATAAAATCCATTTTTGCTCTTAAATATTCCCAAAATATAATTCAATTAACCTCATTTAATTTGAATTTGACAGTTTTATTTGTAAGCCAAACAAGAAGACAATATAAGAGTACTAAACACCTAAAATTTTGCTAGTGTTTGAGGGGAAAAGTGACGGTAAAAGAGAGGAAATGAGAAGTGTCATGCACTGACAAATGAAACACTACAAATCTTCATAGAGTACACAAAGAGTACATCTGAATTACTCGTTTTTCCAAATGGAAAGCAAGAAACGTGATTAATTTAAATTTGTGGTTAATAGGTTGGTTTGTTTTCGATGTACTGCTACATACATCGTAGTATGCATTTACCGTCGTTTGAGTGGAATCTTACCGGATTATGCGGGGAGTGAAGCCGGTTGATTCTCAACGATTCTCCCGCTTTGCAGCGCTCTGAAATATCTATTTTTTTTTCTTGCCACTTTGTTGTTTGTATTATCGTATATTTTTCGTAAATATAATAAAGTTCAATGACGAAATCCGTTAAATTTAATCATTTTAATGACTTCATTTAGAAATAAAATCCTAAATTAAGAAGCATCCGTTCGTACCTAGCGTATCTAACTTGAAAAATGTCACAGTTGTCTGAAACAAGCGAACAAGAAAAAGCGACATGATATTTCAATTATTCGAGGTAAATTTCGCGTAAATACGTTCTTGCAGATAAGCAAAATAAATTATTCGGCCGGAGCATTCGAGAAATGCAGAGGAAGAGACACGGCGAAAAGTATTTCCCGTTATGCTGCGATTCCTCGCTAGGACGTAGGAGGAAATTGATAATTAGATTATGGAATCTCCTTTCATTCCCACACAGACGGAATATTAGAATAATACATCGTTTTCTACGAAAATTATCTCGAAAAATACGGGAGTTATGCGAATTATTACGAATTATTTAAGTTGCTAAAGAGACAATCAGATGTTTTGATGGATTTCCTAGCGAAGACAAAATAATCTGAATAACTTAAATAGGATATTTTTTTATAATTTATTTTATATTACATTATGATATTAGAGTATTTGGAATATTTCGTAAAAAATCTAGAAAACAATCGTATGAACAATGAGAACTATTTTTGCCAAGTTATTCCCGGAAATTACTATTAAATTCAGAAAATACTTCTGTTGATGTAATACGCGGGAATATTTTGAAAATGGATGTAATTAAATTGATTTGTTGCTAATGCTAAACAAGTTGGCGTTGCGGAAAAATCTTCAAAGCGGTAGCAATGGTAAATATTCGTACTTATTTTCCAATTTCGTGAATATGAATTATTGAGTTGTAGGTGTAGAATGTGAATAATAATTTGACGTGATGCCAAAAATAAAATAAGACGTCCTCCTAGATTGCAAATTGTAAAATATCTTCCATTATTATTGATACAAACTTTCCCATATTTCAAAATTTGTATCAATTTTTGTATACTATGTTTAAAATCTGTGTTCGTTGATGAATGATATTTTATAAATAAATGGGAATCCGACTCGGTTTTCCCATTGTTAAAAGTCGAGAAGTTTTAAAGTCTGCGCAAGAAATATTTTTAGGTGAATTGGCAAAAGCCAATAGGTTTGGAATATTTCCAGTCAATTCAATTAGACATTATCATCTTTCAATTGCTCTTGGTCATTTGTAAATGTTTATGTCGTTTTTGAGGTTCTTTTTTTAAATAGGAAATTAGTTTCGAGATGTAGCTAATTACGTAACTGTTAGTACTGGCGGAAGTTTTGTGTAAACTTATATTTCGTATCAGCGTTAAAAATAGTAACCTCTCAAGTTGAAATGGTTATTTTGGTTAATCTAAACAAGTTACTCCTACTTATTATTAATTATTTGCATTCCTTTTATTCATTTCTTCGTTTAATGTTATAATTGCATATAATGTGTAAAACAGAAGATGGAATCTAGAATTAGTTGAAAACCAACAACATTGGCCTTATTGATGTTTTTTTTTGTCGTCAGTAAGTTCCTGCACGAAAGATGGAATCAGTTTTTTTCTTAAAATCGTTTTCAAGAAGTTTTTAATGTAGTTTGCGAATGACTCTCCTCAATCCATGGGATCCAGCTAAGAAGTTGTGTTTGGAGGCAAAAATACAATTTCAATTTTATCATAAGCCTCAATCAGAAGTTTTGTGCACTAACTGCCAAATTGTAAATAATTCAGCAGCCATCCAAGCATTTTTATTTTATTTAAAGTCTTCACTTTGATGCACATCTTCATCTGAAAGGAATTGCTTGTGCATTTATAGGAATGATTTCTGTTGATTTGGCTTTTCTCCAAGTTGTGCTTAGCAATTGACCAAACTGATATCTAGTCAATCTTTACCAAGATTATTTTAAAGACATTGTTGTATGCTTCATTAAAATTTACTTTTGAGAGGCTAGATGAAAGTCAAATCTATGGTTCATCGACCAATCAAAAAAAAAAACTGGAAAAATTTGTGATTTTTTTTGAAGCTTTTGTTGGCAATGCTAAATGGTTCTTCGACCAATCTGAAGAAAAAAAATAAGTCTGAATTTATACCTTTGCGTCCTTAGTCGAACACAAATTCTAATTTGTTGATTCTTTTATTTGGAATTATTCTATTATTCTTTGACAACTTTAAATTTAGTAACTGCTTTCTCCTCTTCTGCAATAAACATTTTGGACGGCTTCACTTTCTAAAAGAGACTCATGTCACCTATGTTGAATATCTATTGCCAACCTGTACTAGTTTCGAATGCCTGTTTAGTAGATGCGTCTTTTTTTTAGGTTTCATTGCATCCTATATGGTTTGAGCTTTCATTTTTTTAGCTTGAATATGACTATGATTTAGAGAGATATTGAGCATGATCTGGTTTTGGTCTTGGTCTGATACAATAGTACTTTTTCTACCGGACAACAAAATAAACAAGAGTGGGGTGGTGGGTGGTTACCTGATATGTTAAGCAATGATTTCGTCAAATATTTTAGGTAAGTTCTCTCCACCCTCCCCACGCAATCGAATATCAAGCAAAAAATTGAGAGATTTTAGTTTCACTCAATTTGGAACAACTTTAATTTAAACATTTTTTCTTATTTTAAAATTTTGATTGTCTCCGGTTTTATCATTTGAATAAGCTTCGTTTCTGATCAAATATCTTTCTAAAAATTGATAAGTGTTTTATCCGAAACAATTTTCGTGCATTTTGTGCTTCTCCGAATGTTTTGAACGTTTAATTCTAGAGACCCATTTGAAGAGCTTTTTGAAGCTTGTAAGCTACATACAGGTTGGACAACCCACATACTAGGCATTGTAAATGTATTTCACCATTGCATGTAATGCTATTTACAATGCCTAGTATCTGGGTTGTCCAGCTTGTATATGGAGATTGATACTTGACGTGGTAACATATCAGCGATGATGATTTAATAAATTTCTATTTTAGTTTGCAAGAGATCCAATATTGTGTCGATATGGCGTGGTTGATGTCCTCGAAAGATACTATACAGTAGTTTTTGTGCTTAAAAGCGTCGTTTAAGCCTATGACAACTCTGTATACTTGTTTGGGGATAATCGGTTTATGTCTGTTTAGTAGAATTTTTTAAGGATTTATAGAATTTGAGGGAGAGAATTTGGGATTGAGAAATCATAATTACTTTAATTGATGATCTTCCATTGGTTTAATGAGTAGATATGGAATCAATCACTTTTTTGGTCCCTGTAAAGGTGATGATTCAATATTATGATCATCTGAACACATGACCAGATCCTCAGCAAAAGTTAATGCCTTCTCTTTCTCGTTTTTTTTTCTAATTTCCGTAGAGATGTTTAATGGAAAGTACTGGTTGTTGCGATCTTTTTTTCTCCTAAATATACTTCAATCCAGTAGTTTTTTAGTGACTGGAGTAATCTGTTCAATTGTTGGGGTTGCCATATTGTAATTTCTTGTTGCTGTTTGGATAACATTGATCGCCACTGTTAGTGCTTGTCCTTATCAATAATTCCTGAAATAGTCTAAAAGGAATCGTCCCATTTTACTGGTATTCTAGTCGTTGGAATCAGAATAGGTTGCCCAATTTTCGAGTAGGACTTTTAGTCTCTAATTCTAAGGATGCACTTGTAACTTTAATGGGGTTGCCCAAATTTTTTTAGGTTTAAGTGTTTGCAAGGAGGTGGAGATTATCTCGTTTTTTTTTTAACTTTTTCGGAATCATATTTTATACCATTGTTGTTGTCGGCTTTCATAACTAGTGAATTCTTTTAATGCATTAATTAACCATATTTGGACACATCGGATGTAGTAACGTTTTGTGAGGTCCGATATAAATAAAAATAAACTAGAATTAATATTGCGTGTACGAAATTAATGTTCGTCCTCCATTATAGTGATATAGCGGTTGTAGCAGACCCCAGTTAAAAATAATGATTGTAAAGACGTAATCGGTAGAAACAGTCAGCCGCATGTGGTCGAAATGAATGAGTTTACTAGCGCCTGTATGTCCTGATCGGCTTACAAACAAAGACGGCCTCTAAAATTGAATTGACCTATTTTTATTCATGTATCAGAAGCATCTGGTAACCTATATTTTTATTTAGAAGTGGCGCAAAGCAAGCTAATTTGTCTCGAGTCGAGGTATAATCTTCAATATGTAAATATATCTATAGGTGTATATACATACATATGTACAATTAGTCAGATTTTAAATAAACTTGCTTTTTTTTCTCGTGACAGAACGATTTCTTATTTTGTATTATAATATTAAAAGCTCTTAAATTTCTTATTCGGCTGAAAACAAACCTTTTGTATCATAAAAAAAATATATACAAGAAGTAATAACGGTTAGACGCCATCTGTTTCGCTTTCATCATGAAAATCAGAAAAGCGCGACCATAAAATCCGTGAATGGTAACGGCGTTCACAAATATACACGGCCTCTGCCCCATTCGATGTGCAACAAGTAGCCAATTTCCCCGCAGAAACGGCGTTCAAGTGGAGTAACGATCCCCCCAGGACGATATTAAAACAAGAGGGAAAAGCAAACAACTGCCGGTCGCGCTGCAATGTGCTATAAGGCTGAACTTGCGCTGTTAGTCTTTTGTTTTCGTTACGTTTCGCCTTCCTTATGCGTCCACGTGCAGAGTACGCCTTCCGTTCTCGAACAGTTTGGATGTGTCGTCTTCCTAATAAATATCCGATAAGATTACTCTTCTTAGATGCAAGGAAGGAAAGAGGAACAAGGATAGATCTTAAAAAAAAGGCGAACAGTTTCTACTATGTGGATAGTAATTTTATTATCCTTGTCGACCGAGAACGAGATGAGGAAAAAAAAGGAGCGGTGTTGGAGAATGACAGGATGGGGAAGGGGTAATGTTGGCTACACAATTTTAAAGTGTTTGGGTTTTAGAAAATTAAACCTCTACCGAGATTTATCGCTGAAATTCTTCGCGTAAAATTTTTGGAGATTTTTCCTATGGAGTTGATGTATTCATTTAAAAAGTAGTTAAAAGAGAAAAAAAGGTATCTAGATACTTTTTAAACAAGAACTGAGATAATTGGAAGTTTTTTTCTGTAATTTGCACACATTTTTGACCAGCCCCTGAACATAATTTATTTTAATAGTAGCTCATCACTAAATGGGCAATAAATAATTTGTTTATGTTTCTAGTTCATCAGAAATAGTATGGAATAATTTATTGGCTAGAAAGCAACTGGAGACTCAGCTTCGCTGTCTTATTTTGTTAGGCATAAACACCAAACATATATTATGCAATTATGTGCCCAATAATGTCTGAAAAAACGACACCAAGATGCATGCTTAAACACAGGGTATTAACAAAAAAAATCCACACAGTTTGTGGGGTGATACAGATGAAAACAGACAGAGCAGATCTTCTAACTGTTGTTCTTGCTGTTGGAGAGAAAGTTGCAGTCATCTTCGAAAAGACTTGCGCGTTGGCTGAAGTATCCCCAAACAAAAAATTTAGAAGAATCAGATCTGAAAATCTGACCATGCAGCACTCTTAATTCTCTTAACCAGTTCGTTACGACGTGTGAAACGTGGGTTGGAGATCCATTATACAGAAAGACACGTCTCGAATAACATCTAAGGCCCTTTCGCATAAAAAAATTGGGTATAATTCAAGCGAGCAACAGTCCTACACAATCATTATCTGCAATATCTGCCAAAATGTTAATGGAAAACCAAAATTTATGATTTGACCTCTATTGTGAATATCCTTAAGCTTTTAGTCCCAATTGATCTCCAAACTTCCAGTTTAAGCTAGCTCTGACGTCAGCCGGTTCTAAGTGCGTCTGTTTGGGGTGGCGGCATCTTTTTCGGACCACCCCATGTAGTCGCATATAATGTGTTCTGTCGTTTGGAACAGAATTTATCGCTATCCACCTTGCCTATCTTCTTGAGGTGATGCCCCAAAAGACGGTGGCCAATGAATAAAACCATGATGGTGCTAAGATCCATTTTATTGAGGTCCAGCTGAGATTAATCTTCAGTGGTTGAAAATGTAATAAACTTTTTGTCTTAGTTTTAAAATGTTATTCTGGTTGGAGATTTTTTTCATCAGTTTTTCACTGTTAAAGATGAGCCTTTATGTGGCTCAAGGAATCGTGACTCAGCACCTTTTTTTGCATCACCATTGACAATCTCATTTCCCTCACATCCTCAGTGACCTGGTACATACATCAGTATAACTGTATATCTTTTTGATCGAGCTTTGAGGGTGAGCAGACAATTTCAGGTTAGGGCAAAGGCAAAGGTGACTCAAAGGAACATGTCTCTAGAGCCTTTATAGTTGCTTGGTAATCTGCTTCGTCCGGATTTTGGTTAGCTTCGTGTAAGAACCATCTGAAAAACTGTATGCGAAGACAACAATCTTCGTTTAGCTGTAGATGATGTAACTTTTGTAGATGATATGGATGACATAATTGTTCTTTAAGAATTTCCCAAGCAGACGCATGACTGAAGTTGTGCTTATTTGCCTGCTACTAACACTGGGATTATTTTTGACAGCTTTTAGAAATTTTGCTTGCTAATTGAACAATGTCTGCCACTGCTTGATGGTGGCTTAAACTGTTCTTGTTTTCAACCATAAGCTTATTTTGCTCAATATGTTGATAAATATGTTGGCCGACAAATTTGTTTTCACTTCAGGCCAATTTTGCATCACAAAACCAAACTCTACTTACTCAACTCAATCTTACAACCGAAGAGTCCTGATTTGAAAACCTAGTTTTGTCTGGTAATTTTTATTTGGAATGAACATTAGAACAAGAGAGTAAAATCATAAAAGTTGCTTCTAGAGATTAGAACACCTTCAGCTAGAAAATCATGGATACAAGGTTCATTACTTTTTCAGCCACTAAAGCCGCCTAAATAAAAAGAATCTAAACACCATCACAATTTAGTCCACTGATCCCAACTCTTGGAGGTATCAGTTCAAGAATGAACTGACGAAATTAACAAGAAGTGTGCTCATGTCATGGTGCTGTGAATAATAAATAAATAATTTCGAACAGCCCTTAGAAAACAAAATTACTATTTAAAGTCCAGAATTCCTAATTTGAATTTGATTTTCTATACCTCACCGTATAAATAGAGTAGAACCATATGTACCGGGCATAAACGGGCAAACCGTGTACTATACATAGCATAATAGAATTCCAGGTAAATACCAAAGTTGTTCCAGTATCCGGATGTTCACAATGTTGTAAATTATTGCCTAAACTCCCCAGACCCCGACCGATGATGCAGGCGGTGTTTCGGGGCTGAAGCGAAGTAGGATTTCAATACATGGCCATCGACTGCGCGGTACTCGCTTCAAAATACGATGAGTTAGCACACACACGGTAAGGGGCTGTGTGGGGGTGTGGTGTAAAACGGGGGTTACGATCCCCGGCTGCTAGATATACAGCTGAACGGATCCACTTTTCGAGCGGTTGGGGATTTCGCGAAATTAACATGTACGCATTCCATTCAGTTTTCGAGGGAAAATGATGGAAATATTAACCGTTTCCGCTTAACTATAACGAGAGCATCATAGCGATGAATTTATGAACAAATAATCTGTGTGTACGTACGTTTACGCGATCATTGATTGTACAGTTGTATAACTTCTGTTTTTAAATATAAACGGAAAAATGTGGAACAGCATCGAAAGTATGGAAAATATTCACTTACTAGTTTTGTAAGATAAATTTACCTCTTACAGTATGTTTTACCGATTTTTCGTCCTATTAACACGTTTCGAATGAATAGAAATCAAGATAGAAGCGCAATTTACATCTAAGGTACAATTAATTAACTGAACATAAATTTATGCATGGATACAATCATAAATTGATAATTAAACACGAATATCTTTGTCATAAACGTCTTTTTACAGCCTATGAACCTCTTTATTGCTTATGTGCTGTAGCGAAATGTCAAATAATGATATCATACTTAATAGAAACAATTTAAGTTTGCAAAATAAAAAGTCTACTTCAACATTTGTCAATGAAAAAATTAGATAAGGAAATAAAAATGTGAACAATCTTGTCTTTTAAGTGATGCCTACTTGTTCTTCTCAATGATTGGGTGGATACATCGGTATCATCAATTTTAACGTATTTTTCCAAGTAAAAAATCTTTTGTGAGTTCTTTTTAATTTCCACTTCAACAGTGTTTTGAACATCCGTACCTTCACGATCTCTTGTTTGCATTTATAATCACTCACTTAATGGTAATTCATAGTCCTGTTTAAAACAGTTTAGAATAGTTTCTCTACTAAATTTCTGCTGAGTTAAATTCATAAAGTTTATAGCATCTACTACGCTCACTGAAAAATCTTTTCCATTACCAATTGTGTCCAACATCATACATTCACCAGCATAATCTTCCTGTAACGACCACTCTAACAAAGGAATTACCGTTGAATGATACATTGATGTGGGTACCAGTTTACTGAAGGTGTGAAGTTAATGAAACTGCCAATGGTCTTGCAACGAAAGGCTTTGCGTTCCAATTTATTGGACCAGGGCTATTTTGTGGTCTCACCAAAACCCATAAAAAAAGCTCACCTCCAACAGTGAGAAAGTGAACAAAAAATCTCGAACTGAGCTAACACCCCAAAACTAAGACAATCGAAAAAAGTTTAAGTTTTTAAATCTCTAATGGAGCTCAACAGAAGAGACCTTAGCACCATCACGGCGCTACTGCACTGGCCCTCTTAGGTACTACTTGAAGAAGTTGGGCAAGGTGGACTGTGATAAATGCCAATTCTGTTCGGAGCATAGCGAGACGACGGACACATTATGTGCAATTACCTCGAACAGGCGCATGTAGAACCGGCTAGTATTAGAACTGTAGCTCCCCAAAAAAAAATCCTCGACTTCTTTAGAAATCTGGAGATCAATTGGGACTAAAAGATTAAGGATATTCATAATAGATCTTACAGGTCGTAGTGAAGGGAGGTGGCAGTGCCTACACAATCCACATCTAATATGCTCACTGAAAAATCAATTGTGTCCAATATCCTACATTCAGTTCGTTAGTGTTCAGTTAGTGTATGCTTTACTGTTTAATCTGTGAAGTCTTGTGTTTGAAACATCTTGATTTAGCGGTTGTCCAGATAATAAATAGTATTTTCGTTTCCGTTCCAGACATTTTGACAGTTACCAAAATAGTAATTCTGACCTTAAAGATCTTCTTCGATGAATTTCGATGTTTTATCTGGGGTCCCCAGAGCCCAGTTGGGGTTGAAAATATTGCTAAGGTTTTTTTTTTCCGCAAGTCAGTCCAAACAGTAGTAAACAAAATTATTAACAATATTGATTCATGATGATCAACTAATGCAGATTTACCGATAATTTTTCCTCTAAAGATACGATTTCTCCTTTTAACAACATTCAATCCAATTTTTAGAATGCACAAAGTTTGTTTTCCCAATTTCACTACCAACTTCACAATTTTTTTTTCTTGAAGACTGGACCCAGACTAGGAGGCCCAAATAAATCAATGTAAAGGTTTCTTATCAACCCCTTCATGAGTTTATTTCTTCCACAACACACTAGCAAGGTCCAAGCATTTGAAATTAAATATTTGAGGAAAATTGAAGAAGTAATTAGAATTGATAAAGTGAGGATTGAATAAATCTGGAGACAACTCAACGTGACGTTTGTGGTGTAGATGATAGAAGCAAAACAACTTCAATGGTTGTAAGGTTCAAGGTTTGTAAGGTTACTGGACCAACGATAAATAAAAGGAATATGGCGAATAAAATACCTGAATGATGAACTTGCAATGATCAGTAATAAGAGTTGCAGATCCTGCATATCATCAATTTCTAGCTGAACAAGTTCTTTTTTATTGTGTTGCCCAAGTATTCCAAATATTGAAGCTACCTGTTTCAAAAAATCTTTTAAATTAAAATAAATTTATTTACCTTATTTATTAAAGACATTTCATTTACAACTTGGTATCTAAAGGTTTCTATCTCTTCTATGGTCAAAATTTTAGACTTTTTGGGCTTGAATCCGCCTCATTTTCTCTTTTAAAATCCGAATAAATTTGAATAACTCCTTGTATCTCTGTTGAGGTTGGCTTTCATAGTGACCAGAGCATGGAATAATAAAACTACAGCGAAGAGGATTTTTCGAATTACAAAAATGCTATAAATGGTGCAGGTTCTGATCCTTGTAGAATACCAAAATATCCAATGGTAATCTACAAAAAGAAATGTTTTTTTTCTTAAAACATCAGCATTATTGATACGAATCCCTGACAGTTCGTTGCTTACGCTTACAACATCGTCCGTTAACGAACGTATTAATTTTTTTCGATCTAAAACACAAACGAAACGTCAAAAGTCGTTTTTCTAAAAAATATGGAGCTAGTATGAAATATGAACTTAACATAAATATAATCCTTTCAAAATGATTAAATATCAAACAAATCTCGAAGGAAAACGCTGATGCAAGTCAATTTTTAGCATGGTATTCTGAGGAGAAGAGAGTTGTGTACTCAGAAACGACCAATTTATCATCAGGTTTCAAAATCAAACTTATAGTAATTTTAGAATTATCCATACATTAAAGAAACCCTCAAATTTGCGTGCAATATAAAGCATTTCTTTCTATACATTCACGTGATAATCCACCATTAATTTTCCATAATCTACCGAAATAAAAATTACTTTCATTGCTTACATTTTTTTTTATATACAACACAAACGTAATTAACATACAACAAAACATAGCGGCGACTCTCTCTTAAAACCAGTTCTTTTTTACGATTATTTTATTTAATTACTCTATAGCTACCGACGCGAAACCCGCACAAATTATCAGCACGATCAAAAACACCCGTTCAGCTTTCCAAAGCTTTCGCGAAACGTTACTCCGCGAATAAATTAAGCCGGTAAAACCGCATTTGACTGTATTTTGATCGGTGGTGGAGCGACAAGCGACTGTCGATGGAATTATACCGCCAACACATGTATTATTTTGTAAATCTAATATGTCAACGTCACAGGATTGGTGATTTTGTAATTTGTAGTTAAGGGGGTGTGGTGGGAATTAGGCGATTTCAATCATCTGTGGTTTATTAGATTTATTCAAATATGTATAACGATATAATCACTATATCTAGTTTGGATTAACCTATATAATTCACCTGAAGAGCACTTTTAACCTCACTTCCATTCAATAATTTCCGAATAGTCAACCTTTCTAGTAATGAAACACAATGTTGAAATATTTCAATTGCGCTCAATTGATGAATTATAAACAACTGTTTTGTTTAATTTTGAAGTACATCTTTCTTAATTCTTCTTCATCCATATACCTACCAAGATTTTGACATGTTTGATTGGAGTTTTGTTGGATGACAACTCTGAGATCTACTACATCTATACGTCGAATCAATATTGATGCCCTGTGAAATTTGCATTGACCCTCTTTCTTGCTGCTACTGCTACTTGCTGCAAATCCCAAATGTTAACGACACGACTGATTTTTAGTTTTTTTTTTTTTTTTACTTTAGATTAGAAAAGAAAAAGCAATTTTTTGCCCAAGAGTTATGTTAATATGAACTTTGAGGAAAGATGGTTACATCTTAATTAACTATAGGTCTATATTTTGCCTTGACCTTCTGTGTTTATAGAGAAACTTTGTTTGAAGATTTCTGATAGAACTATATTAATAAATATTTTGAGGTCTAAAAATTGTCTACTCCTTGAGTTTCATAAATTTTGAATGCAGTTTGACGAAATTGAAAACAGATATCGATAGTTTCGAGCTACAGTTCGTGCGGTTGGTATCAAAGAAGTTTAATTCTGCCTTCAAATTTTTTACCCTACAAAAACCAAAAACTAGCGTTTCATCAGCTCTTTCATTTTATGTTTACAGAGGGTCTATCTATAGACCTTAATTTTCTACTGATTCCTCTTTCGGTGGAGTTCATTTTATGCCACGAAAACTTACAATTTCAACTATTTTGTCTTTATTTCCTTTATCTAATTTATTTTCAAGTTTTAACTTTTGTTTGTATGAGTTATTAGTAGACTCGGCAAAGAAGGAGCAAGTGTCAGTGTAATGCGGAGAACAATTTAGAGGGGCTGAGCAGTCGTATCAAGGCCACCTGCTGGTACACCTCAAATTGTTGTTGCATCTTACATAGCTATTTAATTCTATCGCCTTCGTATTCTTAATCCGGCATACTCTTTATTACGTTTTCTAGTTTCTTCGAAAATACTAAATGCGACATTTGGTAGGTATGTGTTGTAATAGGATATAAAAATCCTTCGTTAACGATTATAATATTAACAAATTTGTTAGACTCAGGGTCGTTAGTGAGTTCGATTATTGAGATGATGGTAAGTTTGCCTTTATGAAGGATCCAATGTTTTTGTTTTCAAAGGAAAATCACCATATTTTTCTTAAAAATAATTTATATTAATGTATGATAGAAATTAAAAAATGGTACATTTGAGTATTATAATTAATTGTTCCAAGAAAATGACAACCGAATTTATTCTTAGTTTCATATTTAATGTTTGTTTTATGAAATATATAGTTTTTTTTTATTTCTTACTATTTGCTTCGAACCTGAAAGTGAAGGGTTTTACAACCGTAGGCTGTAGAATATTTTTAATAACTCAAAAAATAATTTATATTACTGATCTTTAAAAAATGGTACACTTGAACAGGGCAATTAATCTTGTAACAAAAAAAAAACGGTAAATCAACTAAACGTGATTTTTTCGCAAATTCCTGGAGTTTGTTTTTCTTTTCTCTTTAGATTTGGTGAATTTTTTTTACCGTAAAGTCTAGAATATCTATCTTTTATTTGAAAATTAAAATTTCATTTACCGCATCTTTAACGTATCATACGATTTCTCTCGAATCAAACAAAAACGGTCAGATGGATCGACAATATTTTTTACAAATTTCTGTTTTTTGGTTTTTTTCTTCCTTCTAGATTTCGTAATTTTCTTATTAAAGTCTTTCTATTTATCTTTTATATAAAAGAATTAATTGTCCTGTTATTAGCTCAATATTATTAGTCAGTCAGATTATTTTTTTTGAAATTAATTACTATCATCTGTTTTATGTAAATATCAATGATCAGTGTGTAATAATAGCACTCACAAGTGTGCTTTGATACGCAACTGCACTGAAACTTGCCCCTCTATGCCAACTCTAGTTATTAGCTACTGTTCCAGTTCATCTTTTTTAGAGGTTGACGTCAATAGTTTTGTTTCACTTGGCTTTAACTCTTTTATGCTCCTTTGTTCTTTTTCAGAAATGATCTAGAAAGAAAACTGATTTTTTTCTTCATCTGTTTTATCACGATGTATACCGGAAATAAACTGGTTTGACGAAATTTATTTACAGCTCTTTCACCACTTCGGATTTTGATTTATGCTCTACCAAATAATCCACAGATGTCAAATTGATTACCAGGGCTATTGTTCGTTGTCATAAATTGTCTTATTTTTGGCATGAGTGTGGTGACCGTTTAAAATTAAAGGAATTGGTTTTTTTTTCTATAAAAATGTTTATGTGAATCCATCCAGATGGATGAAAAATAGAAATAGTTCCGGGTGGAACATCCTTCTTTGTAAGTTTGCTTGAATTTTTGCCACATCAACGGCCGTACAAAGTTACTACCTCCATTAATGCACAGAACTGCAATTATTAGCAAAATTCGTTTATCTGATGTGCCCTGAAAAGCAATGTTGCAAACATCACATCTTGTCAAGCCAGAAAATGATTTCTCCATATCTTGGCAGTGCTTGATTAATTTTTTTTCTAGGAAATCAGGCAAAACGGGTTTCCGTCCTAGTTTTATCTTGCATACATGATAGAGCCGTGAACTTAATTTTTGCAATAATGCAGCTCTTGCAGTTTAAATTGTGTGTGTAAATGTGATTGCAAGGCTTTGTTACAACATTATCTCAGCATAAACAATGTTGCGCTGTTGTACGAGACACTGCCACAAGCGTCACTGACGGGATTCGAACCTCGGACCTATCAGTCTCAGATGATTAGCGTTGGATTCACTGCTATGCAAAATTGAGATGGTGGATTATCGAGAAGAAGAATTTATTTGTTGGCATACCTTTATGCATTCTTTTAGACAATTGGTTGTTACTAAAAGTGAAAGCAGAGGATATCAGATTTATAGTTTGGGTTGAAGTCAAAATCATTTGACGTTCATCTATATACCAGGTGATTCAGTTTGGTATTCGCCCACCTGTAAATTTTTTACCTTTAGAAAAAAGTATAACAAACTATATATATTCGTAAATCCGATGGCAAAGCCTATTGGATAGGATCAACAATTTATTTTTGTAATGACATTTGTCAAAAAAGTAGGTATTTTATTTCTAATTCCGAATATGTATCACACTCTTTACTTTTGGAATTTACGAATGTATATGGTTTGTTATACTTTTTCCCAAATGTAAAAAAGTTACAGGTGGACGAATACCAAACTGAATCACCTGGTAGTTCTGAAACTGAATTAAAATCTATTACACTGTAATACTGATAAAACGCTGATACTTCGATAGATTGGGTCTTTAGCATAAAACTTGACGGTCTTCACTAACAGATTTGTTGTTGAAGAATTTATTAAAAATTGACCGTCATTGTGTGTTTCTCTCCAAAGAATATTTTTTAAAGATATGTGTTGGGGGAGTTATCTGTATTTTCATTAATTTCAGTTTACGTATGTTCATACCTAACCCATGTAATTGATAGTTTAGATCTCCAGACAGCAATAATCTCCAATATCAAGTATAAAATGACTAGATTGAAACCAAATAACGGTACAGATTTAAGCTCGTTAATATTCACACCGAACAGTAATAGTAGTTAACTTTTGTGCAATACACCGTTGAGACCGTAGACCCGAGAAAACTGGTCCAACATGTGTGTTAGTGAGAGCATACTGCAGCTGGACCGATCTGTATGGACCATGTTCGTGTCGATCGTATTTAGCGAATTTATTGTCGGTTTATCGCTAGAGCACCGGCGTCCGATCTCGCCTAACTCCATGCACGGCCATTAATTTGAAGTGTGGCGTTCCGTTTGCGTACGGGAAGATAACGAACGCTCAACAGCGGATAAATTTCAATTATTAATTTAAAGTTGATTGGAAACTAATGAAGATTACGAAATGCTCTGTCTCTACCACGGCGCGCCTTGCTCCTTGTATGTATACATGTATATGTATATAGTTAGAGTTTAATATAGCTGTCCGTGTCTATCTCCGCCGGTTGGTGTACGTAACGAGTTACTCCCAATGAATCGCGTATAATGCGAACCAACACGGAACGGCCAGTCATAATAACGTGATAAACAATGCCGTGAAATTTTCTTTAAATATACGTGTTCGAAATGTGATTAATTTGGATGCGGTGATAAATATGTTACGCAAGTTAATTAACGTATTTAGGACATGGATCCTATTAAATCCTTAATGATGAACGAAATGTAATATATAATTTTTTTCTTACGTACCGTTAGGTTTTAGTAATGTTTATATCTATTCGCGGTAAATTAATTTTCTGACAGAAGATGGTAGACACGTTATTTTCAGCATTTTTATAACTTATTTATTACTTATTACGAGGATGGGATAAGATAAGAGCTTTGCACAAGCCGTTTATTTCTTTAATTTTCTTAAATGCAAGCAAAAGAGTTACTGAGCTGTTTAGTTCTAAATTGATGAAAGAATACTTACTCAGCTGCTGAGTCTTCATGAGATCGTTGTCTTTTGGCTTGCTTCTTGTAAATGAGTTCTGTAGTCTGGATGAGCTATACAAGCTATAGCACTAATTTGCAAACATAGCTTCTTTTCAACGGCTCTGATACCTCTATTCCTTTACAGAAATATCCTGATAGGATATTTTTCTATATTCATCACCGACAATTCCACAGCTAGAAGCGAAAAAGTTTAGTTAGTTTACATCTACGAAACGTGGCCGTGTTGGCACAATGTATTGTATTGTTTCGTAAACGCAATTGGGAACGCAGTCCCTCCACTTTTAATATTTAGGGTTAGAGTTCTTGAGATTATGTTAAAAGCAGCCTCACCATCAGGGTGGATGGCCTTTGCAACTTTGCCTTTGACAATTTTGCATTATGTCTGCAGAATTGTATTAAACATACAAAGTCGACTAGGGAGGATCCGGTTTTATTAGTTATAGATAACCATGAAACTTACTCTATCTATGAAGTTATCAAAACAAATCTGTGATTCTGTTTATTTTCCCGCCACATGCCAACCCTCGTATGAGGTATTTTTTTCCAGAAGTACTATCACAAACCATCCCTTTTGCTGTCTAAACATTCATGAATAACTCCCTTGAAGGCTTCCCAAACTTCCTACACAAGTTCACGAATTTGCGACCCAACAAAACTACTTTTTTAAAATTTTGAAGCAACGTAAGGCTCACCAGCAATCAACAACGACCTGTTTCGTGTTGCCTATATATAAATATGTACAGCGCATTCCAATGAAAACGATCCACCTTAAATAAGTCGAAAACGTCAAGAAATATCAAAAAACGTCGAGACACGTCAATTTTTTTAGAAGGGGGAATCTTTTTCATCGATGAATTTTCCTTTAAATACGGCGAAGAGGTTTTTTTGTTGAATCAATGCATGAATTTTTCGGAGTGTACAATAAAAGCTTTCAATGTAATCTGGTTCATTTTCATACTATTCTCTGAGCTGCATCTCTTCATTGCTATTTTTTTCAGATCAATTTCGAGTACGGTAATGCACTACCGTTATCGAAACAAAACACCTCCAAAGCATAATATTTTTGTGGTTTTTTTTGCCAATCTAACAAGAATTTTGACAAAAAAATGATTCTATGGCCTAATGTAGATGCACATTACGAAGTCAAAGAACCATTGACTTTTCTGTCACACCAATGAGTAAAAGAATTATGTATTATAGTTCGTCCCGAAAATGGATGTTTTTTTCCCCTTTGCTTCATAAGTACTTCTTAGCTCATGCCTATTACAAAGATTTATCTGCCGGCAGAGGGCAGGCCATGTACATACATAAAAATCAATATTTTATGTGTCCCAGTTGCATTCCTAAGAGCGATATATTTGATTGCATTGATGATAGAGCTGTCATGATTGTAAAAATCTTCTTAATATGAACTACATAACCGACAGTAATAGGAAAAAGACGGTTGTCGTTGTGAAGTAATACTCCTTTCAAACTAGGATTGGAGACATCTATAGCTATAGATAGTTCCTATTCATTTGGATCATGGTGCAAACTCAAACATTTCATCAGGCAGCAAATAACAAGATTATGTTGGAGAAGATTCCATTCCTGTAGTCTTGAGTCAAGAACTTGTTCCTAGAGTTAGTGGGGTTAGCAGCCAATGGAAAAATCCTTTTAAAAGGAAATAAGACTCATATATTTTAACCTTAAGTTTTCGAATTTTATTAAATTCTTCTTCAGAAGCTAATTGATTAGGAGTATGAAACTAGCAGACAAAGAACATAATTTCGCAATAAGTATCATTAAATTAGGAAATAAGACTGACTATATTTTAACGATAGGCGCCGGGGTTAAATTTGGAGGGACGGTGAATTTTTTAGTTTAAATTCTTCTTGGGAGCAAAGGATTAATTGATTAGAGTATGAAACTAGCAGTCAAAGAACATAATTTTGCAATAAGTATCATTAATATTAATTAGTCATCTGAAGAGACCATTAAACTGTACACATCATAAGTTAAAACACAAAATACATTGTGAAATTAATTAAAATTGCGGTGAAAATTCACCACCAAATTGACCGCATGGCCAAGTGTGGCACTTGGTCTGCTAGTTTCCTACTCATAATCAATTATTTCTGAAGAAGTATTTAATAAAATTCGAAATCTTAAGGTTAAAATAAATGAGTCTTATTTCCTTTTAAAAGGATTTTTCCATTGGCTGCTAACCCCACTAACTCTAGGATAATCTTATTTACGTTTAGTTAACGTTGTGACAGCCGTTACTTCCCCTCTAACTGTCTGAGATTTAGTAACATGTTAATTACTTCATCAGAGACAAGAAGAGAGTCCCACACTAAAAACAAGCATCAACCTGAGAAAAAAGAAAATACAAGGATACATCACGTCCGGTATTGAAGATAAAATTGAATTTAAATTATACAACAAATTAATGTACAACAGAGCAAACGTACTAAACAATTAAAAATCAAACAAGAACATGACTCAAGAAGTTCATTTTCCTCGTATGATAAGTCAAGATTTTAAATGAGGTTATTCGATTTTGTGTGATTCAGTCTGTGCGGTTTATTATCTTTTGTGTGAACAAATGTTCAGGTTTTTCGGGTTAATTTGTTTTCTTTCATACTGTCTTCATTTTACACCTCCAAGTGATAATTTTGGAATGCAATAGATGGTAGATTCTGGTCTTGAGTTGGTCTTGTTTTCTTTATTAACAATCCTGTCTTTGTCGGTAGAGTCAAACAGAAATAGCAATCATCTGTATGGTTTGTTGGATTGTATTTTTTTATTTTTCAGTCATTCTTATAACGAGGGTTGGAACAAAAATATGGACCCTATGACTTATCCTGGTCTTCTTAGCATTGCTTACAACAGGAAGAACATTAAACTGACAGGCAAAACAACAGTATTTATGCTTCTAAAAAGGACCTGCAAATAGCTCAAGGACGTTGAATTTTGTATTTGACAATTCCCACAAGCAAAATTTCGTCTAGACTAAAAATGTAGATGCTAAACCATTGAAGACCCAATACCATGTCTTCAGGGAAACTTCTATTGAGAAAATTAAGCTTTCGTTTGATGTCACCAACTATAATGAGTTTGAGCAAGTTTAGCCCTTACTTGCGGGAGTCATTGTCAGTGTATTTTATTGACAATACTGTCAATATACACAAAAAGAATCAATTCTAAATTCTGGTTATTTCTTGATCTTAAATGTTGAAATTAAAATTTGAAAATTTATTTTTATTTTGTCAACATCATTGCTACAATTTTAGCCTTTCTATTATTTTAAATCTTAAGTAATGACATCCTTATATGTATATTACAAAGATAATATACAAAACATGTATACATTTATATTTTACATCTGATATAAAATACGTTAAATTCCCTTCCCCACAAACTATTTCGCTATTGGAGCAGATATATTTTAAATTAAACCAAAAAAGAAATTTGCAACGGTACGGGGCATAAATCAAAATCGAATATATGTAAATATATTAAAGTATGCCTGATTTATAGGAATTTCCGCAACTGTGAATGTTAGTATGTATATTAAAAATTTAAATTCTGCGAATATTGCGGTACCAATAAATATGTGCGCCGCTTCATATTTTGCGTTCTGTTTTTTTTTTCAATTTTCGTTTTATTGTATTCTCTATATTGGCATACAAAAATCATAAATTAAATATCTGTTGGTGATGTATCGCGATTCTCCAGAGAAACAATTCTGTATATTACATTTCATTGTTATTACTATGAATGTTTAAATAAAATTCAAATACTGAAGTGTTTATGAAAAATTTTCAGAAAAATTTAGAAGGCTAGTGTAATGAGACATAAATTCTTATCATTTAATCATGAAGGATCAACCTGAAAATCAATTCTATTAACTCTTGCTAAACTTGAACGAATCGATCAGTAAAGGTTTGCACAATTTAAATCTTTACGACAGTCGACGGCATCAACTAAAACTAACACAACGCATATACCGATAACCTTTTCTTTATTATGATCATAGTAAGACGTAATATATCGCTACTTAGTCACTGGAAAATAATTACCTTCGACAGCCTATCGTTTCTTAGAGGTGTGTTGCGGTGTAGGATACATACACACGTTCTACAAAAGATAAAGCTTGACGACCAAAAGAAGTGAGAGAGGAATCGGGTCATTAGTTGTTGCCGTTGCACAATTCAGTAAAAATACCGTGATGAGGGGCGGGTCGTTTTGCACGCACTCATCCGTCACATTACCTCGCCCGCGCTTACACCATTTATCCACGTCTCGCTTCTTCTGAGGCTGTGAAACACGCGGAGATCTCCCTCTTACCATGTAACGTATCATCGTTATGTCACGGACGGACATCGTCTTGTATCTTTTTCTCGTTCTCCCTTCGTCTCTCCGTGTAGTGTCGTAATAATTACAAGAAGTCAACACGCACGATATAATCTTTACAAAGTATGAAGAAAATTAAGCGGAGAGTATGTGATGTAGGAGAGAAACGAATAAAATAACAAAGGATGATTGGTAATGCCTTCAAACCGTTTATTATAACATGAACATCCTTATTTCTTTTTACCTTTTCAACGGGTCGTTATCTGATTTTCACATCTTTTTAATTGTTATTGAGGCGGAATTGTTTTCTTTGTTGCTGTTCGTTTTTGTCTTTTATTTTCGCAGGTGTGGTTTGCTATAAAATAAACTTATAAGGTAAAATGTGCAATATGTTTCTAAAATAATGTCGGCTTAACCGTTAGAAAACATAGAGTTTATTACTAAGGGGGGATATAACTTTTGTAATACATTGTACTGGCAAGACAGAGGAACAGAGACTTCAGAATTAAACATTTTTCTATTGTTTCTCTCATATGCAAGAACTTAAGTAAAATATTCTTACCTATATTCAATATCCAAATAAATCGACGATAATCAATGAAACAAACAACATGTTTTATTCTATATAACCAAATTGTCATAAAGAGTCACGAAAACATTAAAGACAAGTGGTCTAAGATCATATGCCATGTAATGATTGCCATTCAGTATTCAGGATTATGTTTCCAGACTTGCTTTCTGTAGAATCATATCAGAAAAACTTAGCCAAAATCAAAACTTTGTTGGTAATATTTTATTTACTGACGAGGCTATTTTTACAAACAATACAATAATGAACTTCCACAACAACTACATTTGGGCGGATGAAAATCCTCATGCTGTTAACGTTCGGCTGGGTATTTTTGGAAATTGTTTGATAGGCCCGCTGTTTTTACCAACTCGTTTAAATGGCGAAACGGCTACCCCATTAAGTTAACCAATGGTTTTTAAACGATTCTGCACCACTACACTGCTGTTGCAGTAAGGCAATTTTTAAATGAAACTTACAACAACAAATGGATAGGATGGGGAGGTCCTATGCCATGGCCACCTAGATCCCCAGAAAAAAAAAACAAAAATAAAGTAACGATCATTTAAATATATAAAGGAAAAAGAAAAAAAAACAAAACAAGAAATTATTTATGACCATTTATCAGTCTAAAAAGGCTGAAAATATTAAATATTTCAATTATCTGAAGAATTTTAAGAATCCCATCCCACCGCCTACTATTGAGCTGATTTCTACGCCATTGTGGCTGCTTTTTAAAATAATTTCTAAAACACAAACAATTGATTGATTCAAATAACAAAAAATTTAATTGTAAATAATAAATTCTTCTATATTCTGCTATAGAAACAACTGCTGGAAAAAATACAGTCTCTCACAAGAGCCTGTGGGCGATTACTTCTACAAAAGACTTGATAAATATAAATCGCGGTATTTAGTAAGCGTTTTGAAGCGGTCTTTCTATGTACACATGGGAGAGGACCTCATATGTCCATTACAGCCATTGCTAGATATCTTAGAAAATCAGAATCATTCGTGAGGAAGTGGGTAGACAGGTGTAATGAAACACACAACGTCGACAATTTGCCTGAATGTGGTTTTTCCGTTGGAACAACAAAAATAGATGATGCTGTCATAATTCATATGTTTCGCGTCAATCCTACTTTAACATTACGTCAAGCCTAAAGAAAATTATCCAGAAAGGGTATAGAAATATCCACAACTTAAAAGCCGCAAAAATTAGATGGAAAAGTACGAAGTGCTTACTTTCCCAAAATCACATCCATAATCGCTAAAACTGGGAACAAGAAAATTTCAATAGAGATTGGGGCAATGTGATACTCACAGATGAAGCCTCATTTTGTGCATGGATTCCTAGAAGGAAGGCATGGTTGGCATATAGCTTAACAGTGCTTCAAAAGACAGTAAAGCAACGTTTAAGAAATTCATGTTTGGGGTTGCTTTAATGTACGCGGTTTTGGATCGTTGCATTTGTTTACTGGTAATTTGGATGCCAAGAAAATGGTGGGAATATATCGTAAGTGCTTAATAAAGTCTGTTAAGAAGTGGTTTGGGAAAGAAACAGCAAATTGGGTGCTTCAAGAAGATAACAATCCCGACAAGACCGAAGTCGTTTGTGTAGGCCTTGGAAAGTCGAGAATGGGATAGCTGTTTTGGATTGGTCGTCACAAATAGAACATGTTTGGGGTTACATGAAAATTAAGTTGAGAGGAAAGCATTTGTTAAATTTGAAGCAGCTATCATATCAAATAAGGACAATTTCGCGATCTTTTAATACCCTATATGCAGAAAATCTCGTTTACAGCATGGACAAACGCTTCTAAGCGACAGTTAATAGTAACGGTGATTGGACTGCATACTAGATAATTCCGGCTTAGTATTTTATAAATACATTCCAATGATATAGAAAATTTTGTATTTTGGGCAATTGTTAGCCCACACGCTCTTGTGAGACAGACTGTAGTACCTTTCGTTTTCAAAAGATTTTTTCAGGAGTCTTTGAAAATGGTAGACATTTCTTACCTTTTCTATAGAACTTTAGCCTTTATTTTCTTTCTTTTTATAATTTGGTTATGAGTAGTATTGTTAGGTTTAGCCATTCTGTTATTGAGCATGATGGGGCAGATGATCTTTAAGCCAAACTCTCGTTTTCATCAAGTATGCGATGTAAAAACACAATATTATTATTTTCTGCACTTTTAATATTGTCTGGATTCTCTATGGTGTTTTCTACTGTTACATGATTCATCATCTTAAGAGAATTTTCCATGAAATTTTCTCGTCACTTTTGATATAGAGAACAAAGCCAGACTTAGTGGTATTAAAAATTCTATTAGCTTCTCTTAAAATGTGCTGTTAATTGTTCTTTTAATATCCTATCAAACCACCTACCGCATATTTTTGTTTAATAGTTTGATGGCCTTTCAGAAAATCTTCAAATCATGCTTTGCCTGATGTTAAAATATTATTTAAGAAAAGGTTGTTTTAAATAGCGAATACGGACATCATTAAGGTATTTTTTAGCCATTGAAATCTTCAATTAACAAAAATATTCTTTTCTTGCTCAGAAAGCTGAGTTGCTGGTTGTATTATGTTTTTAAAGCAAATTCTTCGAAAGATTTCCTTTAAGACATGCAATTTTCTACAGTTTAAACGGTAGTTTTAAGTTTTTCTACATCTACTACATCCAATGTCTACACAAGAAATAACGAAAAATAGTTATTTATAGGTTGCTTATATTTTGTGTGCAAAATAGATCTGATAGGGTTGCCCATTACTCTAACACGAAATAATTGCTAAAGCCTCTCTTGGACTTCTTCTTTCTCTTAATAGAAATATTTTAATAAAAAACAATAAAGAATGATAAATTAAGAAAATCACAGGGAGTGGTTCAAGTTTACAAAAATTTGCAAAACTTGTTATATCAGAATTTTTGCCTAACTCTACGTCAAAATTTAAATTTAAAATGTTAACCAATATTCTTGGGCAAAAAGGACAAAAAATGTTACATAATTTAACAAAACATTACATAAGAGGTAACAACTAATGGGTGTTGTAATTACTTTTTGGTTTTACAAAAGGCTACTAAGCATTCATTCGCGATGAACTTTTTCTATAAAATTCCAAATTGAAAATCCCGACGAAAAGTGGTGTTGATAAAATTCAATACTCGTGATTGTTGGACGCCAGGTGTCAACATTTATCAATGCAGGATCTTTTATTGCAAATGTTCAGTAAAAAAAAATGCAGAGGAAATGCAGGAAAGTTTGTTTCAAACAAAGTTGTGGTCAAGCAAAAAATTTCGTTTGGAAAGAAACTAATTAAGTAACTGAGCTTAGAAAAAAATTAAATAATTAGATACCATCCGTTCGATTACTTTACAGCAATCTGTAAAAAAAAACAGGATTCTCTTTTTTCTAGGCTTCCACTTACAAAAATAAAAATACTAAAAATAGTGTAATATTATCGTGTAAAAAACATTTCGGCGTTCAAAGACATATTTCCGCTAAAAAAAAGGTACATACACGTGAACAACAACAAAAAAAACCCAGTAACATATGTATACGCATTTACACAATTTACGTAACACAAAACGCGTACAGTTGGATTTTGTTATTCGAAATGAAACTCTTCAAAAAGTATTTTACCCTTTTACTGCTGATGAATTTCCGTGGAACAAGAAAAAGTTCGTGTTTTTTTCGCCCCCCAACCTCCAACCATCGTTGACGTATGTTTGCGCTGGTAACTGTCAACTTGTTTTTGAGGACCGCATAAAATGAAAACGGGTAAAAAAAGAGAAACCACAACAAAGCCAATCTCTTCACTTGGTGGATATAATCGCGACTGAATGCTTTTCTCTGGATGAATTTAAACCGTACTAGAATTTTTACTCATAAATTATTTATTTAATTCAGGGATTTTTAAAAAATCCTAACAAAGTTTTCCAACGTATTCTATTCTAATTCGGAACTGTATATCAATCAGTGATTATTATGTATTCTAACCACATCATGTAGTACATGTGCTACTCTACATTAACACCATTAATTAACAAGACACAACATTCATTTTAATTTTATCATTAAATGAGAATTGCACAAAGCTTTAGCAATCTTAACCTAATTTCAATAAAATCACTTTATAGAAAATATTAAAATTTATTACAGGAAATAAAGATTATTATTATAACCGACAAACGTCTTAAAGCGTAGTAATTTTTTTGCGCGTACATATATTACGTGTACCAACACATAAAAATATAATAGTCGTAAATGTTTAAATGTTTTTTTTATCACTACTTCGAATACAATCGTATCAAGCAGGTAGACTTTTAACAACCGTAGTATTTGCGATGGAAACGGCGTAATCATGACGTTTTGACTCGTAGAATTATGATAAGATAAACAACTTAAATAAACAAATATTTAAATTGCACTTGCTCTGATTTGAAATTATAAACGAAAATAGAAAAAAGTTGGTCATCTGTTTTGCAAAGATCGATGTTTGTAATGTAAATATAGTAGAGTAAATGTTTAAGCTTAGTAACTTGTGTATTCAATGTAATACTACAAATTATAAAGTAATTGTAATAATCTAATTATGTAATGTAAACATAAATTTAATGGAAGGAAAAAATGAATTAGCGAATAAATGTTATAGTTTGCTCAATCTATTGATCTATTGATTGAGTTTGTAAACCTATATCGATACAAATTTCTACCACACCCCAGCAGTAACACAGTCAATTTTAGAACTGTGCTACAAGTAAGTACAGCAAAAGAAAAAGAAAATGGGACTTGACGTGTAAATAAAATTTCTATAGTGATGGTGATGCTCCTTGATCTACTTGATTAACAATTGGAGATACTCCTAGGACACTGATTTTGTCGTGGACTGAAGAAAGAAGATTTCTACTTCTACTTGAATTTGGGCAACAGCAGAAATACAAACCTAATATGTACAGTCTGTTCCAAAATTAATGTCACCCCCTGTGCCGAAAAACACGTTATAACTGCTAATGCCTATTAGATGCATGAAGTTTAATAGATATTTGGTTTGCACCGCATTTACTAGATTGGTATTCACTAACGAAAAATCGTATTGGATTATGGGAAACATCATTTTTATGGGTTTGTTTAGCCTTGGGAGCGACATTAATTTTGGAACAGACTGTACATATACACTAGTGGGGCAACGAGCAACTCAAAATCACAAACAGTTTGGCTTTTATCTCATAAGAAGCATTACCTGCTATGGCCAGGGACTAAGTTTCATTTAAAGTAGATAAAGAAAACGAAGCCTAGGACCTAATCACTGCATTCTAGTTATTTAACATCTTTTATATTAGCTTTGGCAACCAAGGGGATGGGGGAGGAGGGAGATCAATTATGGATATACAATGAATACGTATATCCATAATTGATTCCCCCCTCCTCCTCCACCACCTTCCTTTCATGTATATTACCCGATCTTCATTACCTCTCATCACTACGACCTATTGGTCTATTGTGATTACCCTATCCCATCCTTCACCCTTCTATTACAATATTCTTGACGAATCTTACGACTGGTTTGAATGCCAAGGCTTTGATCTGTTCAGGTGTTAAGGTCTCCTGTTCTAGATGCTGAAACCTTTGCCGGCTTGATCAACTTTGCCCATCTTTCTAAAGTAATATCTTAGAGTACAGTAGCTAGGAAGAGTCTTTAACTCTGACTTGCTGAGATCAAGTATCTTTTTTATTGCTGTTTGGCGAGGTGTAACAAATTTCTTCGCTTGTGTTTATCCGGGTGTTTTCCCTCAGAGAGGAGGCAATTATTTTGTCTCCCATTTTGTAAACTGTAACTTGAAACTCTAACTTTGATCTAGTCTTTTCATGACGATTGCTTGCTGATGATTTTGCTTGTAGGTTTTTTTAATGTTTCAAGGGAGTGGCTTGCTTATTCAAATGTTCTCTTAATAGCTCTAAGGGAACGATGCCATCCGGATTCCAGTCCACATTTGAATGATCTGAATCGTCCTTCTTATGTCATTTTGCAGTAGGAACATTTGATTTATATGCCTGTTCAGGAATCACACTTTTGTTGGCTTGATTCCATCCATATTATTATCAGTAGGCATAGACTTACCTCATAGTGGTGTAAAAACATCAAAAGCAACCCCTCTAGAATATTTGTCATAGTAGTGTTGTTCCAAAAATGCTCGGAGGAATGGAACACGTTTTTTTAAAGCAGCCGCAGCTCATAAGTCGTGTTTGAAGGTGTATTTCATGGTGGCTGGCTGACTCGACAATTGTTATATCTGAATATGATGCGGCAAATAGAATATTAAAAGAATTGCTGGCGGGATGAAGCTAGAAAGATGATTCCGTTTCTTAATGAATAAATTGATCATACTGCCCGATGTGGGCACAGCGACCTTAGATACTAGTGGTAAGGCATCACCAAATGTTAATTTGAGTCGTTGTCTCTTCAATAATATTATTGGCATTGGTGTAAGCAACTATGGTGCAATTTTCTGCATATTCCTGCTCAACAAGCTGGATTGACTTTTTTGAGCAAACAATGTTTGATGGTTATATAGGTTTAAGTGGATCCCCTTGATGGCTGCTGTTTAAGATCACATTTTTCTACAATTTGATTGAATTTTTGGAAATAATAATTAGTTAAGGGTTAAATTCGGGGGCTCTGGCAGGACTCAAGAACTGTGCTTTGCTTTGGGATAAGCAGAAATGTCGTCCTATAAAGGTACTAAGGTTGTACTAATCATGACTTTTATTTTACTTGGCAAAATTATTCCCTTGTCGTTTTCTCATCGTAGACTTTCTATACGTATATCCTTGATTTCAGTTTTCAAGGTGTGAATGCTTCGGTTTCTATTCCGTTGAGTCCAATAATTAGGCCAACCCACAGGGCTTCGAAGATGTCTTGATAACACTGTCATAAATATTAGTATCAAGAGAAGTTGCTTTTGACAGCCTTATTTTATCTTTATACTCAATTCAACTGCGACAATGTATAATATGTTGCCTTTCAATTATCAGAATGCTTAATTTCTATTTTAGCTGTTTGAGTCATTGAATGCCCTCAATAGAACTGCATTTCCAAGTAATGACAGTCAACTATGTTAAAGTTGTTCCAGGAGATATTTATTTTCTAGAATATTTTATCACATTTTTCGTCTGATATTAAACTGCATATTTACCTACGTTCAGTTTTATATTATTTACCATGCACTCGTCATATCTTGTACCTACTTACGCGTTGAGCTTCTGGAAAAACGTAGATTTTCAAACAAAAACGTCAGCGATACTATTCGCATTTTTCTGCCTGTGTTTTTATGGTATATGCAAAATGCCTTTTACATGAAACATACATAGATAAGAACTATTAAAAATAATTGCATATATATGTACTCTTTGTACAGAAAATTTACCGTGGGCTTATCAGTTCCTTACAATAACTTTTACTTAATTATGAAATATACTTCATTATAGGAATTAATAATTTAATGATTTGATCCAATATGAATATATTTCTATATTTTCGCGAAGCTCATTAGAATTTGTTGAGTACGATTTCCTGTTTTTAATGCTTTTAAATGTACAAAATAAAATTGATTTTATGCAATGTTACTAGGAAGTTTTTCTTTTAAACATTCCTATAGATAAATTTATTTGGCAATATTTTCATTTCAATTTGTCGTTGCAGCCTCACATTTCGAGCAGACCCTTGGGCGCAAGGTTGACATGAGCGCACCCTTCCTGGAAAAAGGTGAGTTAATTTTTTTACAAAACATTGTTATGTTACATTTGTTTTTTAATGTTTAATTGAACTTGAATTACACGAAATTTAAAAATAAAATAAAGTTTTAAATCATTAACACTCGAAGAATATTTTGTAGTTGCAAGTTAGGAACCAATGGCATTGATGAAATGTGACCCCTATGGCACATCTCATCTATGTCCCAATCAATAGCTTGATTACCAGATAGGAGTGATTAAATGAGGTGGTGTTGCATTTAAAAAAAATTATTATTCTTTTGTTCGACGCAGTTCAAGTAAAATTTGGACATTGTTCCTTGCTTTCTGGTTAACAGGTTGCAATGTTAGCCAATGCAATTTAGTTATGCCAAACTATGTTGTTATTGTTGTATATTCGAATCATAGTTCTCGAATCCGTTCCCTCCTCCTATATATCTTTGGCAAGATTTACCTTTATTCTGTACTCTTGAAGAAAAAACTGGAGGAACGAGATGTGGTGGTTAAGCGTTTTGAGAGCAGATGATTTTGGTGCTGCAATGAATAGGAAGGGGGTAGTGTAGTGTCTCAATTAGAAATTAGATTGACTATTATGGAAGACTTGCTAGCAATTCCTGTGTTGCAAGGTAGATGCTGTAGAAGACGCAATATTGCACGAATTAGAGTGTCGAGCAAATTTCAGATTTCTCTTAGGTATAGCAACCAAATCGAAAACGTGAAAATTCCCCAAATTAACCAAACGATAAAGCATACGCTAAGCACATCCGAATAGCGTGAATCGGTACTCGTCTGTTAACGTTTAACGTTACCGTGTGTGTTATGGTAAGTTGCTGAAACTCTCTATTGGTGCTAGATATGATCCCTGTGGGACGTCAGCTGTGACCATTAGATTCATTATACTTAGGTCTAAACATATTGATCACTCTGGTCTTGGCGATTAGTCTGACATGCTAGACCTTGTCGAAGACCTTTTCTGCGTCTAAGGCCAGCATGGCTGTATGGTGGTTCCTGTTGAAGGCTTCTGTAGTATCCGTTGCTAGGATGTTCACTCCATGCCTTGCATTGATGGTAACTCCGAATCTTATCTGTTTATTCTCTGTCGTCGTATCACCTTGACATGGTTACAAGATTTGGGGATTAGTAATGACCCAATTTGAGAAAGGTATTAACGAATTTTTGAGATTCAGCATACCTGTCATTTGGGAAGGTGTCCTCTGTACTTTGTAAGCAATGGTTCTAGCTTTCCTTTTGGTAAGGAAGTTGACTTGAAGTTTATCAGAGTTGCTTGGACATCATTATCAGTTTTAAGAGAAGAACTCTTGTAGTTATGTTGAAAAAAATATTCTTTTGTTCTGAAGGAAACTAGTGGAAACAGTTGAATACTTGATTTAAAATAGTAAGGATGTCTAATGCGAAACAAAAAACTGGAAGTGTTCTGAGCATTGGTTTGGACGTAAAGGCATTGTAACTCAGCTGTTTTCTTGTAAATGTTTGAAGAAGCATTTTATTGATACTTAGAAGGCTGATTGATACGTTAGAATACAGTATGTTGGGCCTAGCAGTCGTAAGGAAGGAAACTTGCTCTTTTTTGGCTTACCAAACCTTTCGAAATAATTTTAATTTATCTTCAGTGGTAACAAACTGGGAATAAGAGGGTTGTCTTCATGATGCCAGCAGAAAACATTGACAATACAAATAATTCTGGCCTCTGGCTGCTAATCCCAGCATATTGTATCCTAAGGTTGTGTACGTTCAATTGTGAACTTTCTTTCAATTAATTCTCTTTAATGTTGATTATTGTCATCTTATCTAACTGTTCTAATTTTTCGCTGATCAATAAGTTACCGGCAATTTTGACAAAGATAGAATTGATTCAAAGTATGCATTTTCGTTTTTCCTTCATTAAAAGCTCGGAGATACTATTTTTGCCTTCTCCTTTTATAGAAACTGGGATTTATTCTCATTTGTTCGTTGTATAATATACGCGCATTAAAATTACTGTAATATTTGCACCTGCTCATAATTCTCGTAACGATCTATGTCGTGCATAGAGCACAGCCAGCGTTCAGGAACTGCAATTCATGGATTATCCGCTATTTGGTAAATGCATTCGCTGTCACGTAGGCGTGTTACGTAGAAAAAATATACGTGTTCTGTCGGTACTATCGGAGATTATACGAGGTGAACTACCCAGTCAGAATGGAATGACGTTTTGTTGTCGTATACATAGACGTATAGTTTGTTTTAAAGGTGTTATCTCACGATGTTTTAAAACTTGCGTCAAAAGTTACTTTGTTTTAAATAAAACAGCGAAAACATCGGTAATATCACTCCAACAAATTTTAAACGGAAACCAATCTAATAACAATAGAAACGAAAGAAACCGGGAATTACAGAATCCACACCGCTGAAGTGAACTGGCAAGTTAGTCGTAGATATAAGAACTTTACGAATTAAGTCGGTTCTAAGTTCTTGCAACTCGGTGTGCCTCTTCAGTTCGCCCATCTCGAAGGAGAACCGGCTACGAGTCGGTGTATTTCACTGGGCGCGATAACTTTTGTAATTAGTTGTTGTTGCTTTTCCGACTTCTTGAATTCGCGTTACCCCTTTCCATCTCCGGTCGGAAGACTTCCACGAAGAACGGAATCACTACAAACCGTGAACAAGTGGTAATTTATATTTTCCGATGTTGGGAGGAACGGTGAAAAGTTTTCCTCTTAAGCGTTTCTTTTCCTCAACTTCTGATTCTGTTCTAAACGTCTGTTCCGTTCTTTCTTCGTGGTCTAACAATAAAGTTTTTGTAATATATAATAATTTGATGTAAGAATATTGTAAAAAGTACAGTAGAACCTCGGTTATCCGATGTAACGTGGGGGACATCCTCCTCGGATAACTGAAAACTCGGATAATCCGGATTTATTTTTTATTTATTAAAAAAATAAACACAAATGTACTGTAAACGATTTATGAACGTTTTTAACATGTAAATAAGTATGTACAATATGTATGTATACCTTCTTGATGGGAGATCTTAGTGGGAGGCTGTTCATCCACCGCATTGTTGTCATTGTCATCTGAATTTTCGGTTTCCTGAAAGGCATTCGTTAGTTCTTCAATACTCATTTCTTCTTCTGAATCATCTGCTGTAACCCATTCATCAACGTCTTGTCTTGTGACATTTTCGCAACCTTTTAAGTTTTGTATTAATTCAAATAAATTTTGTTGTTCTTCTTCTGTTTCGCTGTCAAAATTTGAAGAGGACATTTCTTCACGGCTTCTCCATTTCAAAGCCAATTAATTCATTTAACGGAATATCATCTTCACTGTCATAGTTTTCTATATCAATAACTTTTGACCAAGATTTTTTAATAGTGGAATCACGTACAGAATCCCAAGCTTGGCTTACTCAGTATCCCACTGATAATATGCTCTTCTTTTTCTGTGCATTCTAATACATGTTCAAGATATAAACGCCTATAATTTTGTTTAATGTTTTCGAGGACGCCTTAGTCCATTGATTGCATTATGCTGGTTAAATTTGAATAAAAAAATTTTACCACAATGTCGCCTACGTGAAGGAAGCATTGTCCATTAACAAAATTGCTTTAATAGGGAGACCGTTTCTCTTCAAAAATTTAGTCACAGATGGCACGGACTCTTCTTTAAACCAGTTAGTAAATAAGATCGCATCCATCCAAGCGCTCTTCTGACTTTTGTACTAAACTGGTAGGGCTTTGGGTGTCTCTGGGAATTGCCTACTAATCATTATTGCTTTCTGTTGTAAAATTGGACCTGACAGAGGCACACCTTTTGATCTTGCTGGTTAAACCACATGAATAAAGCTTGGTTGACCTTTTCATAGTCGCCTTTTTTCATTAATTTTTCTTCTTGAAGACGAAGGGGCTTGTTTTATACATCAATCTTCTATTTTGGTACGGTTTCTCTTCCAATCTCCAACTGTTACCTCACCGACTCCATAATCTTGTGCAACATTTTTAAGTGGCTCTTCTTCTTCAACTCTCTTGATGACTTTTAAATTTTCTTCAATAGGAACGACCTTTCTTTTGCGCTTATTTTGCATTGACACAAATTTGCATGCAAAAATAGTCTAAAAACTTAAATAGGGGAACCACTCACACGGATCTAGAGGATTCCCCGTCGGCCCCGACGATTTATACTACTACACACACATGTATTTTAGAGTATTTTTTAGGTCGGCTCGGTTAATCCGGAGCTCGGATAATTGCGACAAGGATAATCGGGGTTCTACTGTATACAGACTCAGATATAGGTATATTTTTTTAGTAAAATCAACAAATTTCAAACTAGTACTGTGTCAAGTTTAGAGACAATTGTTGGTGCTCGTAATTATGCAAAAAAAAATTGACTACAGTTCTGTATCGATTGATTCCAGCGTTAAATCGAAATCATTCCTCCCATATTGCGTTTTACGCATAAGAACAATGTCGTGTAAGGTTTAAAGAAATCGGATCTCTTACCATTTCGAACGGGAACTGAAAGCTATAAACCGGCTATGCATACAACACGTCTAGTATGTATGTATGTATGTATATGATGTATATTGATTACGAGTCGTAAAGTGCTTGCACGCATTACAAACTACAAAGCATTGTAATTGTAGAATTAATCTCATGTTATCCGTATATACCTGCATGACTTTTATATGCAACCATAACAGCAGGTTATAAACACAATGCACACACAAGTCCATTCTATCGAAATTTATTATTCACTTCGCTAATGCACTAGGTATGCTGTCGTACGATCGTATATTTAATTAAAAGGCGACGATAATAAACCATATTTTATTGTTTCCTTATTCGACCGGACTTATTCCATGATAGGTTAGTTTGTTGATAAACTCATCACATAGTTGATGGACCGATATCGTTTAATCACCACTAACTCTATCATTGCACAACAAGCTAAGATCTATCTATAAGTTATAGACAAGCAAAAATATCTTGGCGAAAGGTATGTCTACATTGTCGGGAAAAGACTGATATTCTTCCTATCGAAGAATATTAACGCCTACTTTATTCACCTAGACAAATGTGACAATATCTCCTGTATGTATTGCTGATGTTAGGCATCATGTTAAAGTATGGTGGACACATGTTCTGTTGTCTGCCGGAAGCATGCTGGTCAACTCGCGGCAATGATTTATTAAATCTTGCGTTGACGCCCATATATTCTCTCTTACATGATGTATATCTCATTAAAGCTACGCTCAAATGTTTTACGAGCTAACTTTGGAGAGGTGGCCAGGTTATTCCTAATATTACGCACGAATAATATTCTTAGAAATTACAAAATTATTTTAACATTATTATATAAATTATGGAAACGATTTCACAGGGTATAGTATATTATATAATTGCAAAATAACCAGAAGAAATGACGTGTTTTCTTATGACTAAAGCTGATGTCCTTAAAAGCGGTTCGTAAGCATTATAATTATTAAAATAATATCGTGGGTGGTTACTAAAGTGGAAGAAACAAAGCAATTAACAACGACCTATATTTATATTACTGTTTTAGACGTATTTTTTCTTAATGTTTATTTATACATACGGTGTTTAAATCCAATAATAATGAACGAAGAAACTATACAGAGCTTCTGATTGGTCATTTATATACTATTTATACCTATTTTATTAGATCCAGGAATATGAAGTTAATTAAAACGCAATTAATAATGTTATAAAAACTTAAATTTAATAACCGAAAATAATCTGTATTGATGCGAAAGATAATCAATTGCAATTAACAATTAAATCATTATAATGAGAATTGATCGTGCATAATAATACTCCGATTTGTTAGCTAGGAAACATACACAAACGGTTGTAATCGATGTATCTATATTCATGTATGTGTACCTATTGCTGGCCGATAAGTGAAAGATTAATGACGGTGTTGTGATATTTAACAACTGTATGTTTAGTGTGTATAGTATCCGCTCACATATATTCCATGTGCTGATGGATAATAATTAAGTAATGACTATAAAATTGAAGCTTGCAAAATTATCGTATTTTAAGATCCCTGTACCAGTGAAGTTGGTGACCCAATTAACAAGAATATGTTGTTTTGGACATATTTATCATATAATCGGAAAATTTAATTTTTGACAATCATCTGGAGTAAATTTTCTGATATTCAATTTTTCACTTTTTTAGCTGTATGACAAGAAAATAATCTTAGCTTTCAGGCAACTCTATGTCAAGTTGTTTTTGAACAACTTTTACCTATTGCCTGATTGCACATTCTTATTTTACCATAATTAGCTCGACGACTTTGAATGATAATTCTGCTCAGAAGTCTTAAATTTGTACCAGAAGAGTGTGGCCGGCTTCCATTTCTCCGTTTCTGAGTCACCTATTCCGTACTGTTGTAATGTAGCAGCTTTACTATGAGTCATTTTTGCATGGTAAGAGCAACGAATGCACTGATATGTTCTGATCTGTTCCTGATATATATGGATGATTTTCCTAAAACCTCTCAGATAGAGTTGTCCAAATACGCAAGGAGGTAATGTCTCGCAGATTTCAGGGGCAGATTGGACGCTATCATCTACTGGGGTTGGAAATAGAAACTCAAGCTAAACAAAAATAAATGGGTAGCATTCTGGTTTACAAAAAAGGCTTCCTCCCGAAACCTAAAGTTGCTTCCGTGGAGCTAAACAGTCCTGTACTTCAGTGTGACTCTGGATCACTGAGTCTGGATTGACATTCAAACAACATATTCAGATGACTGCTAATAAATTTTTCAGAGGAAGACCGGTCTTGCTTCCTCTACTCTGTTTGAAGAGCACTTTCATAGTCGAGCCTAGCTAAATGCCACTTGAAAAAAGTAGAAATACTTCAAAACGTGCAATTATGAACAGGTCTTAGTATCCCCTCTATAAAGGACCATGTCATCCACCTATACCAGCCCACTTATCGCCCATTTAGACGAGCTCGATCCAGCCAGTTCGCCTCCCAAAATAAATATTAGAAGAGTACTGTGTGGTTCCAATGATTAGTCTCCTATAATAGGAAAAGCACCCCGTTACACAGAGATCGTCATCTGACCGAAACCTATAACTCCTCATTACGCGTCTTAACTCTTTATTTGACATCACAGCCAGTGGTGTTGGTAAAATAAAATCGTAGTACTGCTTGTCTAGTGCAGCCATCCACAGCTTAAACGTTTTCTGCAAAATTTAGTTCGTAGGACACTTCAATTTTCCACTGAAATTTTCGGATATGGAACGTTTCCATAATTGAAGCGCAATCAGTTTGTTTAACCGTCCCGTACCCATGCGGGGTACGACGATGGGGCGGGAAAAAATCTTCTGTAGAAGAAGATAATGTTAGCATACAAGAAAAATTGTCAGATACTGAAGAAGCAAATTTAGTTTCAGAAAATAGTGACTATTGTGTGCAAGATAACACAACATTTACATCGAAATCCGGATTTGAATTGAAATATCAACCACCCAAAAGCTCGAGACGAAGACGTCATAACATCTTCAAGCTTTATCAATGGAGTTAGGTTCTTAGGCTACCGCATCCCGGAGATGCCATATTTGTGCACGAGTTAGTGATAGAAAAACTAAATTCCCCTGCAGTGAATATTCTAAATCCGTTTGCGTACGCCACAGTTTTATCAAAAATATAATTTATTCCCCAAATTGCAAGCCCAATGATAATAATAATACTTAGATAATATTATTATTAATAAATTCTATGTAATTAGCTTATAAAACCTGTTCAAACTTGTTCACAGTTTGACGAAAAATTTACCATAATTTTGTATTACCACCTTTGTCGTTTTAGGCCCTTCAAAAAATGCTGGGGTTCTAAGCGATACTATTATGCACGGGTTCGGGTTGGTTAAAAAGAAGTCTGGCCTTATTTGAATTATTTTGTATAGATTGCTGATATTCTCGCGCTTTGAAATTCTGAAAAGCTCACGAGTGAATTGTATTCAACTATAGTAGAGTAGACTATTTCAGGGTTTCTTATTAAGAAAGAAATTACGCTACTATGATTTTGCGGCACCCCCCTATTACTTCAAAGTGTTGAACGAGTAATTATAGGATTACCTTCTAAACCTGCCAAAATTATTCTGTGCAACACAGTGGCTATATCATTCCTTTTTCGCCTTTTTAAAATTTTAATGTTCAATTGCTGCTTCAGGACAAGAGAGGATAATCTGAAGATCAAAAGAACATCTGCTCTGGCTTGATTCCTTAGATTGAATTTGCTCAGAAAAGCATAATTTACATGAACTGCAAGGTCGGCAGTAATGAGACGCTACTTTTGAAAATCAATTAATGTGTTCCATCACTAGCCTTTAACATGATGTCCGGATTAATTCGCATATCTGATGAAATTTTTACATGAGCTGTGTAAACTGATTTTTGACTAATAGTCAATGTATACCTAGGTAAGTAACTTTGGCACCATTTGTTGTTTAATTTATAGGTTGTAAGTCTTCATGAAAGTTTATTTTCTTGTTTCCGTCGTGTTGGTGGTCGTGTGGTGCTCGTTTCGTTTGTAGCCCCAAGAATAAACAGCTTCTTCTCTTCTGTATTGGTTTTTTTTTAATGTGTGGTGGGTGCTTAGTTACAGTGACTTCGTAAGCTGTGTCGCTTGTCTGACTATCATGCAATTCTTGCATGTCGCACTGTTAATTACTTTACTCCCAACAGCAAATGGTAGGTCGATTGGATTTCAATTTTCCGAAGAATTAAAATTCGTTTCTAATATTTTGGCCTCATATTTTTGAATTCCTAATTCTTTTTCTGCATTCGTTTTTGCGGCTATTTCTTTCCGCTGCTGTCTTAATTTCCAACGTTCACTAGACATTCACTTGGATTACAAAAGGACCTTTTTTGCTGTGTGTTCTTCTTCTGTACAGTTCCACCATAATTTTTTACAAATCCCAATCAACTCATAGTCTCTCGAAACACGTGTTCCGAGTTAATTAATGCAACATTGTGGTGTTGACGTTACCGCTTTTTATCTGTATGTTGCTTGAAGAACAAAGTCTGTAAAACACGCTTTGGAAATATTGAAGAACTAAAGCTTAAAATAAGAGAAGAGAACATTTATTATTTATTTATTTAACAACTATTTTTCTCTTAACATTATTGAAATGGACGGAAAAAATAACACATATTTGCTAATTTAATCGACCTTGTAATTTTAATAATAAATTGCAACATATGTGAAGATTAGTAGTATCACAAGTGAGAATCAACAAAAAATAAAAACTTAATTACACTTCACAATTTTCGAGAAGACGTAGTAAATTTTTTAATACCAAAATGAGATGAATCACAAAACGTAAAATGTTAATCCAACTTTGATTTTTTTTGATTAAACACAGAAAATAAACCAACACGCATTTAACATGAAAAATTCTTGATTTGATAATTTTTTTTCTATCAGTGTAAGTGTTAATTTAATTAATTTGAGTTAAATATTAATATTTAAAAGGGAACATCGAAACGGTTCTACATTCTACATAATTCCTACATGTAAATCCATCATAGACTAGCGCAACTAAGAAATTAGTTATTAGAAAGAGATGATCAACCGCTCAAGCTGCTTGTGGTATTGGTAGTGAGGTAATGTTTACCGGGCGTATCACAATCACCAACTGTTCTCTGAAGAAAGTGACATTTGAATTGTCATGAACAAGTTATGTATGTGTAGGCTTACTGTTAGCTTTGATTCATCTCGTGCATTATACCATTTGGAATGGTTTTATTTCCATCTCTTTGAACGAATACGTTAATGTAAATGGAAGTTTTCTAATATTATTAACATAAGTATACGAATTATATTAGTACTAATAATAATGCATTTTTGTGGGTGTATATCATTGTAGATTATACTTAACAATAGATGATTTTAAAGCCATTCATTTAGAAGATGATTTATTTAAACTATCAATTTCTGATAATAACATCAATGGAATCTGAAAGCTTTATTACAAAAACTTATTTGAAAGAAATCCTAAACGCACTTATCTCACTCCAATTGAATCTTGCCGCGCAGAAAAAGTCCCAATAAACTTGAAAAGTTCATGTCTATACCTTCAGGATATCTGCATTATACGTCGAACATTTACGGCAAAATATTGAAAAGAGGAATTCGCCGAAAGTATCATATCTTTCTTGAGGAATATCATATACATATATATACTTATATATAGAAAGAGAGAGACTTGTATATATTCCATAAAAGGATGTCTTTTCAATAAAATATTTTCTAGTACCAAATTTTGTAAATCTTCATAGTTACGTGAGTTATATTATTTATCATTCTGTTACACGCTCGATGGAAATTCTGAAGGTACACGCTCGACTAAACTCAGTTGCAATTGATTCTGATACTTTTTCGATAGTTTTCTAACCTTGCAACGTTGGCAATTTGAACTCTAGACGAGTGCAACCTTTTTTTTAGTTATATCGTTCAGCGCCTGCAAAACCTTCACTTTAGGAGATAGATTCTTAAAAAAAAATCACATACAATGAACGTAACACGTTGTATTATGTTCCCTTTTTTGATGTTGTGTAAATTTCACAGTAGATTAACCGTTTGTTTTCCGTACATGTATGGAAAGTTTTAAAATGGAAAATATTTGGATGTTATTAATATAAAACAGTAACTATCGTAGTTTTAAACAAACAACTGTAGTATAGTGACGTCTTTTAGTTTATGTGTTTCTTGTTGTATAAATAATAAATTCAAATTTTGGTTTATCAAACTTTAATAAAAAATTAATGAATATAAGTGCAGCTCGATATTTATGACGTACAGTTTGCTTCAAAAGTAATGTCTCCCTCTGCAGATAAGTTAAGATATCAAAACAAAGCTTACATTCATTCTGCTATGATTGTTCATGCAAAATTCGATGGAAATATTATTTTTTAGAACGACTAATTATTGCTCCATGAAGGTGTTTGAATATTGTGACACATCTTCTTTAACTGCGTCTATATTAATGCTAATAGGTGTCGTTATAAGCTTGACATTTTGATTGAAAAAGAACCAAAAGTTAGACCAAAATGATGATGTAATTTTTTACTATCTCAATTGAGATGGATGTTAATTTTTTTTGTTATTGCTTAGTATCCAAAATATCAATGGAATATTAAGAGTCTTCATTAATTGGTTCACTATATTGGGACTCTACTGTATTAGTTTCCAATTTACTGTTGTATTAACAAAATAAATAAATACAATGAAATTAGTCATTCGAGGGACGTATAAGATCCGGTGATCACGTGATAAGATCGGACTACCTATTTCCAAATTGAGTGTTTAACCAGTCAGTACTTACTCTGGCGTTGTGGGCGAGAACTCCATCTTGTTGATAAACTATTCTATTTAAATCTACCAATTAATTGATCATCTAAAATGCTACACCAAACATTTACGTTGAATCGTTTTTGAAAATCACTTACAATAGAAAATCTCAAATTGTCTTGGCTCTATTGTCGATGCATGTTTGTATGATGGTTTAAGTTTGTATTTTCCTAAAATACCTTGAACTGTAGTTTTTGATGTCTCTTGTACTGCAAGGAGAATATTTAATTCCTTATCTTTAAAGAATTGACGTTTTTTTTTGTGTTTTAGTTTGTTGAATTATCCATAAGCTTTTTAATTCGTTTCAATTCTCTGGAATATTTTTGAATCTGGAATTTCTCTACCCGGAAAATTTATTTTCTGTTGTGGTAAAACGTTCAAACAGGACAATATAGTAGATTTAATAAACTTCACTGACACTTATTGATGTTCATCGCATTTCTATTACTTCATGGCAGACTGGAAAATTTATAAATAATTTTTTAAATGTTTATTTTTTCAATAAAAATAAACGTCTTATACATGGTTGAATTCAGAAAAACAAATCCAATCCCAACTGAAAACAAATATTTATATTATAAACAAAAATTTGATATCCGTGAAGAGGTACAAACCCTAAACAAGTCAACTGACACCATGAGTGTCCAACTATACTACTACTATGGTCCTGCATCCCTAAACCTCCGATGCTCAATGAATGGCTCTTCCAGCCCTATTGATGGTTGATGAATGATTTGGGTTTTGACCCTTGGGTGTGGTAATCTCAGACCTTAAATTTTTGTGTGCTCCTGGGGCATCTAATTGTTTGTGATATCTCTGGCCCTTCTGACTTTTACCTTTGGGGGTGGGCGGTCTAGGTCCAACTCCGTTAGGTGTGATATCAGTGGGTTGGCGGAGGAACAGGCTCTGTCGAATGTTTTATTAGCTAATGCTGTTAGGAAGTCCTTCAGCGATGGAGTGTTGAGGTCCGTCCGCAGTTGTTCATTTCGCTCAAACCATGGGGCTCGAGCAACCATTCTGAGAATTCTGTTTTGATGTACCTCTAGGTTCTTCAGGTGGGTCTTGGCAATAACTATAGTACGAGCGACCATCCAGGGAGTTACTTCCTAGCCGCGAGAAATGGATCTCTGGTGGACCTAAATTCGGAAATGGATTGATTGTGTGGTACGTAGATGTATGCAAGACAAACAAAACGGTAGTGGTTCACGGACCTAAAACTAAACTCTATAGAACCTCAGGGTCATCATCAACTATTTTTTAGGCGGAAATTCATGTCATACGCTTTTGCTAGACGCAACTAACCATAACAAACAAGGTATTCCAGGTAGCAGGACACACCAATACCAAAGGAAATGATATAGCGGATGAACTTGCAAATCAAGACGTTGACACGCATTTCATTGGATCGGAATCCTTCTTTGGCGTTTCCAAAAGCAAGTTTAAGAATGGGAGACCTCCCTCGAGGGGAAAATATCCGGACAAATACAAGTGAAGAAATTTATTAACTTCTAACCAAACAGTAATAAAAAACGACTTGATCTCAGTAAGTCAGAATTAGAGAACCTTACGGGCTTTCTGACTGCCCATTGCCCTCAAGGTACTGTCTTAAAAAGATGAGTGCAGTTGATCAACCACGTGTCGATTCTACGAACTATAAAATAATAATTTAAAAAAATAGCTCAAGAATAGAACTCTGGAGATTCTTTTTTTAATCGTAAAATTCTAAGTCGCCAATTTTTTTCCCCAAAATTTCCATTTACAGAAATTTTGTTATAATTTTTTAGCTACTGATTTTTGAGATACCAATTTCATAATCAATTCTTCAGTCAGAAAGTTTTATTTAATAATTTTTTTCAGTCACATCTTACATAAATAAACTACTCATAAAACAACGTTTTGAAGTTGATTTAAATTTTGACCTTCTCTAACACACAGCAGCAGTTTTATCCGTTCAAATTGTGCAAGCAGACGGAATCTGAATGACGTCGTTGTATTACTTGACCATTTTAATACAAACGCACACTTTATTTTATCATCACATGACCTTTCCTACATGCAAAGTTTCTCAGACTCGCGATACACGCATATGTTTATCACATTATCACCACTAGAGCGTTTTTCATAGGTCAGTAATTAACACATAATATACTGTTACCCGCCTCCTTATAATCAATCTTTTTTTTCTTTTGAATGTTAGATATATTACTTGACGTTTTTACGCCAACTAGCTGAGATTAAATTGTAATTATACAATATTACCATAAACATAATATGTAATACGTTGTGAATACTTGACAACATCGTATTGTGAATTTATGCAAGTATAGAAATGAAAATTAATGCAATTGTTTTGAATATGTACATACGTGAAATTTTCCACGTGAAAATATCTCTAAAGTTATAATAATATAGTAAGAGAATAGTTGACAATGTTTTTTTTAGTATTTAAAATAAATTGAAAAAGTGTAATTTTATTTTGAAAAAAAGTGTTTGAGAATGACGATTAATCGTAATGAATATGGCATTTTAAATACATATATGTAACCTATTAACGATTCAAAATTAAAATTAACCATGCAATGGTTGACTGCTTTATGATATCGCAGTTTATATAACTTAAGCACTACGTAAGTAATATGCAGGATAAAATATAGATAACTGTGTACTTATATCAATTAATTACATAATGCTCTTACAAGGATATTGATAAATACGTATCTGTCGCAAAGCACATGTGTAAAACATATTGTCCTTCATTAGAATTCTACTTACTTCCTGATAGAGTATTTTTGTACTTCTTGTATATTGTTTATAATCGAAAATAGAAGAAATAATATTAGAGACAATAGTGTTTTAACTATCAACAATGAAACGCTTTTAAATAGTTTAGATGTTAGTTATGGATGGTTAGAAGCATATATTATTAATCAAAGTCACAAGATTTAATTAAAAATTGCTACCAAAGTTGGTTTTTCCAAATCATCAATAAGTATCGGAGGAGTTCTACAAAACTCCGTGTTAGGATCTCTTCCGAGAAACTTAAGAGAAGCTTTTTGGTTGTACAGATATCGACTATGCCCACACACATGTATGTAGGTTGGTAAATTTATTACGATCTTTCTTGTATGCACCTCTGATCTATGTATTTGATGTAATTTGTGATTAGTGCTGGCTTATTTCACACTAACCTTTTCATTTTCTTATTTAGAATATGCCTGCACATAGGTGCAAGCAACTACATATTCAGACTGATACAACTTGTTGCTTCAGAGTTTCCGAAATTCGTAACATTTTCCTCAGACTTTGACAGATGTGGAAATGCTGGAAATGTTACTGCTTAGCTGTCGCACTTCTCAAGTTTGCGAAAGGTGTGGTGAATTTGGAAATCTCTGTTAGATGTAAGTTCAAGGTCGTATAAAAATTAACCGGTGGATGATGAAAGGATGATCTTGAGATGATTTCTTGTGATTTAGAGACGTAAAACAGTAAGTTATAACATTTTTCAGCGTTTAAACACCTTTAAATTCCCTGCAAAGTTTAACAAACTATGACAACTCTGATATACATACACGACTCTGAAGCTGACTAAAAAATAATCGATAGCTTACTAAACAATTATTTTCAATTTTCTATGGTTTAGAGACAGGAGACAACAGATTGTACCATTTCCAGCGTTTGACCACCTCCCAAAGTTTGTGAAAAGTGCGATGCACTTTAGTCAAAAATTCAGTTAGTATGTTTGTATAGCTTCAAACACCCAACCAGATAAAAATTAACCGATGGATAGTCAAACGATGGTTTTTCGATTTCTTGTAATCTAGAGGCCTGAAGCCACAAGTTGTATCATTTTCAGCGTTTGACCACCTCTGAAAGTTTGCAAAAAGTGCGATGAATAAAAATTTAAGGATGTGAAGTTGTACCATTCCAGTGTTTGATCACCTCCCAAGGTTCGTGAAAAACGCAATTAATTTTGAAAATTCTGAATATGTAATTTCAGTACCGGAGAGTGGTCAAACAATGATTTTCGATTCCCTATTATTTAGAGGCCTGAAATAACAAGTTGCAACATTTTCAGGATTTGGCCACCTCTCAAAGTTAATGAATTGTGAGAAAATCTATAAATACGACTGTATGTAACTTTAAGGTTGGATATTTTCAGGGTTTGGCCACCTCTCAAAGTTAAAATTAAACTTTAAGGTTGGATAAAAATTAAACGGTGGGTAGTCAAACGATAATTTTCTGTTTTATGTGGTCTAGAGACATGGGACAAGAGGTAGGTACCATTTTCAGCATTGACCACCTCTCAAAGTTTGTAAAATGTCCGATGAACTTTCAAAATTTGAGGATAGGTAACTTTAAGGTCGGATAAAAATTAACCGGTGGGTGGTTAAACAATGATTTTCGATTCCCTATTATTTAGAGGCCTGAAATAACAAGTTGCAACATTTTCAGGGTTTGGCCACCTCTCAAAGTTAATGAAATGTGTGAAAAACTATAAATACGACTATATGTAACTTCAAGGTTGGATAAAAATTAAACTTTAAGGTCGGATAAAAATTAACTGGTGGGTAGATTCAAACGAAATAACAAGTTGCAAATTTTCAGGATTTGTTTTATGTGGTCTAGAGACATGAGACAAGAGGTAGGTACCATTTTCAGCATTGACCACCTCTCAAAGTTTGTAAAATGTGCGATGAACTTTCAAAATTTGAGGATAGGTAACTTTAAGGTCGGATAAAAATTAACCGGTGGGTGGTTAAAACAATGATTTTCGAATTTTCGATTCGTTTTCCTATTATTTAGAACTTTCTGAAATAACAAGTTGTTAAACATTTTCTATTAGGGTTTGTTGCAACATTTTCACCTCTCAAAGTTAATGAAATGTTCGAAAAACTTTCAAAATTCGAAGATAGGTAACTTCAAGGTCAAAGGATGATTCTCGGTTTTATGTGATATAGAGATGAGATAGTAAGTTGTACTATTTGCCCATCTCCCAAAATCTCTGAGATCATTTGTTATATGCAACTTCCAAGTCGTTTAGATATTAAATTGTTTTTTCATTTTCATTTGTTGCTATTTTTAAGTTTTCCAAAAAAAAATTGTCAAACATAGTCAAACCATGGCATTCTTATTACACGACCTGTACATATGTCTGTAAGGGTTGTAGCCTAAACAAAAGGTGATTAGTCGAAATCGCTGATGGTGAATAAATGGTGGAATTGATGGAATTTTTGACCACTTTGTAATACTAACATCGCGGACTAAAATTAATTGAGTGTTCAGTTCTATCTGGGCTGAGAAACATTGCAGTGATTAAAGTTAAAAAAGTATCCACCTAATATTCAATATTTTATTTATTATTGGTTATATATTTTGACTTCCGCATAATAGTTATTATATAACCGATTTAAACTTGTATAAATGCCTAACCCAATCGACAGATATGAATATTTGTATTAAAAAACAAGCTAAACAAGCATTATAAACGAAGTAATACAAAACATACACACGCATCATCCATAAATCCCTGTATATTGGCAAAGTTTTAAAACGTTAAACTTTCCAAATGAATAGAAACTGTGATACGCTAATTCAAAAACTTCCAAGTTAAATGGTGCATGCTTCCCGCAGAAGACCACTTGTATGGAGTAGTACGGCCATGCACAAAGTAACTTCTTCGTCGAAGTAAATAAATAGATATAGCAACAACACAATTAATCTCTTATTCGTGGGATTTCTTGTTAGTTTTCTTTTGCCGTTGGTTTTGCTTCAATGCATTATGCGTGAAGATTTTACAGTTACATCGAGATGGCTAATTTAATTAATAGATACTAAATAAGAGTTGGATTTTTCAACCGACTTTCTTAGCGAATTAAATGATTGCTTTCCTGCGGTTTTTACAAATAAACGACAGCTTTTATAGTTTATCGCCTCATTAATATTATCTATTATCTATTTTTGAAGTTAATCATGCTTTATATTATAGTAAAATTATTACCCAAGTGCTAATTTTATCGAGTGCCGATTAAACCAGTATGAAACCATGGGTTATTTGCAAGATATACAAAATTTATCTTCTTATGGATATATTATGTATATTCTTATTCAATAGAGATTTATTTTTAGTTCAAGGATAATGTACTTCGTATTTATTCATTCATGTAACATCGTTGTTGTTATTTATTATTAGTTTATCGAGAAATGAAGCATCGAAAGATTATTTAAGACTGTCTGTCACCTTTCTCGTAATCGTATATGAATCATTTCCGTTTTATTAATTTTTTAATACGCGATCTAAGTTCTCAAACAAAATTCTAATATTCAATTAGGAATCCAAGCTACATCTAGGTGTAAAAATCAGAATATTAGAGATGCTTAAAATATAAATAAAATAAAAAAGATAATAAAATTGCACTTATGTCTTGGAGAGGTATGTTATGAGTTAATTCCAACGTATCTTCTCACGCAATATCCGCAAATAAAAACATTTCAATATAAAGCGAATAAATTTCGCGTATATCTAGAGTGATTTCGAAAGAACACGTCGCACAAAACTACCAACACTGATCGTAAAAGGGACTGCTAAAGAGCGGCTTTATTACAGCAGCTCGTAAAATTCTTTAATATACCGACTTCAGATCCAGGACGTTGAAATAAATGTATATATCCCGGCATATATTTATTATTATTACTGTATATACTGCGTGCATAGACGTGTATCTATGTTGCGCCTTCCACTATAATAGTTTATATTCGCGTGTTCGGCGGTCCTTTTCCTAATAATAAAAACGAATTTGTATGGAAGTGTGGTATTCCGTGTATACGGCCGTTATTAGCCGATATTAGGTGCTACGCAGTCGAGAGGGACTTTAATAAAAACATTGCTGACACATACCGGACGAAACGAGGAAGCCACTAACCAACGAGCGCCTGAAATGACCAAAGAGATAAAAGAAATGACCAGCGTTGACGTTTAAAAATATCAGGAAAATAGTAAATTTAATAACATAAAGAAACGCAGTGAAAAAAATTAAAACCGGGAGAGAATTTGTAGGAATTTATGCTGGAATGAGAATGGTTATGGAAACATTACGTGTGATGAAAAAAATAAAATCGATCAATAATTATTATAGTTAACTTACTACCAAAGCTTCTTTTGATCATTTATGAGCAGCTAACATAAAATATAGCCTAGAATTTAGAACCAGCTAATATAAAAACCATTAAGATAACAATCAATTAATATAGCTGACGTACATATTAGCCTCCGTAGCCTAAGGGCACGTTCATAGTGATGCGACAAAGCGAGCAATTAGCGACGAGATTAGAGTAGCGATTTAAACAAGATACATATTGGAATCGCGTTTCTAGCTATATAAACACTACGCTTTGATTGTAGGTTCATGTTTTCGTCGCTACTCTAGTATCGCCGCTTCGTCGCGTCACTATGAACATACCCCAAGTTATTTCTTCTTAACATAGCAAAGCAGTAATTGAAGTTCTTCGCTGGATTTCTTCGGGTTCCTAATAATGACAGCTTTGCTGTTAAAACGCGTCGCTTTTTTAGTAAAAAAATTTTTTGGTGTTTTGTGGATTGAAGTGTTTAGTGTTTCAAAGGAGTATTATTTCGTTACAGAAACTAATCACCAAAGCAAACGTACAAAGTAAATGGCGAGCCTTATCTACTAATTAGAAACTAGTGCTGTAAATTAAAAAAAAAATTGTGGTATAAATTTAAGAATTTGAAACTTAAGAATGAAATCTCATAGTCATAGTTGATAGGCATCATAATACGTCTAAGAGAGTTGCAAATAATAACGTCAATCCCAACTCAACACTCGAACCCCTTTCAAGACAGCGATATTCAAAAAGACGAATGAACAGATAACAATTGCTCCTGACATTATTGACCTGTTATCGTTGGGACCAAAGGTTGAATTCCAACGTCACCAATTTAAAAATTTGAAACTTAAGAATCAAATTTCATAGTCATAGTTGATAGACCCCATAATATGTACATCTGAAAGAATTATCCATAATAACCTTAATCCTTACTCAACGTTCCAACCCCTTCCTAGACACCGATATTCAAAAAGAAGAATGAACAGATAACAATTGCTCCTGACATTATTGACCTGTTATCGTTGGGACCAATTTAAAAATTTGAAACTTAAGAATTATTTCATAGTCATAGTTTCCAACATCTGAAAGAATTATCCATAATAACCAATTTCAACGTTCCAACCCCTTCCTGAAACGATTTCAAAAAGACGAATGAACAGATAACAATTTGACATTATTGACCTGTTATCGTTGATGAATTCCAACGTCACCAATTTAAAATTTGACATTTAGAAAAATTTTATCATATAATAACCTTAATATGTACATCTGAAAGAGTTATCCATAATAACCTTAATCCTCACTCAACGTTCCAAGCCCCTTCCTAGACACCGATATTCAAAAAGACGAATGAACAGATAACAATTACTCCTGACATTATCGACCTGGTATCGTTGGGACCAGAGGTTGCCTTTCCAACATCACCAATTTTTGAGAAACGTTTAGCTGATATCTCACATTCAGACGAAACTAACTCAACAATATATATGTATCAATCAGAATACGACCAAAAAATGACAGAATTATTGTAAGATAATATCATATCATATCAGGTTACTAAAAATAATCCCACCAGTAGCTACGAAAGAAAAACAAATCAACTTATCAAAAACTTAAAACAGCACCTACAATATACGAGTCCGGTTACTAAGGTGCAATTGTGAATTATAGACAGACTATTTTATTTATATAAATCAAACATACACTAAGTAAAAGCGTGAACTGTTAGCTACTTTTCAACATAATCACCGCCAATGCCAACATAGTCACCGTCATCGTCTTCAAACCTTTTACCCAACAAATGAACTTTCAATGGCCCAAACAAATGAAAATCAGAAGGAGCCAGGTATGGACCATGGGGTGGCTGGACAATAACTTCCCAATTGTGTTTCTGAAGCGGTCTTGCATTGTCATCCAACATCCTGATTCCTTTCGTCAACCCTCCTCTTCGTTTTTATCGAATGGCTTGGTGTATTTTGAGAGCTTAACAATAAAAATCGCTGTTGATTGTCGTTTTCGGTGATGAAAACTCTATGAGCAAAATGCCTTGCATATCCCAGAACACAGTTGCCATTGTCTTTTTGCTGCAGACTGCTAAACTTTGAATTTTTTCGGTGTTGAGGAACTATGTTTCCACATCATCAAGTCGTTTTTTTGATTCGGAGGTATGATCGTGCACTCACGTTTCCGCTTGCCTGACAATAGCCCGTTAAACAACAGTCAACAGTTTTGGTACCCATCTCGTGAACACTTTTAGATAGCCTAATTCAGATACGATTTCATGAACAGAGCTTTTAAAAATGCCGGTCAGTAGAGCAATTTCGCGTATTATCAAGCGACGATCTTCTCGAATCAGCTTATCGACCTTTAATTGATTCTTATCTGTTTTCGTTGTTGATGGTTTTCTTCGCACATCTTCGGGATCATCGTTTAAAGCTGTGTGTCGACTTTTGAACTGTTTCCATTTACATCAAACTCTAACTTGTTTTCGACTCATAACGCCTTCTCCGTAAGTTTTCAATATTTTTTATGAATTTCAGTAGATGTTTCATTATTTGGGTGCAAAAAATCAATGACCGTTTGCACTTCAAACTTGGAGTATGTTTCGATTGGAACTGACATTGTGCGACTATCCTCGCACACGTTGTACTCAACCTAAGGCAATGACAATAGCCACCTATGCAGTACATTTGCGCATCTAAAGTGCAAGTTTTAACCTGATCGGAGCGACGTAGGCGGTGTGCCTTTGCAACCGGACAGCCCTCGTATGAACTAGACAAAACCCATAAAATGAACAGATATCTTATTGGTATGTTGGATTTATTCAATTGATTTTGCCGCCAAAATTAACAATACCACTCTCCAAAAACGTCCCAGGCTTGTGTCTTTACCAATATTCATACCAAGTTAGTTATAAGTATCTACTGTTAACGACACTGGCAGTACTTAGAAATGAATACTGGTACAACATAACACCAGTTCTTAGAATTCCTTAAATGGATCTTTGAAAGGGTTTATTTCACATAACATAACCAATTTTCTAGACAGTCTAATGACACGCAATGATGACACTTTAAAGATAAGATGATACGGTAAGCCGTCAACATCTAACAGATCTTTGAACTACGATTCCAATTGTCAAACAAAAAACGAATCAAACCTCATATTAGGCTTAAAAAACAGAATTCAAATTTTATCGTTTTAAATCAACATTTTGTGTTCTCTAATTTACGATATTTGCGTATTACCAATCAAGCCCAAATCTTTGATACAATATCACCTACCAAACCATCAACAATAAGAGCAGTTCCATTATGAATGCTTGTTTTGGCATTCTGTGGCCGTTCATTAATTCAGAGGAGATATAACTCAGATTGATATTGATCCTCTGAAACTCTCACAAGCGTCAACCTCTCTAATTGGTTGATAGACCTCCGACGGGGGTATGTGGTGTCAGCGGAACTATGTCATTAGAGCACCCACTCAAACAGAGTCTGAGTGTCAAAGAAAGAGCGAGATCTGACGAACGGAAGAGCTGTAGAGATACAACTCGCACTAAACTATCTTTCGCAGCATCAAAGCAAAGTTTGATTTACAATTAGCGTTCATATTAGGTAGTTCCTATTGTTACACCCATCACCTTATTTACGCTTAAAGTTTGTAGTTTTGGAGTTTTCTACCAAATTCATGATTCATCTCCAGTAACAATGTGATCCAAAAGTTTGTCACCAGTTTCTTTCAATATTTCAAAATTTCAAAGTAGAACAAATTCAACTCCTTCAATGTAACACATCCGTCTTTCTAGATCTTATCTCTTTGGTTATCGACGGACGTCTGTCCGCTATTACGTTACGCACAAGTGTGTTGGTCTTATGTCGTTAAAATGTCATCATGATGTCAATGTGACGTCAATACGATGTTATTAAAATGTCATTATTGCTGTTATCCGGTCATTGTCATTATTATTAAATGATTTTATAATTAATTAGATATAGGGAGAAAGAATGAAGTATTTTATCTTCTAGAAGGGCGTGGGGGATGTTTAAGGTACTGTACTTCTAGCAACAACAACAAAAAACTTCAATTCTTGCATGCACCACAATACTGACATATTATAATAACGTATTGCTATAGAAAACTTAAAAGTACTTCCTAATTCCTTACAAAATCATCTACAATAATTAGCTTACGCTTCCTATTTTAGAAACACAATAGTTAAAGAAATATACGAACACAGTGAAAAGGGTGCACAAGAGGTTTCGGGGGTATGAATCGACGGAATCCGATCGACCACCATAATTAATGCAGACAAACAATACACACAGAGAGCACGTTGATGGCGCACAGAATACCGAACCGCTCAAAAACACCCTTTTGTTTTTGTGTCCCCGTGCGTTCATTTATGGGAATGCAATATCGGGTAGACCGGTCCACAGAGGAATCTTTGTTGTTTGCTGATGCTGGCCCGTTGTTGGTGTTGTATACTGTTGTTACGACACGGCCATTTAACGTGCCATACTGGCCGACGCATGGAGTAACTCGGTCTGACGCGACGATTTTTTTTTTCGGTGTAATTCAACGTAATTGTCTCTTTGAAACGTCAGTTACCGAATTTAATAATGCTTGATTTTCAAAATTATATAAATATAAAAGCTTGTATGCATCAGCAGTGTACTATCTTGCCTATTTTATTTTAGAATCTAAAATAGATATTTTATCTTAACAAAAATCATCCATAAAAATCTACGGTTCTAAGCTTGCATTGTCCCATCAATTCTCAAAACTTTACTACTTCGATCCTCATCTATACGCACCTTTATTCATTAAACAACAGGTAGATAGTTCTAACTGGTCTTTCCTATATATTTCTAATACACGTTTCAAATATAGGAGAACGAGTAAAGTAGGTAAGCAGTGTTTTTAGTTTGGTCGGGATCCGATTAGTCAGGTAAAAGAAACGAAAACAACCTTGGACCAGTCAGTCATTCACGAAGAAACCTGTAAATCACTGTTGTTGCGTTTGCCGCCTGCCGCTGAGGTCTCGATGAGGTGTTCTGATTCCCGGTAGACAGTAAAGAACGAAGAGAATAGTGTAGTGGTTTCCGGAATCAATAAATAGAATTGAAACGTTCTGTGGATTGTGGAGGCCAACCGTTTTTCGTTAGATTCCTTTAACGGAAGAATCGATTGTGTAGTTCAGTTTATGAATATATTTACAATTTCAATTTTTTTTAATTTTCAAATATCAACCTTGGAAAAAAATCATGTCATTCGAGTAAATACTGCATTAACTAGCAATCGATTACTATACCATTACCATATCGAAATATACGTTTTCTATCTTCTTTATGGCTTGGCAGAACCGACTTATCTAGTTTTCTTCGGCTTCGTGGAAGTCCGCGTGAACAGATAGTCACTCCTGGTTGGTTGGCTAGTCGCGGAGACCGGCCAGCTCCACGTATTATACACACACACACACACACATATACAAACACACCTTTATCGAACACAATACGACAAAGTCTAAACTGCAAGGAGACATGCAACTCCACATTTCGTAAATATTTGTCCGTAATTATCGTCTCTGCTTTATTCGGAATTCAACGGCGGAGTGGTCTTTTTTCGATTCGACCTGATAAGGCATCATGCGCCATGTGTGACAAGACCTATGTGCGTGTGCATGTGTATATGGGGAATTATGTATACTACCTACATATACATATGTGTTTGTAAAATACATCTTTAGTTTAAAACACGGTTTCTAATCTGTGGAATGATCTAGGCTGTGAGTTAAGATTCTATGGTAATACAATCGTCTAAGTTGAGAACTAATAAAATTGAACAAAATGAACTTAGTTTTATAATAGTGTTTTTGGTATTATTGTGGATTCTAGAACTTGCAGATTTTCCTCCTCCTCTGTTAGTAATTCCACTTCATAGTTGGTTTATTTGGTTCGGTGGAGAAATGTTGAACCACAATATTCTAAACATTTTATATCACGTATATTGCGATAGACTGTACCGTACTAAACGACATACAACATCAGTATTCGCCTTGTATGCGTAGTACCTGATGGTGTAGGTACCTGAATCGTTGTTCATTCCGGGCGTTCCACGGATCCCCGAATCTCGACAAAGGCAGACTGCCAGATGATGATACGGGAGATAAAAGGGGGCCGCGACGGTCAGAAGCAGCACCGCGGCGATCGAACTTGAATCGCGCGTAGGAATAAACGCTGCAGAAGGTCCTTTGATCTTACCGGAGCGGAGAAGATAAAATACTTGGCGTAAGTCTGGATACTTACAAGGTTAGGGCAGAAAAAGTTTCGAAAATAATTGGGAGAATCTGAGAAATGTTCAGAGCCGGGTACAGTGTACGAGAGGTTAATCGTTAATAATCAATTGGAAAGTGAAGGCTTTGTATACCGATTACTAATGTGTATGTTGAGGATGAAGTAAATGGTCTCAATTTAATATTTGAAGTGACAATTACCGCCGAATGACTGAATAAATTGAAGGCACATTATGATTACTTGTTCATAGAGTGGTTGCAATAAAACAATTTCTAATGCTTGCTAATCTAGAAACGGAATTTGAAAGAGAAGAGTTTTGGCATTCAATATAATGTGGATGTGGTTATAGTTCTATATATATATATATATATGGTTCTACGCCGCTCAGCTGAGCTTTCCAGGTCCTTTTATTGACTAGATCACGTCTGTTCTTCCGTCCATCCAGGCGATCTCTTGCTTTCATAGCTATTTCTCTCCATCTCCTTCTATCAGGCACCATTGTTTTCCATCCGTCTTTAATTCCCATCTTTTTCAGATCTTCCATCTCATCTATCCATCTCATTCTTGGTCTGCCTCTCGCCCTTCGCCCATCCATCTTCCATTGTCCCATCCTTCTTATTATTTTCCTCTCCTGGATTAACAATATTTTTTCTCCCTCTTTTGACATTGTCATAGTTTCTGCGGCATAAGTTAGTATCAGTTTCAACAGAGTTTGGTATATCTTTAATTTTGTTCTTTTTGAGATCTGTTTACTCCTAAATGTTTTTTTGTTTGCGAAGAAGGCACTGTTCACCTGTTGTATCTTTTAGTTTATTTCTGCTAGTCAGTCCCTTGTTCTCCACAACGTTTTATTCAGGTATCTGAACTTGTTTACGCTTTCAAAACTCTCTTCTTTGTTTTATTTTGGTTTATTCTGAGCCCTAATTGTTCACTCTTTGTTTTTATGGTTATATATATTTCGTCCAATATTTTCTTTTGTTTCGCAACTATAACCAAGTCGTCCGCATATGCGACTATTTGTGCTCCTCGGTTTCCCTTATTTAGTTTCTTCGTGATGTGCTCTATTATGATGTTGAATAGTGTTGGAGACAATGCGTCTCCTTGTCTGACCACCTTATTTATTTCAAATTCCTCAGTTTCACCCATGGCTAGCTCGTATTTTGGGTCTTGTTTTAGTGAGCGTCATTTCTATTAATCTTTTGAGTTTGACAGCGATGCCTATTTCTTCTAGGTTATAGTTCTATTAGAATTTAATTCCTTGAGCGACGAAGGGTCTGGTAGAAACAAATGGTGCTTCTGGTACTTTGGAGGTGCAACTTCAATAGTCCTAATCCAAGTCCTACATTTTTCCAATAAGGATGAGATAGGTTCAAATGAATGTTTTAAAATACTTAAATTCAAAGTTTTCAGTAGTAGCGGCTTCACTGAAACAATTTATACGTTGTAAGCCAATTAGATTTGGGTATGCCATGATGATATTGAGCCAATCAAACGAGCTAGTAGTTGGAGTACAACCACAAAAGCACAAATAAGTGTGTCTCAACCAAATGTTATGTTAACCAAACTAACTAACGAACTAGATATTATGAAAAGATGGTAGGAATATTTGCAAAAGCTACTTAAGGATAACAAAAATAGTTAAGTTGAAACGAAGTATTTAGTTGTACACGTTAGGTGTAAAAGGAGAAGTTAATGGGATAGCAGCTATTGGAATTAGAATTAAGAAGTCGTGAACCTTTTTTCATTTCTAAGCTTTCGCTAATTCTTTATTAGCTTCTTCAGAGAACAAAATAGTAATTATAAAGCGGCAACATCGCAAGTCTCATTTGCAGTTAATATTTGGAACGAGAACATTAAAATACTTATAATAATTTTTTTAACTATGTATTTTAATGTTGCATAATACATAATTTAAAAAAAATAACTAGTTATGTTACTATGTTATGTAACTGCAAATGAGTCTTGGCACTCAAGACCTAGGAAAGAGTAGAAAGATCATCTAACCCGTGCTGGCGCATCAAACTCCAGACTGGTAATTCTATTGGATTCGTAAAGAGTTATAATAGACCACATATGAAGACAAGTTGCAGAAATCAACGAAAGAATACAAGAAAACATTCCATCAAGTTTCTGAGCAAAAGTTTCATGGATAAAGGAAAAGCCATGACCAAAACAGAAGTACAGAAAAAATACAAGCAATTGAGATGACGTATTTAAGAAGAGTCAAATGGGTCATCTACACGTTCATAGAAACGAGACAAACAAACAAAAAAACTGCTTACAAAAGACAGGGAAGCATGGAAGAAATCTTGATCACCTTGACCTCGTATGTATTGCTAATAAGAAATATTTTTTGACCATTCTGTATATTAGCTACGAAATAATTGTAACAATACAGTTACACATTTATATAATGTGCAATTAATTATTATGTAATTGAGTATTAGTATGTTTTAATGCTATTAATAAAATTAAACTTTTGAAAATTTGCCAATACTATTGTTATCAACGTAGCATGGAGCACAGCCCCATCAAAGCACAACATTTGATAGAATCTATATTGAGTGAGTTATTTATTTTTAAAAGTAAAACAAAGTGGAAGTAATCAGAGAACATTTTCCAATCATGATTTATTACGATTATTAAAAAAAGGTTTAAACGCTTATGAGAGCTTTTTAGAGAATAAACACATTTCTTAATTATAACTTACCAATAATATAAAGAATTTGAACGCCAAAGAAATCAGCATCAAAAAGGAGCAGGACGTCCTCATACGGCTGTTACTGACGAAAACATGGCTGCTGTTAAAAAATAATTGAAGAGGACATTGTTAAGAAAAAGGAAACAAACGAGAGACAGTTATATAAGATCAAAGAACGGAGTTATATTACAAAATGAAAGAGATATAATGGCATGATGGAAAGAGTACCTATTTACATAACATGGATCAAATAAGTTCGACATCAGACAAAAGTGATGAATTGGAGAAATACAAAGAAAATACAGGGACCGCAGTAAGCGATAAGGTAAAAAAGAAGAGATAGTAGAAACTGATAAGGAATAGAAGTACTGGAACAACTATATAATAGAATATGGACTGAAAAAAAGATACCAGAAGAGTGGGAAATCGGAATATTGATGCCCATACATAAAGGAGGTGATACTAGGCAATGTGGGAACTGCAGGGGAATTACTTCACTTAGCATTATGCTAAAAATCGAAGCACATCTTGAGGAAGAGGAGTGCAGGACCATATATTCACTGTCAAGAAAATGATAGAAAAGAATACAAATAATAATGTAGTGGTAGCATTTGTAGATATAGAAAAAGCTTTTGATAGTATACCACGAGATGAAGTATGGAAAAACCTCAGAAAACGAAATGTAAATAATAACCTCTGTAAGGCCATAGCCAGTATCTACAAGAATACAACAAATGATGTAAGAACGAGAAATATCCAGTCCGAAGAATTTCTAACCAAGGATAGCCTGAGGCAAGGGGAAGTGCTTAGCCCAGTCCTTTTTAATATGGTGCTTGACGACGTTATTAAAGAACTTAATAACAAAACGAAAAAACTCAACAAGAAACATGCAGGTAGTAAAGATAGCGGAATGTGCCTTCGCTGATGACTTGATAGTATTTGCTAAAAATGGTTAAGATTTACAAACAAATTTAAATCTATAAATATACATAAAACTAAAGTCATAGTCATAGGAAAAAACAATGTTAAAGTGGAAATTAAACTGGATGGAAGGGAGCTGGAACAGGTAGATACATTTAAATATCTTGGGGTAAACATACATAAAGCTGGAACAGAAGACGTGGAAGTGGTTGGCAGAATATACAACACAAATAAGCTATACTACGCATTAAGTAGCGCATTCGTGAGGAAGAAAGAAATAACACAAAAAAACCATATTTATATGTATTATACATTTAATACTACATATTAGTAAATTCGTTAAAACGTCTAAAAAGCTACATCAAATTTTTATTGAAAAAATCAGTAATTTTTCTTTGAGTTACACTGGTCCATTTTTCATTCGTTATAAAATCTTCTAGTAAATTTAAGGAACCATGCAATGCATATGGCACATTCTCCCTAGATGAAACAAATCTTAAGTTTTCGATGGCAGACAACGCTTCGTTGAGTGTAGGTATGCCAGAATAAAATTTGGCATCTTGGAACATAGAAAACATGGATGGGTAAACTTACCTATTTCATTAGGAGTAAGGTGCAGTATTACACTTTCTAAAATGTCTTCATCACTTGGGAAATTCGTTGTTGACACATCATGATCACTATCAACATACTCCTCAAATTCAACATCATTTGTTGCAGTATAAGACCCAACAATTTAATTCAGACAGTGGAAGGATCAATCCTTCCACTGTCTGAATTCTTCTTCCTTTCATCCTAGTCGTTAGCATCCTGCAATAAATCATCTTTACCAAAGCCCGCCTTTCTGAAGCAATTTGCAATTGTTTGCGTCTTTACGTCGTTATTCCATGCTTTGTTCAGATCTTTAATTGCATCAAGTAAAGAAACATTTGAAGGATACGTTGGTTCTTCCAAATGAGCCAAATTTTCATAATAATCCGTTTTCTGAAATGTTGCTTTAGATTTTTTATAATTCCTTGGTCCATCGGTTGTAAGATTGAGGTTAGATTAGGAGGAAAATAATCCAATTTAATATTCTTCAGCTTTCCTGTTACGATTTTGGGGTGCGCCGGACAGTTGTCAACGAACAGCAAAACTTTTCTCTTCTGCACTGCAAATTGCTTATTAAGCTTTAATAACCACTTTTCATAAATCTCACTTGTGATCCACGCTTCTCTGTTATATTCGTAATCCACTTCCAGTGACTTGTGAATGTTTTGTTTTGCCAATAACAAGCAATTTTAGTTTTTCAAAACCACTCATGTTACTCCCAACAATAACCGTTACTCTTTCCTCGCTGTTTTTACCACCAAAGCATTTTTGTCCTTTAAATGCAAGGGTTTTGTTGGGCAAGCATTTGAAGAAAAGCCCCGTCTCATCAGCATTGACAATATTATTGGCTGATTAAAGTCGGTAAAACATTTTTTTGCCATTCTTCACCACATTGAAAATTTGCAGAACCACTTTCACTGCACAGTGACATTTGGACGATATTATGTCGGCTCTTGAACTTATCCAACCAGCGTATACTAGCTGAAAATTCCTCCCGTCCCAAGGCAGCGGCAAATTCTTTCGCTTCTTCTCTTTAATTAATCTCACCGAAAGATGAATATTTTTAGCACGAGCAGTAGTAATCCACTTGAACATTGCTTCGTCAATATCCACTATATAATAATCCAATATCAAGTTCCACTGTACTTAAGAGCAGGCAATGGAGTAACTAGAAGACATAGAATAAGAAGCCAGAAAATAAGAGAAGAACTCAAGGTGGAACCAATCCTAGAATACATGGACAGGCAAAAGATGAAGTAGTTCGGACACTTGATGCGTAGGGGGGAAAATAGGCAAACAAAAAAGGTGTGGCTGGCAAGAACAATGGATAAGAGAACAAGAGGTAGACGGAGGAAAATGTCAGAAGAATGTCTGAAGAAACGAGGGTAGACCTGGAACGAAGGACCAAGAATGGCAAAAATTGAAAAAGAATAGAATAAATTTATTTACAGTTAATTATAATTATAGAAACTATTTTTGAGTTTGTACGCCTGATATCTAAGGGTAACAGCAGCTTTTAAACAGTCCCTCGTATTATACTAATAAAATCTTACTCCGTATAAGACGCGACTGAAACGACAGAAACATTTTTATTGAAGACAACAATTCAACAGCTGTCAAGGAACATTAAGGCCATGCTGGAAGAGACCGCAGTACAGAACACGATTAAGATTTAGGGAATGCCACTTGAAGAACTACAATCAAATAAGACTCGTTATAATTTCGAGTAAACTAACTTCTGTCATTGTCGATCATCTTCCTATCTTTAAGATGTTTTAGATGGTCTTGAGATATCCTAAATGAGAAGCACGATAAAAATGCAGTTTAAGTACTCGCGTAAAGAGCTTTTATTAAATCAAATTGGGCTAACAATTAAATTTAATTCCTTCATAAGTTATTTGAATTAATTAACGATATCGAAACAATTTAAAATATTTATGGTTCGTTTATGAATGCAGCTGTATATGTATATATTTATATATACTTAAAAAAAAATTAAATTAAGTTCGAAATAATCTTTTAATTCCTGATTTATTTCCACTTTTAGGTCAATTAAACACTTCTGAACCACCAAACTCTCTTGAATATTCATACTTCAAAAATGCAAAAACCAAACTCTAAATACTCCTTGTCTAGACAAGGAGTGAACCACCAAACTCTCTTGAATATTCATACTTCAAAAATGCAAAAACCAAACTCTAAATACTCCTTGTCTAGACAAGGAGTATTTAGAGTTTGGTACAACATGGCAGCGTAATAAAGTTCCAAAAGACAAAAGAGGGCAATGGTCCAAAAGCAATTCATGAAAGAATGGTTGCTGTGTATGGGGAAGATGCACCATCTTATTTTCAAGTAAAGTATTGGTCTAAACACTTTCAATGGGGCCGAGAGTCAATCAATGATGACTCAAAGTCTGGACGACCTGTTGAAGCTCGAACTGAATATTGAAAAGTCGAAAATTTGGTACCTACTGAAAGATCGGCGTGTAAAGATCTCTGTCATTGTCAATGAAGTCTGTATATCCGAAGCAAGTGTCCTCAAATTTTTGCATGACGATTTGGGTATGAAGAAGGTCTCTGCAGGGTGGATATCCAGATTGCTTACACCTGAACAAAAACTGTACAGAAAAGAAGTTTCTCAAGAAAATTTGGCCGAGTTGGAGAGGGACAAAACATTTCTATCTCGAAGAATCTGCGGAGATGAGACTTGGGTACATCATTGGGACCCTCCTACTAAACAAGAATCAATGCAGTGGGTTCATAACGGCTCTCCACCACCAAAAATGGCCAAGACACAATTTTCTGGGAAAAAAACTGATGGTAACGGTTTTCTGGGATGTTGAAGGAGTCTTGCTTATTGAATATATATCCTTAAATGGAGAGGCCTACGGAAACACAATTAAAAATTTAAAAACTGCTCTAGAGAAAAAACGCTCGCATTCTTATCCACAAAAAAAACTTGTTGCTGCACGACAATTGCCGGGTTCATAAGGCAAACAAAGTTCAGCAGATAATTAATGACTGTGGGTTTATAGAGTTAATGCATCCACCTTATAGCCCCGGCCTAGCTCCGTCAGACTTCTTCTTACTCAAAAATTTAATAAAGCATCTCGGGAGAAAGCGTTTTGGGTTACCGAAACAATGTTTTTCAGAGGGTATGGGGCAATTGGAAAAAACATGGAATAAGTGTATTAGTGTTGAAGGAAGTTATGTAGGAAAATATTTTTTTTGTTCCCTTATATGGTTTTTTATAAAAATACGCTTTCATATTATTTGAAAAGTTACCTTTTTAAACTCCCAATACGCAAGCCAGTTGATACACTTTCCGGGGACAAAAACCAATTTTTTACTGAACAAAGAAACGATTTAGAACATACTTAAAAGTTGTTTTAAATCGGTGGTCATTGTTCCAGCATGTACAGCTGTTGCCAGATGTCCCCTATTACTGTTTTTTTTTTCTGAAATAATATACAGGACAACCTGAATCAAATGATGGCCTAGGTCAAAACGTCGTGGTATTTTTCGGCTGTTTTTCTTGGTTTTTTTCTCTCTCGATTGTTGGTACTCCTTATCTAGACAAGGAGTATTTAGAGTTTGGTTTTTGCATTTTTAAAGTATGAATATTCAAGAGAGTTTGGTGGTTCAGAAGAAGTTGGAACTCCTTGTCTAGACAAGGAGTATTTAGAGTTTGGTTTTTGCATTTTTGAAGTATGAATATTCAAGAGAGTTTGGTGGTTCAGAAGAAGCTGGAATAAATTGGTATTTAATTATTTATTGTTTTATTGACCTACAAGTGGAAATAAATCAGGAATTAAAAGATAAGTACATAAAAGTCAGAAAATATACTATAGTATATAATAGTTCGAAATAATTTCTTTTCTTTAGATTCACGTTTGTATTAAATGTATTTATTTTTGAAGTAGTAAAAATACCAAAACGTCTCGTAAAATATGTACAGTTGTGCAATATGCGTATAAGCTTTTTAATAGCACTATTCGTTGTAGTTTTATTTTTTGTTATACGATTATATTTTCGCTTCAATTTCGTTTAGCATATTTTACAATGACAAAGCGGACGATAAAATTTTTTACGTGGAACGCACGGTACGTGTTCCACCCGGTTTGCCTAAGAATTCTGCAATATTTCGAATTTTTCGAACGTTTTCGCCAAGGTAAAACGATGCATTCGGAATTGGCGCAGCGATTTCTGAAATTTTTCAACGCGATAAGGGGACTATCGACATTGTCGTATGACAAATACGTGCATTTCGTTTTGCGTCGTTAACTATTTGATCTATTTATAATTGTTGATGTTATATACGAACGTACATACGTACAGTCTATTCCAAAATTAATGTCACCCCCTGTGCCGCAAAACACGTTTATAACTACTAATGCAAATTAGATGCATGAAGTTTAATCGATATTTGGTTTGCACCGCATTTACAAGATTAGTATTCACTAACGAAAAATCGTATTGGATTATGGGTTTGTTTAGCCTTGGGAGCGACATTAATTACGGAACAGACTGTACATATATGTGCCTTTAGTTGACTTGTGCCGTTCGCAAAATTGTTATGACTTATATAAATAATAATATAACAACCACTGTATGCAACTATTAAACACCGCTGTATATTTTCGCGGTTTAATACTATTTTCCATAAAATTGCCGAGCGACTCTTTCAGTGATGAACCGTTAAATTTTACAACGACAAACCGCTTATTTAACGAATTATCCTGAGAATCAGAGCATAACTCTTTACTCTCGAACAAAAAAAAAGGATCTCGAAGTATCAAAGAAGATCCCGTTCGTCTAAATATCGATAACAAACACTTTTCTGCACGGCCAAGTAAATATTTATTTTCACCGGTATTGAAAGTCGTGTAAAGAAAAGCCATTTATCTTAATTTAATCTGATTAATTGTTGCTGCGAAATAAATATTTTCTAACCGAATTCGGTTGTTTATCGATAATAGCGTTTGTTAATTTCGAATTAATGCAATCTCTTAAAGTTAGTGTCTATTTTTTTTTGTATGTATATTAACATTATTCGATGCAAATTATTTTTAATATAACTTTCACTGAAGATCAATGAAATTTATGCATATCACAAACTAATTTCCTTTCTATTGTTGGTATGTTTTTTTTTTTTTAACACATACCTTAACATATCTCCTCAAGCAATATTTTTTGCTCATTATATTTGAATTGAACTGAAGTAATGCTGTCAATATTTACTTTCTCAGATCTTGATCTGATGGGTGGTATTAATTTTCACGGGATTAAAATAAACTTTATTTTATCTATTTAATGCTAATATTGTACAAGGTGGCACAAAATTAATTTTGTTAAGTTAATTAACAAACACTCTTAAAAATGTATGTTGTTGTACTCTAAAAATAATATCAACTAAATGACCATTTTTCATTATCATCTCCTATATATGTATCAGGTGATATGCTCGCAATTTCTTCCCGGATATTTGCTTTCAATGCTTCCAGAGGCATACTTAAATTAGGAGATCTGGATATGCCATATCGATGTTTTTGGAAATGAGACGTCTTTCGTTGATTCCACATATTCTCTAGCTCAAGTTCTTCGATTTTTGGAGTCAAGCAATGTTGTAGTATCATTCTGTAATCACCAGCATTTATGGTAGTTGTACTTTCTTGATTGTCCTCAAAAAAATAGATCCAGTTATATTTCCAGTACTAACACCACACTATACTGTAACTTTTGGATCATGTAGCGATTGCTGGTGAATAACAAATAGGAAACAGCAATTCAACATAAGCCAACAATACTTTACAAATGTCACTCGTTGTCTACAAAGATTGAATTAAAACAAAATGCAAGTTACGAGACTGGAAAACATAACCTTAAAATTAAAGCATACTTGAAGTTAGCTCATCATTGTTCAAAAGTCGACATTTTAATGGATTTTCTAGTTTTTAGATTTGTTCCAAAATATCGAGAGAGAAAAAATGACCTAACCCATCATTAGGTTCAGGTTGTCCTGTATTTTGTTTGAGAAAAAAACAGTAATAGGGGACATTTGGCAACAGTTGTACATGCTGGAACAATGACCACCGATTTAAAACTTTTATGGATGTTCTAAATCGTTTCTTTGTCCAGTTAAAAAAATGGTTTTTGTCCTCGGATTGAACTATTTACGAAAGTGTATCAACTGACTTGCGTATTGGGAGTTTAAAAAGGTAACTTTTCAAATAATACGAGGGCGTATTTTTATGTTATCTACCTAGCCATGAAAAAAAGCACATAAGAAAACAAACAAAATATTTTTCTACATAACTCCCTTCAACATTAATACACTTATTCCATCTATTTTCCAATTGACCCATACCCTCTGAAAAACATTGTTTCGGTAACCCAAAACGCTTTTCCCTGAGATGCTTTTTTAAATTTTTGAATAAGAAGAAGTCTGACGGAGCTAGGCTGGGGCTATAAGGTGGATGCATTAACTCTATAAACCCACAGTCATTGATTATCTGCTGAACTTTGTTTGCCTTATGAACCCGGCAATTATCGTGCAGCAACAAGTTCTTTTGTGGATAAGAGTGCGAGCCTCTCTATTTATGGTAGACTCTCTTGGCATATATTCAATAAGCAAGACTACTTCAACATCCCAGAAAACCGTTGCCATCAGTTTTTTCCCAGAAAATTGTGTCTTGGCCTTTTTTGGTGGTGGAGAGCCCTTATGAACCCACTGCATGGATTCTTGTTTAGTAGGAGAGTCCCAATGATGTACCCAAGTCTCATCCCCGGTGATAATTCGAGATAAAAATTTTTTATCCCTCTCCAACTCGGCCAAATTTTCATGAGAAACTTCTTTTCTGTACAGTTTTTGTTCAGGTGTAAGCAATCTGGATATCCACCCTGCAGAGACCTTCTTCATACCCAAATCGTCATGCAAAATTTTGAGGACACTTGCTGCTGATATACAGACTTCATTGGCAATGACAGAGATCTTTACACGCCGATCTTTCAGTAAGTACCAAATTTTCGACTTTTCAATGTTCAGTTCGAGCTTCAACAGGTCGTCCAGACTTTGGGTCATCATTGATTGACTCTCGGCCCTATGGAAAGTGTTTAGACCAATATTTTACTTGAAAATAAGACGGTGCATCTTCCCCATACACAGCAACCATTCTGTCATGAATTGCTTTTGGACCATTGCCCTCTTTTGTCTTTTGGAACTTTATTACGCTGCCATGTTCAACCTTAGTTTCACTCATTTTATCGAGAAGTAGACCGTCTCAAATCTCTGTAAACAGCACAAACTAAACACAGCACATGTTCTTCTAACAGTGACAGCAATTTTTCAATAATTTGTTAGACATCGTCACTCTTTTGTTTCATAGCTAGGTAGATAACGTAAAAATATGCCCGTGTAAAGCGGTTGAGCTTGAATTATAGTTATGCACGCTTTATGTAAGCAAAAGCCATGGCGTGGAAGTCAAAACTGGTCACTGTTTTTACGCTAATGAAGCTAACCTTGATTTTAAATAAAAACTTTCTTTTGTTTTTATATAAAACATGGAACGCCAATTCTCAAAGACAACTAGTATTGGAAAAATCGGCGATGAGGTTATGATATCAAACGATAGTATTTTTCAAACGATAGTATTTTATCCAAAGCAGCAGCAATAAAACACAACATACCACGCACCACTTTATGACCATAAAAAGGTGCTGTAATTCCCCTAAAGAACGCTGGAGCTCGGCTGTTTTAGAAGGATGTTGTCAACAAAATATTTTCACCTGAAGAAGATAAAAATGTAATATTTTAAAACTATGGCCAACTTGAATCATGATCTAACATCCAAAACAAAAATAATAAATAAATCATTGCAGAAGCATTCTACTGGGTAGTGAACTTATTAGATAAGTAATATTTGTGTTTAAAAAGAGAAGAGTACGTATAATAAATTGTAACAGATTATTTGAACGCAAAAGATTGAATATTTCATGGAATATTTTCCGCAATTAACCCTATATATACACAGTTAAAGGAATTGCCAAATCTATTCGTGAAATTCGGTCCGGTTTCTCTTATTTTGATTAAGTTCTTATTTATATTCCTGGACATAGAAAATATTGTTGTTTGATTTAATCATTATTAATGTCTGTTTACAATATACAAGTTTCTACCGTTGTAATCGTAATATATAAATCGAAAGATCTCGATCTGCTGCGTGCAATAAATAAATCAGACCAATCGAGAGAGTAATACGAATATTGTGCAAGCATTGCGTTTCGTTCATGTTCATAACAAGAAACACCGGTTTCTCAACTCTATATATACAACATACAGTTCGATTAATTGGAAACACTAAACGAGCACTTTTCGATGTTTTGGTTACTTCTTCGTGCCACCGCGTCTTTTATTTTCCTTTTTTGCCGCATAAAAGCTGTTGCGGCAATAACATCACAACCTAAAAGGAGCTGACGATTTCATCATATCAGAAGAGGAAATCGTAATTTTGTGCGTGTTTACTAAAACTATCGACGCTCTTCGCTCTAGAAACTCTTTAGTGTGTATGTTATTATTGCTTACTTTTCCCTCTTTAATACTGTTTCTTCTTTCTAATCGTTTCAGCAGCTTGTTTACCTGTTAAATTACGAAATTGTGTGCGCGTAGTTTTATTTTTTTATACTAAAACAATAATATCGTCTATACTTGCTGAGGGAGGATAAATATTTAGATTAGCAGCATTAATTTACTTAATTTCGTAATAAAAACGGGAAAATGTGTTCCTCGTTTTAATTAAGAAACACATCGGTATTAAGAGGTTTACCTGTTTACATTCGTGTATCAGTAGCGTAGAGGTAAATTGTTGTATCTCTATTTTAACGAAAAGTAATGAACAAGTTTTGTATTAGTGAAATTTTTAACTCGAATATATCATAATTACAGTTCAAACGGCTTCGAATCAGTGCACAGATATTTAATATGTAACTGATTTCAAACAATTCAAAGACGAACGCAATTTTGGACCGTTCAGCGCTATTCATCAGAATTGTGCATGTAATTGAAATTATACTTGCTTATATAGGTGTGTTAATTGAACTGATTAACATGGCTTAATTGGAAACTTATTGACAGCAATAACTCTAAAGCGCGTACAATTACAACCGAATGTAGCCCGCATACTAATAGCTTATTATTTTCTGCTATCATTGATATTAAATCTTGGTAATAATAATGCATCCTCCATATGGTTTCATATATTAATAACTTAATAACATCTTAAACATAAATTTATTAATAAAATGAGAGAGTTAAACGCGTTTGTCATTCATTTCGTGCTGTATTACGAAATTACTGCTGTAACTTTATTGAAGAATATTACGAAGTTATGAAATGCTAGAAATGTTTTTATTAAAGTAGCAGCATATGGTGCTCCGTTAGAATTGTGAATCGACTGAAGATGACTCAAGAAACAAAGTGGACATCTTTAGATGCAGATATTGACTTTCTATAAGATGGCAGGCGATAAAGTCAGTAAGATACATTATTTGGGTCCACTGGAAGAGGGTGGGAGGATTTATTTATTTTATTTATTTATTTCGTTTATTGCAGTATTTCAAGTTCACAAGAAAGAAAAAGTGCAAATGTCAAATGAAAAAAAACAAAGCTTAAATATATACATTCCAAGTTAAGAATTCCTCTATATTATATGGCTCAATTTCCAGTAATAAACTATATACGTGTTTTCTAAATACAGACAAGTTCGCAACAGTTTTAATATGTGATGGCAATTTATTATAGTACCTCAGGCAATTATATTCTAAATTATTCTCACTTAAGGTGAGTCGATGTTTGGGGTAACGGTAGCCGGCTTTAAACCTTGTGGAATACTCGTGTTGTAATTCACTATCTTCGAATAAATTTTTGTTTTTCCATAAGAACATCAGTAATTCAAATATGTAAATACCATATACAGTTAAAATATTATTCATTTTGAAGAATCCTCTGCAGGACTGATTGAACTCAAGTTTATTAATTACACGCAAGATCTTTTTCTGAACCAAAAAACTCTATTCAGGTCACTACCGCCGCCCCAAACAACGATCCCATATTTTATGTTCGAGTAGCAGCAACCATAATACATAATGCGAAGGACATGCGGACTCACTATATCCCTAAGTCGACGAATCGCGAAGCAGTAGCTACTTAGCTTTTTGCAAAGCACATTGACATGGTCTTTCCATTTTAGGGTTTCATCGACTGTAAGGCCCAACAGCCTAACACAAGTGCGGACTGAATAGTCGCGGTTATTAATATTCACCACATCTGGGAAAGTTTGAGATTTGTTACATTTGAAGAATATTACATTAGACTTGTCATGGTTAATTTTGAGATTGTTTATGGTTAACCATTCTTCAATCGTGTTTATATAAGTGCTACCTAATTCGATAGCTTCATCTAGAGTACTTCCAGTTATTAATAGAGTAGTATCGTCCGCGTAATTTGTTGTTGAGAGGTTACTTATGGTAGAGGTCGGCTTAAGATTATAAATATCATTAAAATAAACAATAAAAAGTAACGGCCCTAATATACTTCCCTGTGGTACGCCTTTTGTTAGAATCAGGTTATCTGAAAGAGCAGCCTTATTTTTGATTCTAACGTGCACCTTTTGTTGGCGATCTTTTAGGTATGAGGAAAACCAAGCTAAAGCATTACCCCTTATACCATAGTGTTCAAGTTTCCGTAAGAGTATTGAATGGTCTATACTATCAAATGCTTTAGACAAATCCAGTAAGTAAGCATAGGTTATTTGTCTGTTTTCCAAAGCGGTTAATATTCCGCTTGTTAGTTCGAAAAGTGCAGTATCCGTATTTTTCCCTTTAATAAAACCATGCTGACTTTTATTTATGATATTAAACTTATCAAAAAACTTCAACAAACGACTGTATGCTACTCTTTCAAATAATTTAGAAAAACTTGTTAATAGACTAATGGGTCTGTAGTTTTTGAGATTGTCTACATCGCCAGATTTGTAGATTGGAACAACCACAGCTTGTTTAAGTAGGTCCGGAAAAATTCCAGTCGATAAAGAATCATTTATGATATGTGCAAGCGGTTCCACAAAACTGGGATAGCTTTTTTTTTTATAAAACAACTAGGAATACCATCAGCACCCGACGATCTCCCGTTCTTTAAGGATTTAGCTATTGCTGATAATTCATTTACATCTGTTGGTTGAAAAAAAGAGAAGAAGGATTATTGTTTGTATTTAAATTAAAATGCGGATTTTGCGTTTTAGATGTGACTTTATCTGAGGATAAAAAAGTATCGTTAAACTGGTTAGCAAGATTTCTCAGGTCAGAACAAGTAGGATAGGTAGAACCAGTACTTCCACCAGTTTGGGAACGAATTATACGCCAAATGTCTCTACTTGGGTTTGTTGCTGCCAGTAGCTGATGGTCATAGTAGGTGCGCTTCGAGTCAACAATTGCCTGGTCATATATAGTCTTATAAAATATGTAAGTTTGTTTATAATCTGTATCACGGGTGCTTATTAACTGTAAGGAACTAATTGTATTCCTAAGATCTAAAATTTCCTTAGAAGGCTTCCAACCGCCGTTAGATTTGAACGGAATTTTTCTTACTGGAAAATGAGCATTGAAATATCTCAGAAACCCAGACAAAAAAATATTAAATTTTTCATTAGTGTCTCTATTGGTCCTATACACTTCCGACCAATCTACTTCAGATATATCACGTAAAAATTCATTTATATTACTTTCACTAAATGACCGTATCAGTTTATATTGTTGCGCTTTTTTCACATTCCTCAAGAGCAATGATACTATTTGATTTTTATGATCTGAAAAACCAGTCACATTTACTACAACACTCGTTACATGAAGTTCGCGATTACGTTCTGCTTCAAGTAGAAATATATTATCTAAGCATGATTCAGTAGTCTTTGACACCCGAGTTGGCTCCGAGATTAAGATTTTCGCCCCAAACGAGTCTAAGATTTCCTTGATCCGGTCACATTTACTGTCCTTTTCCAACAAGTTTACGTTGAAATCGCCAGCAATTACTGCTGGACGTTTTCTTCCAGTTATCCTATCAAGTAGGATCTCAAAAGCAGCACAAAAATCCTCAAAACAACCAAGTGGGGATCTGTAAATGCATACAACAATAAGGTGAAAATTGTCATAATAAGTATCAACTCCACAGCATTCGAAATAAAAATCGCGTGCCAGCTCATTTGGATTTGTTACATGTCGCGAAGTGAGTTAATCAAGTCCCCAATTTACATATTATAAGAGCTTTGCCAAAATTTTTGTCCAAAAGTGGTACCATCTATTACAAGAATTCTTCCAACATCAAAGCTACATCAAAACTAGGATATCAATCAAATAAGTTGAACACCAACACATTTTCGTGTCAGAACCTTAACCATCAAGAACATCATCATTTGGAAGAATTGTTTATTATTTGAAGACTGATTTGCTATCGATCAGAACTATTATAATTATTTTGTATTGTCATCTCATGCAGGAGATTTCTAGTCCTTTCAACGTTGCCTACAAATAATACTTAATCAACATCTAATGAAGAAATCCTACCTATATTACTTGTGAACATAGCATATCTGTCTTGTGATTCGGATACTTTTGCGGAAATTTTCAAAATGCACTAGCGCAAAAGAATCCAAGGAGCACAATAATTGTTTTTACGCGTGCACTCGAACGCAAGTTAGTGGGTAAAACGTGTCGTTTAAAACTAAACCAAAGTCTAGTACACGTGATTATTATACAAGGTGTCCCATAATCTACGAATCATACAGTAATTCGAGATAAAATAGTACTTTTAAAGTAAACTTCCTTCAATACATTTTTACAATGTTTTGAATGTTATAGGGTGTAATTTTTAATATTTTGTGTGGCCTCCTTTAGCTTGAATAATCGTAGCAAGCCTCCTAGGTATACTCCTAACTAAATTTTCTAACAGATTATGAGGAATATGATGCTATTCGTTCTCCAAATTCCTAAAATGAGTATTAGCATTTGCCACATCCTCACGAGCTATTTTGCGATCCAAGCTGTATTTCAATTTTAAGCAGTTCCTTCTGAAATAGATGGTGAATTTGAATAAATTTTTATTTGGTTCTATATGGTCGGATGTTGTAGCGATTTTTTAAGAGGTCTTGCTTGTCTGATTACCGCTCCAACTTTGATGTGTAGTTTGTTTGTGCTAATGTGTTCAGTGACCTTACCCACAGCACCATTTCACCGTTTAACCACCAACAGCTGATGGCAAATCGACCGGATACAACGCTCTAAGAAAAATATTACCGTCTCCTCGGACAATTGAAGTCTCTCACGTCAATGGGCAGCCACTTAACTTCTACGTCTGTAGTGGTGCCATTATCCAAACACTTATGGGACATCCCAGTCATTTGGACAAGACCTCCTGTGCCGTTCGTGCTAAAACAGCCCCGTGCCAACACTTTACTGCCACCGTGCTTAACAGTCGCCTGAACCATATTGTTGTTGAGTGCCTCAGCTGATCGTCTCCACACTCTTCCGCGCTTTTTTAAGCCAAATATCTCAAACTTGCTCTCATCTGACCAGATAACATTGTCCCAAAATGTTAAATGTTTGTTCACATACTTTCGCACAAATTCCAATCTCTTTGTCCTGTGACACAAAATACACTGCCACATACTTTCTAAGGTCTCCGTCTTTCTGTCAAAAGAGACTCTACGCCGCTGCATGTAAAATTATTTGTTTTATTTGGCAATGTAAGGAATAATCTTGTTCGTACTCATAATATTGTCCCATGGCTATATATGGAAAATATTTTGATAATCTCTAATAGCAATGGTGGTTTCTTGAACTTTTTATTCTTTCGGTGTATTGATTCTATCAGTGGATACTAAAGTCTAAAGCGGATTAAAGTGATTTTGATTAATTGTTCAAGAGTGTCTTATATTCAGAGGTATACTATCCAAAAGTTCATGTTTATCGTTTTGTAAAAAATGCAAATATTATCCTGCATTAAGTTTCTGCGGAAGTTGAAATGGCCCGATCAAGAAGTTGTCATAATAACGCACCAAACATCTATGGAAATCTCGTGCTGGAAATGTGTTTCTCTTGTGGGGGTGGGAGAGGGAGAGGGCGTTTATTTGCGAAGGATAGTGATGATTATTTCTCCAATTACAAATTCCCCCTCTTGTAAAAGTTGGTTCGTCAATAAACAAGATCTCGCTCAGGACCAGTGAGCCATGTAAAACAGCAGAGATACAACTTTTCTGCATGCACGATTCTTAACACAGACTATCTACGAGTATCTATTGCTGTAAAAGCTTCTAATCAAGACCTTTTCTTGTTCGATTAAAACAGTTTTGGTTCGTCCATCAGGATTTTTGTGATGAAACGAACCTGTTTCATATAACTAATTAAATATTCTTTGAAATGTTTGTGAGTCTCAAATGATCTTGTTTGGATAGAATTTTTGATACTTTCTTGATATGTTCAGCAGAATTGATGTCAATTTATTGCAGTTATAAAACTTATTAAGCCTAGACAGTGACAGAATGCGGACAAGAACATATAAGTGCGGAAAATCTGGAGAACGGCTTGACTTTCAACACCCTGTACATCTTTAATCTGTAACATTTTATTTAGACAGCTTTGATTCAAAATAACTACATACTGTTATGTCTGTTACCGCAAATTGCTATTGCTGAGCTTTTGACGTTGCGTTTAAAATATAATTGTTCATCTACAACTCCACCACGGTCTCATAAGTTGCCTTTTTTGTTGTGTCAAGTGTACACAAGTTTTTTTTTGTATTTCCTTTTCCAAACTTTTTCGAATACACTCTGATATAAATGTATGCTGGTGCATAAACTAAATAAAGTTGTTTTATTTGTTTCAGGTATGTTCCTACTACATTATTTGTAATTCGAGCTGTCATCGATGTCTGGTAAGTTATGAACACTCTTGGTTACGTTACACAAGACAATTATAGCATTTTTATGAAAAGAAAAGCTAAAATGTCAAAAAGCTTCTAATGAAATAAAGTATGAACGTAATTGAATCTCAATTGTGTGTCAATTTTTTTCTATATTGCATATGTATCTACTTTTTTTTATTCATGTCGTCTATAAAAATATACAATACATTAATGCTTCTAACATAGTGCTAGTACCGTTCGGTACCAAATATGTACATATTTGCATAACAATTACTTTTAACATTGTTTACTTCACATTTTTCCCACATAACAGCAAACGCATCTTGAAAGAACATGGTAAAAATATGTCAAATATTACAGTTATTCTATTATATCATATACGTATGTATATGGCTATATATTGTGTTTAACACTGTCCCAACTCTATCATTAGCAATAATTCATAACTTCATGGCAGTATAATACTTTCACCGGATTTATTAATTATAATATGACAGTCATCGTTGATTAGAAAACGATTTTATTTATATAAATCTTTATTATTTACCTCAATTAATATATAATTGATTATATCTTGCTTTCGGTTTTGTGTCTTTTAATTTAATCATGCACATAAAACACAGATATAGGGCAATAATTTCTAGTCGTCTGCTTTGTTCTCGCGCGTTCCTAAATCAGATCACTCAAACTCTATATTCTACGTTCAACAAGTATAACAACTGTGGAGTGAGTTCGCGTAATCGTTCGATTTACTCCCGTAAAATCCCAGCTTTCGGTTTATTTTTCCGAAAGTATCTCTTCAAACAAACGGATCCGAAACGTCATAAATAATTCTAGTGCCGGCACGCTTCGATTGCCGTACAAATCATGTAAATCGCTACTACCCGAAATCAATTCATTTGCTTCATTAAAATCGAATAAATTACTTTGTTCGACGTTAACTCTATTGTTTCGACACTCGAACATAATGACATTTGATTGGATCGCTTATCTCTCGTCTGTCGTTATATAGTTTATCGTTTTACCAACAGCCCCCCAATTGTCTATTTGTACATACGAATAGAAATGTATGCATGTACATATATACATATATTTATCGCACCTTTCTAATTAGTACAACTGGAAAACTATAACAGTTAGAATAGTGCTTGCGGGGATTTTTTTGTGAAAAATTTCAAGAATTATAAATTTGAGGCTAAGTTCAATATGGTATGCAGCGATATGGCCATTAAATAAATCAATCTGCACCTCCCATGAATTTGTTGTATTGTTTGATGACATTCAGTTGAGCAATATTAATTTTTGTTTTAGAGACAGCTGAATATCTTCTTCATTTGGATTGTTTGACAGCACATTAATTTGTTTATCTTCTGGTAGTAGGATCTCATATGTTTCTCTATCTCTTTTTGATTCCTTTTTTATCTGTCATTGATAGCTTCGTTGTGCTTTGAAAATTGAGCTTTGAAATTATCGGACAAATGTCATCTACAATGTAGACCAGTACCTTACACCAAATTTATTATTAATATCAATTTTTGGGTTTTGTTCTTTCTTACCTTCACATATATGTATGTCCAAGTTTATGCAATATTCGATAGTTATACCCAAAATCAAAGAATAATAGATCTATCAACTGATAGGTTTAGCGAGATTAGAGCATATCTAACAAAATTATCATTGATCACATTAACAGAGGTCTAAGTTTCCCTACTTTGTCAGTTTTAAGAAGCGTGTTATTGCCCTTCCATATGAATATATCTGAAAATGTCTTCAACTCGATTTCGGCGCATAGAGTTTTTTAGTAAATCATTATCCGCGTCTTCCAAGGTTTCCCAAAATATTCTATGTCGTGGAAGTGGTATCTATATATCCACTCAAATAAAAAATTGCTAAAAACGTGAACGTTTCATTGCTTCCCAGTTTTAAGCTAACATTTTTTTCGCAGGCGTATGTTTCACAATGTATTCCACTATGTACATATAGAGATAAAAGAGATCGAAAGAATCAACTGGATCACTTTTTGCTGATAAACCTGTGGGTGGTAAATGAGTTGCAGCTAACGATGACCTTTTCGATTTGTCTTTTACATCGAAGTCTTCATTTTTTACACCTTTTTCTGTTGAATTTTGCTAGTTTGTTTGGTGGTTTAGGTATCCATTTGTTATCTCCTGCTTTTATGCGTCTTAAGACTGATCTTTTTACACTAGCCGATGTCAAGAAGACTGGTGAAGAGCCTAGATAAGTAAATGTGTCTATTTAAACGCTTTAACATGTGTTGTATGACCTTCCATCTCAATAGAATTGGTCTTTAACGATCTCTTAGGGATAAGTGGGATAAACAGGTGCAACTCGAAAACTATAATAGTTAGAATAATGCTCGGCAAAGATATTCGCAGCATTCACATGTTCTTCCCAAAGATATCTTCGGAGATCCTTGTTTTGTTGATGACGAGCATAACTGATTTCTATTTATTACACCGCCACACACGAAAAAAAATTCTTCAGGTTGGGGGGTCAGACCATGTTTACTAACCATATTTTCGGGGTGACCCCCCATCATGTCAGAGTTTTGTCTGTTTAATACTGTAATGTTTTGACTTAAACCGTAAACTAAGACATTAAGCAGTGTAATAACCCGTTAAACCCTTAAACACATTACTCTATAACTCCATAATTCATAACCCCGTAATTAATAAAAGAAATTCTTATGGTCGATTTGTATTACTCCCTTTGACTCCATAACCCCGTGAGTTCGCTTTCTCGCTCTATTCACCCGCCATTTGTAGTTCCAGATTCCATTCCCGATCATACATGTTTCTTAAAAGATTCTGCTCGAAAACATAGCTCAAGTTCATATGACTTTTAAAGAAATTGATCAATGCTAATGCCGACGATCCCACCATTGTTTCATGGGGTTAATGGGATTATGAGCTTAAACTGATTGTTTTTTTTTTTAAGTTTATAGATCAAAGTCAAAACGTTTCAGTGTTTAATTGCTTAGATTACTGAATTTTTCAAGGTTGTTAAGTTAGGAAAGTTTATCTAATTGGTTTGTTTGATCTCAGATTCGGATTCAGCAATCCCAAAAACACAGTAAACTCCCAGTCTCAAAAAAAATTTTTTTTTTGCATTATTAACTAGAAGAAGCAGAACATAATATACAATATTATATGACCGTTTGTAGAGTGGAGAATGGCATTCCCTGTCTTGTATTCGAATTTTTGTTGTAGGAGCAATAAAAAGTTCTTATATAAATTGATGATTAAACATAACAATCCAAGGGCTTGTCAGTTCTTCCACACAACCTCTTGACGAGCGCTTAAAGCCCTTCCTGTTTGAATTCCACACAAGAAATTTACTTAACTCAACACACCACTATCTCCACTATGCTTTTCAAATATGTAGGTATGTATGTATAACTAAAGTGCTCTATTTACAATAAAATAAAATATTGTGAGTTTCTACCGTAAAGAACAATGGCGGTAATCACCAGGATTTTCTAGAATAAACCCTTCAAAGTTTTTTTGAATGGAGATGAGTGGAAAAATGGTGAAAGAAGAAAACCGCACACTCAAAACTGGTACACAGATGAGTCAAGAGCGGGTACTAATTCTGGTGTTGGTGTCTATGTGGTATACAAACCTGTGCGTTGGAGAGTCTGCGTCGCCAATCGCGAGGGGAGACAATCTGCATTCTCTCTAACAGTCAGACAGCCTTACAGGCACTAGCATCTTACTATATAGCCTCCAAACTAGTATGGGGATGTCTGCAAAACCTAACTGTTCTGGCCAGAAACAACAAGGTCAGCTTGGTGTGGGTGTCGGAATACAGGTATGAAACTGCAAACCATTATAACGAGTGTAGTACAACAACTAGCATCTAGCATCTTACTATATAGCCTCCAAACTAGTATGAGGATGTCTGCAAAACCTAACTGTTCTGGCCAGAAACAACAAGGTCAGCTTGGTGTGGGTGTCGGAATACAGGGATGAAATTGCAAACCATTATAACGAGTGTAGTACAACAACTAGCATCTAGCATCGTACTATATAGCCTCCAAACTAGTATGGGGATGTCTGCAAAACCTAACTGTTCTGGCCAGAAACAACAAGGTCAGCTTGGTGTGGGTGTCGGGATACAGGTATGAAACTGCAAACCATTATAACGAGTGTAGTACAACAACGAACTTAATTGGAACCATGTAGCTGGACAAAAGCACAGCAAACGGATGATGGAACGACCGTCACAATGATTAACTGCTGACTTCCAGTTTAGGGCAGTAACATGTTTATTATCAGGACATTGCTATCTCAGAGGTCACCTGCACAAGATGGGGATCTATAAAGACGAACCCCTATGCAGAGTCTATAATGAGGAGGAGGAAGCAGCCTCTCATATCATCTTCGAATGCGTAGCAGTAAGTCAATGTAGGATTGCTATACAAAGCGGATTTGATTTACCAGATAATCAAACACTGTCCTGCTTTGCTCAATCAATAAATCAATCAATCAAGAACAAACTAAATTAAACTATTCATTGCACCAGAACTATTTCAAATTGATAAATAATAAATATTATATTCCATAATGACAAATCAATTTTTTGTGCTTCATTAATCACAAATTATAAATTACCGGAACTTGATTAGGATGTGCTGCCATTTCCGCTTGATAGCTCACACGCTACCCAATTAAATCTGTTCTAATTTCTTAGCTAGAGAAACATTCCAATCTTGACGGACACTTCCAAAAGGTACATGGAAACACTTTTTGTTCACAAAAAAAAATTGTTGAATAATTTTTTTTGACCTAGCAAAGTTGTTACTGTGGCAATTCATCTGTTCTCTCTCGTCTATTTCCCCAGATTTCTCTGGATAATATGTTCCCTGAGAATTAAATTTTTAGGTATTCTTTGGATATCGTTTACGCATTGCAATCTTTAAGTCCTGATTTTTAAATTTTATCCGTGATTAAATAGAGCACCGACCATTAATCTCTGATTTGTAATGGTTAAATTTATGAATCGTATAATTTAACCGATTTTAAGAAGTTGTTTTAAAGTTATTGACTTATTATAAGGATGATATACAACAAGTATCATTTAAAACCGGTTCTTTACAAATCTCCAGGACATCTTCAAAATTTTAGTCGTGATTTCGACGTAATACATAACAACCCATAGGCGCCAGTAACAAATACATGTTGTGAACTAAAGTGTGTATTTCCTCAGATAAAACATAAGATTTGCTCGCACTCTGTGTGTGTGTGTGTTTGTGTGTGAGTGAATGAACGTGTGTATGTGTAAACTAACCGAGTGAGTCATACAAAACTTGTTCCTTAGCCGAACGACGAATATCATTTGTGTTTTTGTAGGTGGGTCATGTACACGACCCGTTCGCCCTATAAAATCTAACGAAACTGTACGGCGCTCGGACTATGTTTATGTAATTATTACGTTAAGTCATCTCGTTGATTGTGAAGAACGGATAGATTGTTTAAATTTAGGCGGTCTTAATTGATTTTTTGATTAGGTTTTAAACTGAATAATAGGATGGTTAGATTGTTATGGAAAAAAGCTTCCATAAACGTATTACAAATTGATATTTTTTTGAAAATATTAAGAAATAAATAGCATAGCATATTACGCGCAAGAAATAAGTTATTCGTGTTTAATATAAAATTTAATTTAATTTTTTTTTATAGACTAGAAGGTTATTGACTAGTCATTTGTAGATTCGCCAGATTTTTTCTTCATAATTTTTCATGATGATGCTTTTGAGAAATTCGAAGACAAAAACTAGTTGCAGAATACCATGTGCGGCAATTTCATCAGCGAAGAGATTTCATTGGTTCATTCAATGTTTAATGTTATCAAGGAGGTTCTATATTTATTATAGCAGTCAATAAGCAACAAAATGTATCGAATTGATTTAATCCTTTTAATTGGTTTTAATTTATAATAATAGACTCTATTGCTTTATAACTCGTTACAATCTCCTTATTTGAGAGTTAAAAAATTTCTACTTGTAAAATTCGTAATTTTATTTTAAACGTTAATAAAACATATAATAGTATGTGCTTACGATAAACTGTATTATACCAACAACCTACATAAACTTTGAAGAGGGTAATAGTGTATATGTTGCGTTGAACCACCGTCGACCTCAGTGGCAGTGCATTCGCCATTCCCGACGCGAGTTTCGACTCTCTAAAACTCAACTTGCGTTGCTCAACCTCTACAAATACATACAATCACTCGGTTTCTACTCATCTCTCTCTCTCTTTCATTCACATTACATACGAATCTGTACCGTCCTCTGTTGCCGTCGCGTTCTCCGATTAACTTCCAAGCATGACTCACGGACCCACGAACAGTTACCGAACTTCACCTACTATTTATAAACGTTCTGAATATAAATGTTTGTCGTTTCTTTGCCGACAGTGGCTGCAACCGACGCGACGTCGAACTCTAAGAAGCTTGTTTTGTTATATAGTCACCTCGTTCGGGAACTCACCGCAATATCCTTTCTGTCTTCGCCAGTCGAATTTATTGTTTTACAATGATATTCTTGAGCTTAGATGCAATTGCTCCACGATGAATAACCTGGTTTGATTTGTTCGGATACTTGTAGGTAGTTGCACCTATATTCCTGTTTCTAAAAAATTTGTTGTTAATAAACAACGTTTCGCTAATTCCATACCCATAATATATTCAGTAACGGCTAAAACGGTGGACATACATAAATATGAAACAGGTATAACTGTATAAGAGAACAAACCTTATCGGTATAAGGTCCTTTCAACCATTTAACTGTTTATCTATCTTCCGTTGGCATTTATACACTATCGTCGGATACCTAAATCATGATAATTGATGACGCGTCAGCCTCTTAGTACGTCTTTAACGTAAGTGTGCTTTTCTATGAAGACTCACTAAAAGACTGTTCAAATAAAACCATTGATGATTCGTATATAAAAGTGTCTTCACTCAAACATAATTGGTTACGATTGCGTAATTTTCGTCGTTTATTTATTTATATAAAAGCGCATCTTGATACAAAAAAAAATACAATATAGTCTGACTCAACGTCTACGCGGAAGATGGACGAAAACAAACAACAAAAGAGTAAAAGCGAAGAGAAATGAAACCGTCGAGTTACAAGCGCAAAAGCAACAGAAATAAAATAAAAAGCATGATGCGAGAGAGATACGAAGCCAATCTACGGTTACAACCGTTACATTCACTCGGAAACGTACCGACATACACTCACATACCCACTTGATTTGCATTATGTACAGCAATATAACACTTAACGTAGGTGAACAAACGCCGCTTAAATTAAAAGCGAAGAGACATGGGCCAGGCGAGACACGAGAATCGGAGCCCTAGCCGTGTTTAATACACCGCATGCGAGCCGGCACACGTACTACCTATTACATTCGGTACAATCGTGAGCGAACGTAATCTAAATCAAACGAATACATTTTTGGATTTTTAAGCGTCTTATTGAATAACTGTGTCAATAGGCAATAATGAAATAAATTTTTTCGAAGAAATTTCCTCCACATTCAATACACCTCTCCATCCTCCAAAACCAATGTTTAAACCAGCTCTGGCAAGTTTCACTAGGAAGTAATGCACACTCATTGTCCCAAGCCCTCAGATGTCCCTTATCACTGGAAAATTGCTTCCTTTTCAGCTTCATTTTCACATTTGGGAACAGCACAAAGTAGCAGGGACTGAAATCTGGACTGTAAGGAAAATGCTGAAGAAGTTTCAGTCCTGTAGTGGTCAAATATTTGTTGCAAGCTTTGGCGCGGTGAGCTGGAGCATTGTCATGATGGAGAAACCAAGTATTCAATTCTTAATAATAATAATAATTTATTGGCAAACCACAATATACATCTAGACTTAGATAAATAATAAAACACATTTATGCCAAGAGGATCACCGTCAGTATACCCTTATGGGTATCCTCTTATTAATGGTGACCCGTATAAATCAAATAAAAACCAGTGAAACAATTACTGTTCGCTCATTAATCGCGCCCAAACAAATCGCTTAAAGGCTATGAAAGGTTTGATCTTAGCTTCGTCTTCAGTGGAGGTCCAAACTGACGCCACACGATAGGAAAAGAATCGCTGATAAAAGTAGGTTCTGTGACGTGGAATAGTAATTGTATTTTTATAGCTTAGATGAATATTGTGAACGTCAGTACGAAATGCAATTTTGTGATGATTTTATGGATGAGACAACAAAATGTTGATTTCTGCGGTTCGACCTATTTTGCCATACCATCTGATTGAGCTTATGTGAAATCGGTGCTCTACGTTTGATACCAAAGATAAGTCGAAGACAAGAGTTCTGCACTACCTGTACTCTTCTCTTCCCCTCATAACTTAAACAGGAGCCGTACACTGCATCGCAACAGTTAAAGTGTGAAAGAATTAGGGACACGCATAACAGCACCCTGTATTTCAAAGTTAATAAATGTCTAGTCGCATAGATACGTCTTATAATTGGGTAAGATTTACGTATAAGACTGTTTCAATATTCAGTAAATCGTACCTCTTTGTCATGCCCAGAATGTTGACAGAATTGGAAAAGCCTAGCATATAGCCATCCACAACCACCAGCTGAGATGTCTTCACCACTTGCATAGCAGAATCAGAACCAAATAAAATTGCAGAAGATTTGGATGCATGAATTTTAGACCGAGCGCATTTGCAAGTGTTTGTATATTTTCATTTCGGAATCTATGGCAAGACTGGTCCCATGGGAGAAGTGTTAAACAACAGCTGTGTATCATCAGCGTAAGTATACATCTTACAACCGTCGGAAACGGTACAAAAATTGCTTGTGTACAAGACATACAACAGTGGACCCAATATGCTACCCTGAGGAACGCCACGCATGAGCCGCAGTGACCCAGAAACACATTCACCCAATTTAACTCGCTAAGAACGACTTGTTATAAGTAGCTTTTGAAGAACACGAAAACTTCTTCGTTCATACCGAGGTACTTTAAAATTGCTAATAGAATTTCATGATCGAGGGTGTCGAAAGCTTTACCGAAATCTAAATTTACTAAAAGTGCAACGTTACCTTTGTCGACATGTCTGAAGATACCATCCAACAAGTTTAATAACGCTGTATCACAACTGCAACTTGGTCTAAATCCACTCTGGGAAGAAAGCAACAAGCTATGTAGATTGAGGTACTGATGAATGCTAACTGCTGATCAACCATTCTTTCTAGAATTTTAGAGATCGTTTACGTTTTCTAGTGTAAACATATAATGCCAGGGCAGAGATTGAAGATCATCCTGGAAACTTCTAACAGAGAAAAATGTAAAGCTTCTATAGGTTATATCAAAGGGATCTTGGCTGAGCACGGCTAAACCAACACCACAGTGAACGTCAGCTACGGCAGTATCCTCATTTTCAAAGACTCAAACAATTCTCTGTACCACCTGAATATCGTTGTAGGGTGTAGACAAATGTCATCTATTGCAACTGTCATTTCTTCTTAGCTCTTGTCTACGTTTAAATTAAACCGCAAAACTGCCCATAACCATGATGCCATAGCAAGCACTTCACAGTATCACTGCTAATAAATAACTACAGAGTCTACACACTTGACGCAGCGGCTACTGTACAAGTATGAACATGCCTGAACATACACCCACAAGCAGCCTCTTGCGAATTATTGCAGCATATTGCAAAGTAGCCTTTATATCTTTGTTTTGTATTTTAGGCAGCTGATTCGTATTTAACAGAACGTCAGGAATAACTTTGTTGAACTATATGGTGGGTTTATTTTTTCCAATGTTATGTTTAATCTGTTGGTTAATATTCTCGAGACGACGAAGAATGTTCACTGAACTTTATTAAACCAGCATCATGCGGAGGATCTCAATGTTGTAAACAACGGTCGCGGAAACCTACACTTAGCTATTGCAAACTTTGTTAATAATCCGAACTGTAGATCTAGATAATAGAATAACCTTTCTAAGGGGACCTTAGCTTAGTATTATTCATTCATACCAAGGATCTGCTTAGTCTTGACACTAATCGAAGATATCCTCAAGTTTTCCAAAATATCGTACAAGAGCGTTTCCTGAGAAGCCAGCTCGATGCAATGTTCGTTCGGGGCAGTAAATTCTAAGTCTAACGAACCAAAGTTTTCCAACAGATTAGAGTACCATAGATCAGAATCGGTCGAATGAACAAAAGTTTAATCTTAAGACTCGTGGAGTTTGGGGTGCTATTTGGACGTCAGCCTTGTATCTATGGTCATGTGATGTTGGAGGGGGTGGGGCGAGTTTCACTTCCTGGATACATCCAATTGGTAGACAGCAATAATTTTGGCACTATATTGAGCACTCTATGCACTATAAATGGCATGTAACTCATAATTATTCTCGCTTACTTCAGCTACAACCTACTCCATTTGCCTAAGTATCTACCCGTTATTCAATTTCTATTTTAGATATCAGAAGAAAGTTGTGCTATGTCGTTAATTTGGTTTTTGGTCAACAATTCATTTGCTTTTCTAACTTTTTTAAAACCCAAAATTTTTCTCAGCAGATTACTGAAAATTTGGACATACGGGAAGTTTTGACAAATAGATTTGCTGAGGTAGGGGTTTTAAAAGTTTTGAGAGCTACCAGTAAATATTCTTACCAGAAAAAAAAATCCGATGAAAATATATCACCATACATTCACAATACCTTTCTAATCAATTTAACATTCTCTGATCCCTATTAAATTCGAACGGTACACGAACAAGCAGTGTAAACAATAGCGAGTCTCCACCGGAATATCTATATAACTGTAAAGCCATCGAATCGAGGGATCACCCAGCAGTTCCTCTCATCGCTGGGCGAAGAACGTTGGTGTGAGATGGGATCGAGATGAGCTTTAATAACTTGCCGGTTGCCCTGGGCCGTATTTCATTGCTCCGGCACTTTATCATATCATCATCCACTAAACTCTAATAATATTTCCCTCGAAGCATACAACATCGCACGGTATAGTATATAGGTGGCGCTCGCCTGGATATGGCCGTTCGCCGACTATTATCGAGGAGAGAGCGTCCTCCTATTAAAAGCGGGTTATTTATTGTCTCATCTGCACCTCTGTTGGCTCACTTCGGCGTAGACCGAGATCGCGCGATGTCTCTCCCGTAGTATCCCCGAAATACAATATTATGGTCGTTCTCCCCTTTTCCCTTTGTTACTGCTGCGATCCACCGTGACGCTAGCCCGAAAAGAGAGGACCCAACGATCCAGTGTCTCGGTTATTTATTACCGCAACCCGGCTAATATTACCTATCAAGTGCATTTATCGGATGAAAATTAATTATCTGCGTTGGCGTGGGTGATGATATTGATATCGAAGAGGTTACTAGTTAATAAAAATATTATATAAGGGAATGCGTTTAACTGACCTACAACAACTGACGATGATGTCAGCAATTTTATTTCTCAGTTTTATATAAAATTAGGAATTTTATCAATATGGAGAGCCTTTTAGTGCAGGTTGAAGAGGCTTGGGGAACCGTTGGGGGCAGTTCAGATATTATTGTCGTATTCGTTACTATGGATGAAACCTGGGCTCACCATTATGATCCTGCATCAAACACGTAGAATATGGAATGAAGACACAAGGGTACACAGCATTTACTTCTTCAAGATTGGACATTTCGCGCAAACGATCTTCCTATCCATCATGGTTCTCTACTGCAATAATATCTATGCTAAAATTCAAGGAATATTACAGGAATAAATGGAAATCTACAAGCATTCAATTTTACTATCAAGAATTCAGAAGACTACGAACTGACTGCAAGAATATGATTATTTCTTCCTACAAAAACTATCTAGGAGACGTTGAACAAGCTATCCATCATAATCCTCGTGAACTTTTTGCTTTTATTCGCTCCAAACAGGGCTCAACTAGAATACCTGGAAAGTTATGGTTACAATAACCATGATATTGAAGATCCTCAAATGATTGCAAACGCGTTCGCAGATTTGGTTTTGAATGCTCAAACATCAATCGTTTTCATTATTACCAATGACAGAAGATGAGCTCATCAAGATAATGGCTAATGCTCCAAACAAGCACACAGTTGGGGAAGATAAACTTTCAAGCTTCCTTATTATAGATGGTAGATTTGTCTTTGCGAAGCCATTAGAAATACTTATTAACCTATCCATTCAATGCAACACTGACAGAGCTCAATTTTCTACAATTCAACATGGGTTTATGCATGGAAGATTCACTGTTACCAATTTGACCATAATTACACAATATATCTGCTAGGTGCTAGATATCCGAGGACAAGTAGATGTCGTGTATACAGATTTTTCAAGTGCATTTGACACAATTGATCATGGCAGTATGTTACAAAAATTGAGTCATTTTGGAATGTTTTCCGGATTTTTGAAGCTTATGGAAAGTTACCTATGTAACAGGATTAATCAGGTTTTCTACTATGGCTACCATTCAAGGGAATTTGTATCACATCAGGAGTACCGCAGGGCTCTAACTTAGGCCCACTTCTATTTATTTTATACTTGAATGATTTACTTATTAATCTTAAATGCCCTGCGTTAACTTATGCTGATGAAGATGATATTCAGAACCTTCAACATAACCTAAATTATGCATCACAGTGGTGTTTAGAGCATAAACTAAAATTAAACATACATACGTAAATGTCAAGTTATCACTTACACTCGCACAAATAAATCTGTTCCCTCTTCATACACCATCGATGAACATGTGTTGAGTGAAGCTAATACATTCAAAGACCTTGGAATAATCTTTGATCAATCTTTAATCTTCAATTATCATATTGATTACCTTTCCTCTGTAGCCTCTAAACGATTGGGATTTATTATACGAAATTCCAGACAATTTACCAACTTTACAACTCCTATTAAAATTTTATATTTTGCCTTTGTTGTTAGCTCTTTGGAATGTGGTTCTGTTGTCTGGTTTCTCCTTTACATATGTCATCGATTATGTATTGAGCGAATTCAACGTCGTTTTTTGAAATATTTGTCCTTTAGATCCGATGGTCAATATCCCTCTAATAGAGGTACTGATTACCTATACCTGCTAGATCTAGACAAAAACATTGTACAATATTTGCGTGGAAATTTGTAAATGGGTCAATTGACTGTAGAGACTTGTTGATCAAACTTAACTTTCATGCACCTTCTCGGTCCTCTCGCTTTATATCAACATTTACATTACCAACCCCAAGAACAAACTTACTACTGAATTCTCCTGTATACCATATACAGTGTGTCCGTAAAGTATGGAATAAATTCATTTTTTCCGAAACGAACAATTTTAACGAAATTTCCCGAAACAGGTCGATTTTTGATTTTAATTTGCTTTAATTTAGCGTTATAATTAAATATACAGAGTGAACCATATGTGAGAAATGACGTCATCGACAATTTTTTTAAATGGAACACCCTGTATATTGTTCGAGTTTTAGAATATACGGACCACCCTGAATCCAAAAAGGTATCATACATGTCGTTTAGTTTTATCATGGCGCTATTGAAATCAGAGAAACATCTATTTACAGTTTCAATAGACTGTTTCTTTGTTGTCACATTTTTTGACATTCCTTTTGCACTTAACCGTTTAATGTTGTGTGCATTTATTTATAAAACAAGTAGGCGATTAGTTTTTGTGAAATGTCACTATTTTTACTAATGTCAAATAAAGTATGGAATAAATTCGATATTTTCTAAAGCAAAAAGATAGATACTTGGGGTCTAGCGGACAGAATTTGAAAGATACGAGCTAACAACTATTTCTTATCAATTGCAAAAAAGTAGGCGACTAATCTTATTTATCAATTTTATTGATAGCTAATGATAACAGATAAATGACTTTATGTTAAATGTTCGATCTGTAGCCCTTGCTGTATTTGACAGTAACTTAAACAATAAATAAATTCTTGTTGAACCTCGTTTATGGTTTCCTGAGAAATATTATTTATTTCTATTCGAATTCGCTCTTGTAATTCTTCAATACGTGCTGGTTTCGTTTTATAAACAACATTCTTCAGATGGCCTCACATAAAACAACTCCAAAGGATTAAGGTCTGGCGACCTCGCTGGCCATTCAATATGTCCACGTCTACCAATCCACCTGTTCAGAAAAATGTCGTCTAGGTACCTTCGAACATCTGCAGCATAATGCGGAGGCGCACCATTCTATCCAAACCATAGAGTTTCATCAAAACTTTCAGGATTAATTCTACTGGGGAATAAATTAATTAAAGTAGGTACAAGAAAGCCCCTTAAAAACCCAAGATATGTTGGCCCGTCTAAATTACCTTCGAAAAAGTAAGGTCCAATGATTTTATTTCTTACAAAACCAGCCCATACATTTATCTTTTACAGGTATTGATTATAATGCTCACGCATCCATTTGGGATTTTCTTTTGCCCAGTACCTACAATTCTGACGATTGATTTCGCCATTTAATGTGAAAGTGGCTTCATCAGAGAAAATAATGTTTGATACCAAGAAAGGTCTCGGTGGTAGTTATCCATCATTGCTTCACAAAATTCTATTCTTCTATCTGGATCATCATCGTTTAATTCCTGTACAAGTTTTATTTTAAAGGGATGCAATTTTTCCAGTTTTAATAATTTGTGTACCATTGTTTTGCTAACATCAAGATCACGACTAATCTTACCAACAGAAGTGTGCGGATCTTCTTCAACGGCAAGTAGAACATCTAATTTTCTATCAAAATTTATAGATGGGCGACCTGATTTGCGTGTACTTTCAACCGTACCAGTTTCCCGAAATTTATTTTCAACCTTACTTACTGTTGATTGCGTTTATAGGTCTTTCTGGATATTTGCGTTAAACAAATCACGCACTTCCATCTGAGTTCGCGATCTGTATCCATGCCCAATCATCATCAGTATTTCAATTTTTTGCTGTACACTTAATTTCATTTTCACTTAAAATTAATTCCAAGCAATAATACAACATTCACGAATTACTACAATTCTTGTACTATTTAACTGTTATTTGACTTCAGTAAAAATAGTGACATTTCACAAAAACTAATCGCCTACTTGTTTTATAAATAAATGCACACAACATTAAACGGTTAAGTGCAAAAGGAATGTCAAAAAATGTGACAACAAAGAAACAGTCTATTGAAACTGTAAATAGATGTTTCTCTGATTTCAATAGCGCTATGATAAAACTAAACGACATGTATGACACCTTTTTGGATTCAGGGTGGTCCGTATATTCTAAAACTCGAACAATATACAGGGTGTTCCATTTAAAAAAATTGTCGATGACGTCATTTCTCACATATGGTTCACTCTGTATATTTAATTATAACGCTAAATTAAAACAAATTAAAATCAAAAATCGACCTGTTTCGGGAAATTTCGTTAAAATTGTTCGTTTCGGAAAAAATGAATTTATTCCATACTTTACGGACACACTGTATGTAAATTTGCTGATATTTTTTACAAAGATATTTTTCACAATTTGGAATAATACGTGTAATTTATTATTATGTTTATTATTACTTTTTTATTAAATACTGACCTGTAATAGGTGTATACTGTTGGGCAATAAACAACTATTATTATTACTATTATTATTGTTATTATTTGACCGGTACTGACTTATGTATGTATTCTCCAAACTCAAATAACATCTTTGTGGGATTCACTTTCGGGACGATGACACACCGATGATAGAGGTGAACGAGTGGTTTGCAGCCCAAGACAAAACATTTTTACTGAGAGTGTTAAAGCTCTTTACCATCGGTATACCAACGTCTTAGGGGACTGTAGAAGCGAAGAAGAAGTGTAGAAGGCAGTCATAAGTCACCGACATGTTATTCTTGAAAGGAAGCCTTTTGAGCTTATCCGTAGCGTTAACTCCCGATTTGGTTCAATTATAAACCTAATTGCTTCTGATTTGAACCCTTCACCAGATTCTACATCAATTCTGTCAGTTTCATGCGTAGTTGATAGGAATAGAACATTAGAAATTCTTGTGCTGTATAGTCAGTACTCGAAAGGTCAATTAAACAGAAAAATTACTCTCTTTATCATCTTCATCAGTTTCTTGGTTTCCTTTCTTGATCATTCATTAAATCTTCCTCCTCCAACTCTTTAAATATGTTTAAAAGTTTCGCTTCTTCTTTCCATTTTCTTCAAATGCAGTTAAAATCTATTAAGTCCATACACGCGAGTGAAATCGTTCTTATTTTTACCAAGTAGAGTTTAAGCAGATTAAATCTGCATTAGTTGTGGTATGTGTAATCAGACGAAAAATTAATTAAAAATAAACATTTTATTAAATACATTGCGGAAAATGTATCCAATACAAGCCATATTAAAAATTTCTCGTCGATACAAAACTAACCCCCCCAAACTAGTGTTCGATCCTACGTTTCTACCAAGCGGCCATCGTCAGGATCCCGTAAATTCGCCCCGTAATGACGGTGAACCGTAGCAACGCTACCGACTGTTTAGGAATGCGGCCTAATATTGCGCACATGGCATACGCTATACACGCCATTATACATACATACACACACACACACACACACACACACACACACATATAGAAAGCAATGTATGTAGGTATATGGAGCACAGTTGTAGTGAAACCCTGCATGGCTTCCGAAGGGAGTGTGAGTCGACGATGGCCAGTATAGTCCGCCGGGGTAGAGTTATAAAAGAGGGGGAAACCCGTGGGGTTGCGCCACGATCGCCGAGGGTACAATATTGCACATCAACTCTGCTAGGACACCGAGCGAAATAGCTGGATTATTGTCCCTGTCTCGTCGAATAACAGTATGAACTGAAAAAGAACGGATGTCAACGTGAAAGATGCGAGTTGAATGGAGACCGGCATACTGGTAGAGGCGGCGGTATAAAAAGAATGAAGAAGAGAAGAGGACACAAAAAAAAAGACGGCGGGGACGAGTACGGCGATTAATTGCCCGAAAGAATGACATCAAATTGAGTTTCCAAAATAAGCTCGTCGTTTAGAGCGCTTTTGCTCTCTCCGAACCGACCTCTCTTCTATTTTTATTCAGTTTTCTTTTTTCTCGTGTATTTCGTTGGATGTGCTCGTGCGTATTTCGAAGTTTATGTCGTTCAAATTTAGACACACTTTATGCCTTTTTTTATTCTTCTTTTATGGATGTATAAATGTTACGACGAGATAATGCTCAGGCTTTAGCGGAATTCGTTTTAATATGACCAAAATTTATTGATTTTTCTGCAGGGTATATTTGTAATTTAATGAAAAATAAACATTTAGGTATTTTCTCTTTATGTAGCACGAAACGATGAACGAACGATATAACTGCTTTTAAAACAGAAAAATGTCTTTCCATATAGTTAATGGAAGTCATAAATTGTGTCTTCCCTTACATTATCCAACAGTTTTCCTCGTTTAATTCAATAATTCCACTTTTCTAAAACCTATCGAGTTTTATTTTGAACGCAATCCAGGCTACGTCCTTCACATTCCTTGCGAGTCAATGTTCTTGTAATGAAGTATTTTTTCCAATGGTCAGTCTATCAGATCTTGTTGAAGCAAAAGCGTTAGCTAAGTTTTTTATATCTTTAAGCAGATCCAAAACCGAAAGGGATTCTTTCAATATTCTTTGAGGATAATCGAAGGAATTTTTAACAATAATTGCATGGAAAAACAATTTTTTGAGTGGTGAGAGTTGATGAACTTCTGGCATGAACAGAAAAATTGGCCATTTTCAAAAGGAATTATCTGATATAGAGATGAGTTTTATGAAATATGTTGAGCATTTATGATTATAGGCACTTCTATATCTTCATCATTTACAAACCTCTCTGTGCTTTTGCGTTGGAGGAGTGATATTCTCTATGTTTTTAGCGCTTTAACACTTTTTACCAGTATAAAGTTCGTTTTTTGCCAACCCCTCAGGAAACCTCGACTCCCTATGTTGTCTCATCGGTCTTTTCTTGCCAGTACACTTTTTTTGTAATTATCCTTTATCACTTTACAGGCCCAGTCTTCATCTGAACCACTCTTCCGGCTTCACTCCGGATGTCATAATAAAAATCTGTTATTAGGAGTTGTAGTTTACCCAACGTCAAACGTTTGGGATTAGGCTCTTTATTCACTGGTCTTTTTCAGTCTCACGCTGCCATTTTGCCACTCCAAGGGGGTGGCTCATTTTATTCTTTCGGTTCGTTCTTCTTATGCATGGTTGTACATGCAAGTTCGTTCGTTCAAGAGATCTCTACGCATGACTAGCTGTGGTGACTAGTTGTAACGTTAATAACACAGTGCAACAACCAAAAACGGAATGGGATGAAACCAAAATCAAATAAAAGTTGACGTTTTCCATAACAAAACTCTCAAGGTTTTTTTTAGTTTAGTGCGAGTTTTTTTTACACGCATTTGAAGTTGGTGATTCTGGAAGGCTGTCTAACAAGAGAAAATCATTAAAAATTTGATAAAATAATGCTTATTTATATATTCCTCGACTCCAAAACCAGTAAGATACCACGACTTTCCAGGATAATAAAAATAAATAAGCATTATTTTACCAAATTTTTAATGATTTTTCTTGTTCGAGATAGCCTTCCAAAATCACCAACTTCAAATGCGTGTAAAAAAACTAGCACTAAACTAAAAGCCTTCAGGGTTTTGTTATGGAAAACGTCAACTTTCATTTACTTTTGGTTTCATCCCATTCCGATTCGGAAAGTTCGATTTTATATCACTGTGTAATGATACTGGGCTGAAGGCAGCATCTTCAAGCTTGGTATCTTTATTTCTGCTTTTTTGTCGCCATCTCCACGTGCACTCTAAGCGCCCCGCATTCATGACATATGACCACAAGACATTTCACTGTTCTAAAAAGCAACAGAGTCACCCTCCGTGGAGTTAAAGCAATATGATTTCGTTTCCTCGTCAATATATGTATGTAATAGCCTTCCTTTTATTTGATGCAAGTGCTAACATGTGGTTTCGAATTCATCTGCAACCACTCCAATGAATATGGCGTCTCTAGCCAGCTGCAAACAAGGCCCTTGTAATCCTTCTCGAACAGCCATAATCTCTTTCTTGCTTGATATTATTTTCTTGCCAGTAAGGTAACTCCATATAGACTTGACCAAGTAGCCACTAATTTTATTATCAGAATGAATTTCATCACCTTCCACTAGCCAGGAAACTTCTGTAACCTGGACAATCTGTTCATAGCTCCTACCAGGAAGAAACAGTTTGCAACTATTTTTTAGGGCGTTAGCTGGAACCTTGTCGGATCCCAGAGGCCTGCAATTTTTTTTTTAATATTTACTAGGCAAAGACCTGCATCTTTTTGTCGATGTTGTTCTCATATAGTGCCCGTTTTTCGCATCTTTGAAGACCTTCCATTTAACCTCGTCCATATCCTTTTGATTTCAAAGAAGATATATTTGTGAAAATAATTACTCAATTACTAGTATTAATTACAATTATACATAATATAGTTACAACTTCTGATAAAAATAAACTTTAATTAGACTAAAGTTAGACTAAGTTAAATACGTAATAGATGTTAGACATTGTACTTATCGGTGAGTCCCTCTGAGAACTTGCAGGCCTCTGGGGTAGAGCAATTATTGATCATATCATCTTGCGAAAAAATTCTTGATAATAAACGTGATAAAAATAATTTCAGCAAAAGTCTGTTGAGCCTTTAACAATAAGAGGCCTAACGTTCCTTCATCTGCTTCATTAAGTTTAAGATCCACACTTGATTATGTTTACCTTTGAGTTATAGGATTCCATATAATCACGTTGATTAGAGAATTGGGAGTACGTGCTTGCATATAAACGAACTGTTTTTGTTTATAGATTTCAAAATGACTATTGTAAATCCCGCGAATAGCATTATAACATCGTAAAAACGTTACTGTTTTATATAACTTAATTTCTGATCAAAAATGACCGATTTAAAAACAACTTAATCTCTAATTGTAGTATTGTATTTAAATCTATACTTTAATGTTTTGAAATTGAGCCATATATATTGGCATATATTATTATTACACCTAACGAAAGAATAAAAATATGAAAAGTAAATTCTTTTCTAGATTATCTTATTCCGATCTATAGAGAAGACTGCGATCGATGTTACAGATGACCTTAGATATTACACCTAATAAAAATTACTGTGAAAAAGGGGGCCGAATAATAAAATTAAATTATGAGTTCTAGATAATTTAGATTAGCATTTTCTAAATATAGCACTACACTGGTTTACACTCGATGTATAATTATTAAGTCACGAACAATATGAATAACGTGTATCTCTAAATACGTTACCAGAATTTTTTAAATGGCGTAGATTATTGCTATAGCTTGAATTGTTTTGTGAGTTATTGTGGTCATGCAATCTTTATAGCATTTACATTACTTAACAGTTTGTTAATGTTATGGATGGAAATCGGTGGAACATGTACAACAATGTATTCATATTTGCAAAATTTATGCCAAATTTACGAGAGAAAAAAAACCATACAATATAGCGAACAATTGAAATAGACTTTTGTAGCTTTATTTATTGTAAAATATTAAAGTCGATGGAAGAAACATCGGTAACAATGATGCTATTGTATTACTGAATAACCTTGCTAATTCGAATTAATTGGGGAAAGGAAATGTATTTTTATTTTTGCTGAGAATTCAAATTTATAATCCCATTCGATTTTCTGCAAGTTAGTTTAAAAAATACAGAAGTTATGGTAATGTTTGCTTTATTAGATCTTCCATGTTAGTTGAATTAAATTCAAAATTCGGTATCAATAAAATGTGTTTGTTAAAGGTAAAAAGACATTCTAGATAATTCCATACATCACTTAACAGGCTCTTGGGATTTTCATAAACTTGTGAAGAAGCAAGACATACTATTCCAACATTCAACCAAATCTAGCCATTAGCACTGTCGAAGACCAACCTCCCTGTTCCTAAACTCTTTCTTCTCCTTCTAAGGTCGAATTAGAGGTTCTTTTGCCTTTTTTGGTTTAGGATTTCAGCTCTTCTTCAAACCCTCTCAAATGATTTCTTAATTTTAGTTATAGATTAGGTTGTTGTCGATAGCCAGGGCTCTTCTGGTATCGATTGCAGGTCCACCACCTGTAATCGATCACCAGATCTAGATCGACTAGTTGGATTGCGAATTGCTTCAGAAAAGGTCCTCTCCTAGTTTCTCACATACCAAGGTGCACTTGTCATAATTCTCAATGTAAAGTTTTGCATGGGTTCCAGTTTCTGGATTATGTTACTCTTTTACACCACAATAATAACATCACGATGTTTCAGGCTATGTTGAATTAGTCTTCTTTAAATGTTGGCGAAATGTTAATTAGGTACGTGTGTCTATAATTAAGCCAAGCTATTTAACAGAAGGGCTCCAAGGAAGACAGAAATTCTGAAGCTTTCCTTACACCAACGATTCGCTCCCATATGACATGTATATTGTTATGACGTTTGCTAGATGAACTCTCGTGAGTGAATGTAAGAGAGGTCAAGTCTCAATAGAGGCCTTTGTGGGACCCCGGCTGATATGGATCGAATTGATATTGTGGAGCCCACATGACGTACAAAAGACGCTCAGTTGCACAGATAAGACCTAACTATTCTAAGGAGGCTTAGATTCAAACTCGCGTCGATCATTTTGCACCACACATAGTCTAAAACTCTGGCAATAGCGAAAAATACCACAGCCACCATCCCTTTCATCTCCAAGATTGTTCTCACAGTTTCAGTTATTCTGAATAGCTGAATGTCTGTGGATAAAGTCTCTCTAAATCTGAATTATTCATATTGAATGGTATTATGAACCTGAAGTTCTTCTTTCAATCTACAGAACACAGTAGTCCTCTCCTATTTTTGACAAGCATGAGATGACGGAGATAAGGCGCTGTGTACTTCTATGGAATATTTCGAGAAATCTAGAAAGTGTCCTATTTCAAAGATGGTATTGCTAATTTCCACATCTTCACTGGAGGCCTCCTCAACGCAAGGATTGAAATGGAGTCAAAGTCTGGATCTTTTCTGGGCTTTCAACCATGTCGCTGTCTATGCACAATTCATGAACTTGCTAGAGATAGTTGACCAGAACTTTGAACTTATCTGCCACAGAATAAACGATTCAATTGAAGCCATGCATTGAATGAATAGTCTTACTCTTTTCATTTTCATTTTAAGCGGTTTAGTCATAAGCCAAACAGCGCCTTGTTCTGAGAAGACATCTTCTCCTGTCACTTTTCCTAGTGATAGTCCTTAAAAGTCTGTCTAAGTTTTCTCGATAGATCATTGCAGCAAATAGGCATGTTGCAAAAGCTTACAAAATGAATTTCCAAACTCGAAATCAAAAACTTAAAAACAATAAACCATATCTTACTATTTCAAAGTGAATTAAATCTGTTGCCCAATTTAGGATTTAAATTATAGGTTACATAGTTTAAATTTCCTGTCATTCGTCTATATCTTTAAACAACCATTTAATCTTTTCCTTACCATACTGAAGTACAGCGGCACAACAAAAAGCTCGCAAACTTTCCTTTCTGCGATACATTACGCCTAATTTTCTAAAGGATTCTGCGGTACGAACAAAGGCAACCGACGAAGTAAGAGAAAAGGCTCCTTAAACGCTACGATGGACTTGGTAGACGGTACCGTCGTTGAGTTTGAAAAGTTAACGCCATCGTTCACCGTTGTGATGTATACACGGTGAAATATGCGCAACAACCTTTTACAACGTAGTATAGAGATGGAGAGTAGGAAGCGTGTGCGCCCGAGTTTGCGAACAACTTAGTTTTCCATTTCGACTAACTTTAACATCATCAAAGCGAAAGCTAAACTTCTTACAAAACCGTGATATAAAACCACTCCGCCGCTGTCAGTCGGCCTTAACGCGGGAACAGGCGGGCAAAGTCCCTTTGAGGCGATATTCCGACGTTTATTCTACTTTATAAAGAAATTGCTGTTCCGACATCCCGAGATACTCCCTAACCCACCGCCATCTCTCCTCCGCGCCGTGGAAGAAAAGCGCTCTGGCGGCAAAAGCTTGCGAAATAGGCGCTCGGGCATGAGGCCTTGCGGTTTCTCTTGTTGCTTGTTTTTACATGTAGACATGATGGTGACAGTTCTAGTGTTGCTGTACATTGTCGACGATGAGAAAAGTGGAACGGGAACTCGATTCTTGCGCGACTTACATCTACTAACTCTCTTGTACGACTATAAATGCACTTTTGAAATTATCTTTAATGTATTTCTTACTGTATGTAGTTATGATAGATGAGAACATTTTAATCACATTATAGGCCATTATAGGCAATATGGTAGTTAATCAGGCTCAAGATTTTTCGTAGCCAATTTACATGAAGATCCAATTGGAAACCAACGTTTTTGACGATCCTTATGCTAATTTTAAAGAATGGCATCCTTTGCAATTGTACTAAAACATTACAACACAAATTAACAAGCAAAAAGTGATGGGAAGAGCAGATCCTTCGTGTTTGATTTACTCCAACCCCTCTCCCCTCCCCCCTGTAATAAGTTTTTATCGACTAAATTCAACTGGGAGGGTGGGAAGGAAGAGGATATAATCGCAGGTCCCACAACAATAGAATATAATCATTAGATGAGTTTTTGAGTGATTCTCAAGAAAACCGTTAGAATATTTGTTTGACAGCTGTCAATAATATTTCAATGTTTTTAGATTCTGACAGCAGTTAGAAGCATTGTAATAATAGTAATAGCTGTCAAATGCAAACAACAATTACGTGTTTTAAAATTTGACAGTTATCGGTAGTATTTTGACAGTTACAACCATAAAAATAATAAGAAAATAAATGCTTTTATAGTCTAACAGTTTTCCAGAAATGTATGTTTAACACGTGCAAGTGTTACAAATATCGAAAATAGCTTTGTTGCAATGCTCCAGCTGTCAGAAGTATTTTGACAACTATCAGAAATGTTTTAACAGTTACACAAGTTAACATCGTAAAAGCAACTATTTTTACAGTTTTAGTTTTCGAAAAACTGTGCTAGAAATGCCAAAAATAAACGATTTTGCGATTACACAAATATCAAAAGTATTTTTACAGTTACGATTGTCAAATATAAAGAACACTCAGGTATTTTGTAATTTGACAGATGTCAGATCCATCACCACCGTAAAGGCAACTGTTCTTAAAGAAAGACATAACGTATGCGAGCATTGAAACTGTAAAAAATAAGTATTTTTACAATTCCATAGCTGTCAAACGTATTTTGACAGTTACAAGTATTAGAACTGTAAAGTCTATTTTTAAAATCGAGAGATGAATTTCTGAACAGACCACTTTGACAGTGAATTCTCATTGGTTGAAAGCAAGGCTAAATTACACTGTATCGATCTTGCTCAGATCCTGTCACCTGACACTGTTTATGGTTAAGTCTTGTTGTTGATTCTATTATTTCTTCGTTATTTCATTATATACTCTACCAGTTCTTTTCAGAGCTCTACAGTAATAGTTACCAGATATATTTGTAAGTAATATCCAAGCAATATATCGAAATAAATACAATTAAAATAATAACACAAATGCAAATATTATTTGAATTTTGCCAGGTACAATTTGTTTTCAGGATTTTCGTGTATGTGATTTGAGCTTGGGGTATGTTCAGAAATTCGTCTCTCGACTTAAAAAATAAACTATAAAAATAACTGATTTTACAATTTTGTCAATTATCAATTGTTACTGTAAGCGTTTATATAATTGGGCAGTATATTTTGACAGATCCATCAATTAATACTATAAAGGCAACTGTTTTTACAATGTGACAACTATCAAATGCGTGTAGTAACTAGTACATCTGCCACAACAATAAAATAAATGCGTTTAGAAATTATCAAAAATATAACGTTTGAAAATGTCAAAACTGATTTTAAGTTAATTTTGTCAAATTATAAAAATTAACACTACTGACTGGTGTGCAATTATAAAAAAAAATTGTCAAAATGAACTGATAATAATTTTGGAACTGTAAAAGCTAACTGGTTTTGCAATTGTGCCGCAGTAAGTATTACTGCAGCAAATTGCTGGTTTTGTAATTTGATAACTAGCAGAAATATTTTCATAGGTACACCAGTGTTAGTACTGTAACAATTGTTTTTGAACAGTTTTAAGAAACATAAGTATGTACCCCGGACAAGTCTTAAAACTAAAGCAAGTTGAAATATTTGAAACCGTAAATGGTTTTGTAGTTTGAGACCTGTCAAAAGTAATCTTTTCCACCCCCTTCTCCTCCCTCCCTCGCCCCCTTCGAAACACTAAGAAAACACTGGTCTTCCTAATTGGATAAATTTGAAAAACATTATAACGCCGTTAACGATTGAAGCTATCAAAAATGACTGGTTTTACAATTTGACAGTTGGCAGAAAATATTTTCACAGTTACGAATGACAGCTGTCAAAATTATTTGATGGCTACATTCCAAGTTGTACGAAATAATTGTCCTCTCAATTTGTTAAATAAGCGTTGTCAGAAATATTTTAAGGCATGTATAACTATCAAAATGAGAAGTGTGGAAGATAGAGATAATATTACATTATTAATAGATCTGTGTCCGTCAAAGCTTCTTAAATTTTTTCTCCACCACTGCTATTATCTTTATCTTCTGGCTGTTCATGTTCTTGAATATTTGAACAAAAAGTTTGATATTTTTATGAAAAGCGTTGTGGCAGTTGTTGTGCAACTTTGTAGTTGCCAGTAGTCTGCTACTTCGCTATTAGTTTCATGGAAATACGTATTTATTCAAGGATACGTTTTTCAAACCAAGGCCTACCTTTTCCTTTCCGTTTTCTAATATAATACATTAGCATCAATTTGTTATTTTTGGGGTAAAAGCTCTATCCTTAAGCTTTTTTAAAAAGAGTTTAAGTAGTTAGTACTTATATTAATTAATTCATATTAGAAGCGTTTACTGACGATTATAAAAACATAAAATTTCTTGTATACATTAGGAGGTCGAAAATTATAAAACATGAAAGTCGTTTTTATGCATTTCCTGAAGTTGATTGAATCTCGTCGGTTTTAAAAGTTCCTTACCGTAGATAATATTACATACATTTTTTCTAAGTTCATTTCATCGTAAACCGGAAATACTTACGTTCATTTTAAATGTGTAGTCGTCGCGTAATTTGTGTAGAGCTTATTTACTCTTCACGCCTGTTCTTTACCACGTGTTTACTATCAAAAAAAGAAGAAATAGAGTAAACTAACGAACAGCCCGCGATTGTTTATATCGTGAAATATTTTAAGATTTTTCAGCGTACAGCATTCTTACGTAAATTAATCGTCTCTCGGGCTTTTTATATACCGAACGTTAGGGTTAGAATTAGGTAAAGGAGCATAGGAACAACGTCGTTTTTACAACCAGTACCGACCCAAACTATACGGTCCGATTCGAGTGGTAGTTTGTTTATTTTACACTTTTAAATGAATACGAAAAAATATTTACATTTTCCTATAGCGTAACTGCTCTCGAACATCCTGATTACCGGACAAGTTTTATTCAAATCCTGTGCGTGTGTGTTACTACGGAGGTGTAGGAAAGATGAATTAAAATACATAGACGTTATAACACGTATAGGAAACGTTCGGTTTACACAAACGTAGTAGGTATTAAGTTAGAAAATCGCGTAAACATCGGATTTCGGGACGTGAACGTCTGTTTAAATTAGATTAACGATTTTACTCGGTTTAAAAACGATGGTTTTGTCAAACAGATTTTTTTTTTCATTTGGGGAATCGCTTTTTTAATTTAATAGGTTTGTTTGAACGTAACGTCTCTGTTTTAGTAGCAAATCCTTTTAGAAGTTGTTTCTCTTACATGAAGAGTAAAGGCAGTAATATCCTTGAAAAGTTCTAAATTGGAAAATTGTACGATATAGTCATTTCTATGGTTGTATAGACTGAAATTAAAAATTATTCTGGTAAAAATTATACAGGAAATAATTCCAAGCACAAAACAAATATAAAATTTTAATAGGAAATTTTTCCTTGTTTTGTTTCTAGCGGAAATATTAATCTTTTCTTCTTCCGCGTATCTTTCATTTGCTAAGTATTTCTGGTTCTTAGATGGTCAACTTTTTTTTTATTTCTTTTTTAAAGCTTCTTTTTAGAAATCAGAAAAATCAATATCATCGTGGATTTGCAGAAGTTGATTGTAATTTAAAATGTTAATTAAATATATTTGATAATATCAGATTTAGACTTTACTATAGTTGGCTCTTTTTGTTTTGGTTGCAGGAAGTGTAGTATCACCGGGCACAATTAGTTCACCGTGGACACCAGTCACCGGCCCGCCGGCCGACTCCAACGGCCCGGGCCCGGACACGAAAAACCTAGACGTCGGAGATGTTAGTGACGTAAGTACTAGTTAAAGAAAAATCATCATCACTGGTGTGTTGGTTCGTACTGTTAAGGTTATTATTTCGAATATATCGTGTTTGTAATGTGTAATAAATAAGTCAGAACACATAGTTGTACACTGGTGGCCAAAAAAATAGGCCCATGAAATTTTTTGGGAAAATAAACTCAACAAATAAGTTTTAATGGATGTAGTCATAAAATTTCCAATGCATATAGTAATTTTTGTTTATTACAGCATATTTATAAGTAAAATAAAATAGTAACTAAGTTCATATTCATTGAAAAATAAGAAATCTATAAAACAGACTGCGCAAAAAAAATAGGTGCAACACGTATGATTTTTGGAAGAAAAAACAAACTATATAAATGTACAAAATAAGAGGGTAATAGTATAAGTAATTAATATCGAGTAGAATAACCACGATTTACCAAAACTGCTACACATCGACGTGGCATAGAATCCACTAACTTACGGCATGTCTCTAAAGGAATGGAATTCCAAGCTTTCTGTACTTTATGCCAAAGTTCTTCTCTGTTAAACACTTTCACTGTAGCAAGTCATCTTTTAACTTCACCCCATAGATTTTCTATGGGGTTGATATCAGGCGATTATGCAGGCCAAGGCATAACGTGCACTTTATTCTCCAAAAACCAAGCTTTGGCTGCTCTGGACGTATGCTTGGGGTCGTTATCTTGGTGATACGTCCAGAGCAGGGACATGTGTTCTTGTGCATAAGGTAACATTACCGTTTGCAAAATATTTACATATTCGACTTGCGTCATTCGGTTCTTGATCCAAAATAACGGGCCTGTACCAGCAAACCCAGAGAAACACCCCCAGACCATAATATTTCCACCGCCATGCTTCACTGTTTTAACAGTGAATCGAGGATCGTACGCTCTGCCTGCTGATCTTCGAACACAACTACGGATACGATCCGGACCAAAGAGGTTGATTTTTATTTCGTCGCTCCATAATATATTATACCATTTCTTAGTATTCCAAGTAACGTGTTCTTTTGGGAAGCAAAAGCACTTTTCTTGGGCTTCTTGACGATAATTTAGCATCTACTAACCTTCGTCTGATTGTTGAAGCATGAATATTTAAGTGCACCTTTTTTAAATTGTTGTTGACGTTGTAAACGGATTCATTTTAACTGCTCTTATCTTTTTTCTTTTCATTTTATGGCATTCGTAACCATATTAGAAGATATTCCTTACATTTTAGCAATAAATCTGTAAGTTTTACCTCCTTGTCTCATTTAAAAAACAAGTCTTCGTTGTTCTTTCTCTCTCAACTTTTAACACTGGAGCTACGTTATTCCTTTTATATGAAAAAGTTTCTGTTATATGTCCTCTTTTGCCGAGGGCTTCTGTTTGTCTAATACCGGGATTGAGGTCCATTTAGCCTTTTCTTCCTCTTGAAGCAATGACAGCCCAGGTGACAGCGTAGTGTGTATGTGGAGGGTCTCTTCAAGAGTGTGGCCCTGTCTTGGCCTGGAGTTACTGAGCCATCTCTAGGATTCGTCTAATCCTTACGCGGAGCCAAAATGGATGATCAAAGGGTTTTCCAACCGCTATGCCAGCTTTTTCAATCCAGTACTACTCACTCAACTTTGGAATACCCAAATCTCTACGAATTTGATCGTTTCTGACATACGAGAGTGTCATGACAGGACAACATAGATGACAATTGGTCGGAGAAACGTCGTAGAGATCAGAAGTTTGATCTTTAAACTTAGGAAGCTTTTTCAAGAAAGAAGTGGTGCGAGCATAACTGTCGTCTGCAGAAACTTAGAGGGATCGCTGGTAAACTGGTGATTAAAAACAAATTTAGTATAGGCGGTGACCTCAAGATTGTTTACGTGTTGCCTTGAGGCCCTCCATGGAGATGGTGGTAGAGGAAGGGGCTTATCAACAACTTCTATTTGTGGGCCCGCTTCACGACTTCATCTACAGAACACTGAAGGCATCTACAGATAAACGCGTCATTGTCGGGCTCGTGGCCTAGTGGCTTGCACACTTGCCTCGTAGTCCGGCAGTACCGGGTTCGAACCCCGGTGCTTCCTTTCTGAGTTTGGTTTTCTGTAGTTTTCCAAATTCCACGGCAAATGCGGAAAGGTTACATCTTAAGTCGGTCTACAGCCGCAGGCGTAATAATAACTCATGGCCGGCCGATGCCCCCTGTAATTGGCGCAAGCTGTTGGGGGATGCTAAGGCATGAATTATTATTATTATTAATATTATTTCCTGAGGATGTGTAGAGGGTGGTATCGCCGACATAGATAGCCAGTCTGGTGTGCAGCAATCGCTGGATACCCGAAGTGTACAAAATAAAAAGTTCTGGCCCTAAGAAGGAGCTCTGAGGTACTCCGGCTCTGATGCGTCTTAGATCAGAGAACTCGAAATCAGTGTTAATGAGAACTGTATACATACACAGATACTTTGTGCATATCAAAATTGGAAAATTTGCGTAAGTTATATCTGCTGAATTGCGAGAAATAAAATTACAACATCTACATAATATACGCGAATCTTATCAGTAATGTTTACTCCTTCCTAATTTAGAATTATATAAAGAAAAATCCGCATACGCAAAATACTTTACATATTTAAACGTGTATCGTAATTCGAAGCGCAACATCTCGACGAACTAAAAAAAAAATAATAATAACACAGATACAACATTAACGCAATCGAATTGCATATATCGAGCAAATAAACAACCGTGGGTGTGAAAGTGTTTGGGCTTTTTCTCACCTCTATTTATAAAGAGCGTCTTGTACAACGCCTCGTAAAACGCAGCAGTGGTAGAATCCTGTGTGTGTACACATATTTTCGACGTCAACCAAATCACCATCTAAAGTCGTATACCAATTTACACATGCTGTTGCTGTGTATATAGTCTTATAGTATGTATATATGCATCTTAAAAATACTGGCCGTAAGAAACGCCTGATTGGATGCATCTTGTCGACGGTAGAAGCAGTTCTTTTTATATTCACGATGACCTGACGATGAAAAGCCTAATTTCGTAAACTGGTCGTCAACGAAAGAGCACCGATGTTTATTAACATTTCACTTTTTTTTTGAAACTGAAAGGATAAAAACATCTTCGTAAACTTGATAAATTCTTGTAACCATTTTGATCTGCAATTATTGCATTGCATATTTATCCCACTACAGATTGACTTTAAAATTGGATGCCTCATCCATCAGTCTTTATCATATTGGAAAATAAAATTCTCACTGTTTGTATGTGTTATCAAATGTGATTGTGTAAAAAAAAATTGTATCCTCCATAATACTGTTTTAATTTTGACAATTTGTTCAACTGATTTTGAGGTAAAATACCCCAAAATTTTCACGGGGCTGGTGCTTTTTTTGATCTGTAAAATTTTACGTTTGAAGATGTTTTTTGGCAATCATACAATTGCAAACAATTTATTTAAAAATTCAATTCACTTGAATGAAATCGTCGACAAACCACTGTTTCTTTTTAAAAATATGCTTGGAATGCACTTTTCCAACCCTTCCAGTATTTGATTCCAATGATTTTCTATTGATCCGAAAAAATTGACATTGGGAGGTGAAGTTTCTTGGTCAAGCCGGAGAGCTTCGTTATTTAATGAATAGAAGACACAAGAGGGTTGTCAGACTTCGATACCCTCCCAAGATTTTTTTCGGCAAGAGTGGCCAGGTGCTGCAGTAAAGTTGAAATACCCAGGTCCTGATGGATTTGAACGTTCCTCACGTACCATGAAGCGTAGGTGATTGGACGAAGGACTCTATTTTGCAGTGCGTTGAATTTATTCCAATGGGAAGACTTCTATAAATTGTGCACGAGGCAAAAAGGAACTTGTACATCATATGTATGTATATAAGTTTCTAAATTAAATAAAACCACTTGCAGGCGTTTCAATGTGTCCCAAAACGATGTCCCTTAAGGTGAGTTTTCAATCTCAGGAAAACAAAACAGTTACAAGGACTTTCAAGTCGAGTGAATAACGATAGTTATGGAAAAAAACATTAGTTTGATCTTCGACTTGCTCATTCCTATTTATTTTTTTTACTTTGGATAGGTTGCTACTCCATGCTGTGGCATCTCATTTCGGGATTATATTCAAGCACACAAGACTTCATCAGTAATGATACGTTTCAGAAAGTAGTTCTCCCTTCCCCTCCCCTCTGATGTTCCTTGGGTCTTACAAAATGTTTTCTGGAACTATGATGGGAGTCAAATCTAATTCTCTCCCAATAATTCCGCTTGTTAACCGATAATCTGAACGTAGGAGATCCCGGATTTTGTCGACATTTTCTGTGGTTATTGCGATTGAGAGGTTGCCATTGCGATGTTTATCTTCAATTGTCTCGCTTCCTTCAGGAAACGCCTGATACCACAGAAAAACTTGGGCGCTTGACAAAGCACATCTCCGTAGAGAGTAGTTCATCAAAAATTTTATGTGATATTGTTAGCACATCTCCACAGCAAATTTTCTTCTTTGGCTCTTTGGATGAATAAAATGCAATTAATCTAGTTTTAGATCCTGGTCATTAGTGTATGAGAGGAAACCAAAAAGTGTAGGAACTGGGATGAATAAACTTTTTATTGGGGACGAACCAGGACATCCTATACGGGGAAGAAGAGGGTGGTAGTAATTAGCTAATTAGTAGGAAGAACAATTAATTGGCCACTACTAGCTGAAAAAGCTCTTGAATAATTTGTGTCAAGATGACGACATATGAATAAAGTCAGTGCCAAGTGTGTGTCTACACTTTTGTCGGCAATTCAGAAACAGGCACAACTTCGATGATGTGAGGCCGCCTTTTTGGAGCTGTGTCAGGACAATCCTGTATAAACTATTGATCATTTAGTAACCGAGGATTAAACCATGGTCTTCTATTATGATCCTAAGAATAAATGTAAATCAATGGAGTGGTAGTTCGACGGGATTAAGATCGTAACACTACTGTAAACGGGGCTTATTATGCATTATATTACTTTTGCACAAATTGAGAGACTGCATTAAAGGAAAATTACAGCGAGGAATTTTTTTATTGCACAAAAATGCTCCTGTCCACACGCCAGGTGTTGCCAAGGCTGCTATTGCTGATTGTGGCTTCACTGAGCTCGAACATCTGAGAACTTTAAACTGTTGATTCGTAGATGTTTCATTTAAATTTTCGCCATCGTATGCACCAATATTTTTTGCATCAAAGTTTTGAAATCCTTCCTGAGATTTTTGGTGGGGTTCATGTCAGATGAATGAGCTTTCCATTATAATACCATGATATCCTTTTGATAAGATCAATCTTTTCTTTTACGGCAGTATTTCTTTCCCAAAATATATCAGAACTGTTTCAAAAACTCCTATGGAAGTGAACATACTGTATTATACGGAAATTCCCACTGAAATTATTTCTGACAAAAAAAATCTATTAAAACAAGTAACTCTTAATTTAATTGTCTATTGAAATCGACGAACATTAAAATCTCAATTTAAACAGGCCATAAAGACACAGCAATAAAGCGTGAATTGCGTAAGGATATAAAAATTTATATAATTCGTATCCATGAAATTTCGTATGTACGTAAGTATGACGTGAAGATGGTATTTCTCAATTGCAAGGTGTAAGATTATCGATGGTGGTACATATCAAAATGGTATAGATTTTTTAAATTAAAAATAAATGATTAACGGTCCCGGAATATAATTCATTTTTTGTTTTAAATTAATTTTATATAAAGAATTTCATAAATTTATTAATTAAGACATAGTTTACAACCTGATAAATTTATAAATTTAAAAAAGAAAATAGCGTAAGATAGTATTATTTTTATTTCACTATAATAAAACGAAATTACTCAGAATAATATTTAAAGAACTTCTGGTATTTTAAAATGTTATCTTTACGATTGGCTACGCCACTGTTTCGGTCGTTATCCATCCATCGTTATCGAGCAATTCGTATACGTAAATTACATTTCGATAATGCCGTCACACTCGATACACATACAAACAATATATTGGGATTTATCAGAAAAACAACAACCAGTAAAACATCAAATAGAAGATGAAAACATTAGGTCAAATCCGATATTAGTATTTCGTATACACATAAACCATAATCAGAAATGTTCAGATGTATACTAAAACGTTTAGTCCATATCTCGTCTTGAATACAATTATGACTTTTTTGGTGAGATAATACTCCGGGAGTATCATCATAGTTGTCATTTTCGAATTGATATCGCGCGTAAAAGTGATAGACCTAAACCAGTAACAGTATTAAAACCATCCCAAATGTATCATCATCATCATCTTCATCCTTCTCATTATTACGATCCAAGATTCGCTTATTACGAAGTGAGTTCTAGTGAGACTTAATTTGGTGTCCAAAATCTAGTCTAGTTGGTGTTTAAATCTGTGCGGCGGCCTAGTGTAATTTTGATTTCTTTTTTCCTTGTGTTTAGGATGAAAAGGATATGTCAGCGGCGGATGCTGAAGGTGTCTGGAGTCCCGACATCGAACAGAGTTTCCAGGAAGCCCTCGCTATCTACCCACCTTGTGGTAGACGGAAAATTATATTGTCAGATGAAGGAAAAATGTATGGTAAGTCAAATTTATTTTTTTTTACCAAGTTGTGACAAATTTTTATTGTTATTGTGAAATACTCTAGATAAAAATGCAATTTTTCACAGTTTTTCTCTAATATTTTTGATTTTATATTGATCGATTCATTATTACTGGAAGTGGAATCATATTCTTCCTAATGACCCGGTCAGCACTAGTTTAATATCATTACTTCATTCCAATAAGATTCATAGGCACATTTTCCATTAGCTGCAGCTTGTGGGTTATGCAGCTTCGACAATAATTACGTTTAAATGCACGGAAACACAATAAAAAATAAGGAGTTTAATCAATCATAAAAATTTGACTGCCAGATGGTAAATATTTATTCCACTGAGACCACAATCTTTTTCCTTTAAACAGGATGACCGAAGGAATTATTTTCCCTATAATGCATTACCACAAGACACAATCTTAACATTTAGTTCAAAGGCAGTATCGTCCAAACTCGTTTAGAGCCTTTTCAGGCTAAGGAACAAACTGGAGCTTCAAGTAACCAACCTATTGCCTTTTTTATCAACTTTATAAATTGAGTGAGAGTTTTGCCTGACTTCTATCTATCAATCATAACGTTTTCAATTCCTTAAAGTAAGTATGTAGTTGGGTTTTAGGTTTGAAATTTAAACCATTTTCTTTCAGCAAATCCTAATTTTTTATTTTTTGTCATTTGGCACGTACCTCTCTTGTTTCAATATTAGAATAAAGTTCCTCCCTGTTATCTTCTTAAAACTACCGGACAATGTTTCAATTTCTCAAAGTTTTTGTGGGCATTTTGTTAGGTACTACAAATTAACTGGCATACATAGATTACTATGTCCAAAATTAATGTTTTCTTTTTCTTTCAATTTGTAGAGGTTCTTAATGTGGTTCCCGATATGACCATCATCATTTTAACGTCGGACTGTGTTAAGTTTTCAATTAAACGGCAAGCCCTTCAAATATTCTGAATATCTGGAGGTAAGACTTCCCATCCGCTATTTTTATTTTCATTTTTAGTTTTAATGGGTTGCAAAATCAATGACTCGTGTCTGGTCAACCATTCCACCCGATTTTAGTCCAATACTCGCTTCAATTTGGTGAGTTGTTGTCGGTGGTGTTACTCATTATTGGTTTCACCAGGTTTTAGCAGCTCATAGTACACCAGACCCTTCTGATACCATCATATAGACAATGCAGACCAATAGACCTCGCATATGATTTCCTACGTTTAGAATGGGCCCATTTTTTGCCACCAGTAACTATACAATGCAGAAAAGACTTCCTTTTGTACCATTGAAGCAGCATTTCAGACATGCAAAATCGCCTTTCGATGTCTCTTGCTTTCGGTTCATATGGAACCCAATTCCCCATTTTCTGGATCATACTCATGTTCTTTAGACACAATGAAATGGCTTGTATAGTTACTCCCAAAAATTCAGCAAGCTCCTTTTGAGTTTGACACACAATAAAGCTCCCAATTCTTGCTTGTACCAAAATCACCACTTTTGATCCGTCTAAATCGAAATTCACAAGTCGAAAATGTCGAGCATGTTCTCCCTAAACCTCACATAGAACGCGATGACTTTCCGCTGCGCTTTTCTCCAGATGAAAACAAAATAGCGAAGCTTCCTGCGAATGGGGTCTTGTAGGCACAAAAGTTGACATAGTCGGAGCTCAACAAAATATGTTGTAATTTTTTTAGATGCCAATTTGTTAACAACTAGCTTTGCAAATGATTCCGATTTTGTATTATTTTCTTCAAAACGATAACATTGAATCATTACCAATAAATATTGGTAATCATTTTATATTTATCAAAGAAGAATGAATCCCAAAAACTTTCAAGACAAAAAGGTGTAAAATAAAATTCTGATTGTAAATTTTCTGAAAAATCATTCAAGAAAGACATGTTAAGACAAATGATAAATGGATTTAAGTAAATAATCTAGTTCAATAATTTATTTTGTTGTTTAGAAGAGATTCTTTTTTTTTAATTTACACAATAGACAACAATAATCTCTACTTTTTATTTGTATGTCAGTAATTTTTAATGCTGTGGTATGCTGGCTTAGTAATTTTGAGCAAAGTGTGAAGTAAAATTTTTTGGTAAAATCGAACGAAATACCAATGGAATCTTTACAAACGTTAACTGAAGCTTGCAGAAAAGATTACATAATTTGGGCTTGAGTGGGATAAAAGATTTAGTGAATGATATCAATTAACTATAGAATCAATTGGGTGAACAAAATCACTATCTTTCGGTTTAGGTTCTTGGCCTGCGCCCTTAGTGGTTTACATTTTCTTTTTTTAAAACAAAATTTCTTTCAAAGATAAAACAAACGCGAACTCTTTTATAATTCTGATAATGAGGAGGGGAAATATTACTATTAGCGATAAATAATAATAATGTAGGTAGATGTATTAGGATCAGATTTGCGGAGTGCAAATATTTGCTTTGTCACAATATTCAAGTACCTATATGTACGAATTCTAACAAGGATTAGCGTCGACACAAAAATAGACAGGTATATACATACAATGTGTTTCGTTTCAAATGCTAACACTTCAATAATTTTTGTTTTTTTTATGAAACCTTTTTTTCTGTATGTGGCTTTATTAAATGAGTAAACTACACTTTAGCCTTAGAAGAAAAAATTAACCAACTATGTGAAAATAAAATTGAACTTTGATATTTTTAGCTTTTTGTATACATAACGAACAATAAAGATCCAAAAATCGATACCTGAGGTACACATAAGCTTGGCAAAACTCGCATAGGCCGGGACTTGTTTTAACCTGTGAGAAGTTGGTTTATATTTATTACGACTTTTTAATCCCTCCCCACCCCAAGATTACGATTACAAAAGATTTGTTTGCTGTTTGTTCCAAAGATATGGTGGTTTCGGAAATTGACATTTTGAAAGTTGTTCCAGATAATTTTGGACATTATTTGGTTTTTGTTTTGTATTTATTATGAATTTTTAACCCTCCACCCTCCCCAATAAATATTCCAAGATTACGGATACAAAACTTGAATCGTTCCAAAAATATGGTGAAAAAAAAAGTTTTTCCAGCGTTTTAGGAAATTCCTGATTGTTTTGGATATTGTTCTAGCCCTGTATCATAGATAGTTTATAAAACAATTGGGAAAGACTAATGGCCCTCTATTATTATTGAAATTCGAACTTTTAAGAGTAGTTCCAGTTTGTTCTATATTATGTTAAACGTTAATGTTTTACATGATTTTCTAACCGTTTAATTTTTTAAAATAGCACGCTTGGAGATTGTTACCAATCATGGAATTTAAAACTATTACCCATAAATTGTGAGAGAAAGAATAAAATTTTAGCTACTCTTGCATGTCAAATACGTTTCTTTTTTTTTTGGAAGGGGGCGGTGAAAGATGGCAACCTTTATAATCACCGTATGCATGGTTTGTACAAATACAGTTTATCCATCAAAACACCTCTCTTCATCTTCTCACTTGTTCTTTTTTCATTCTCCTTAGTTTCCTTTCGATCATAACCCTCTCCGATTGGTCTGTTTTAATAAATCGAACCACCCTTTTTCAGTTCATTTCAGAACTCATCATCATGTTTTATATTGGTGATCATTATCTCACCCCACCCCCTCTGTTTCTTCCACGTTTCCTATCATTTAGCTAGTGTGGGATCCCTTACTTTTCTATTATCTAAGCTCTGCTGTGACTTTTTTAAAATGGAACAGCTCAAGTTGCTTTTCTATTAGGAATTAGAGATATCCCAGTTCTAGCCTGTAGAAGACAAAACATACTGACTACACTGGAGTGGCACTCTTTTTTACTGCCCCATTAGTCATCGTTCTTATGAGGCCAGCCAACTTTTGCTCTTTTCACCACATTTTTTAACTTCTGTTTAGGAAAAACTTTTATCCATAACATCAAAGCAGCTCCTTTTGTCTATCCAGATAACTACCTCTTTAAGTCCTTCGTTAGTTTTGAATATAAAATGTCTCTGACTTTTAGCTTCTACCACTATGATAAGGTCAAGGTTATTACACAACATGTTCCATAAAGGGTAGGTCCCAGAATAGACTCTTATGGGATACCTCCAAAGATTAAATCTTGGCATAAATAAATTGTAAATAACATGTTTAGTGCTTTGCAAGATGTGGCAGAATATATTTGTAATGGTTATCCAGATTATTACATTACACCTTAATAATTATACTATAATCCTCACTAATTACTAATATTAAACGGATAACAGAGTTCATCAATCCTGTCTCGTACCTAAATATCTTTGTTTTGTTGCCCCCAAATCGCAAATCTCTTCCTGTAACAAGTCGAATATGCTGTACCCTTTTTCCAGGAATAATAATCTATTTTTAGTATAGTTTCTGAATTACTTTCCTATTTCTAATATTCAGAAAATTCCAGTAAAATTGATAAAGCAAGGATTACATTCTATGATATTTTTAGGAAATATCATATTTTATAAATTTTGTCTTTAATGTAGAAAATAAATCCAGGCTGACTAAGCGCTTAAAGAGGACCGCTTTGAAGTTGAAATTTATTACAACTGCAATATTGCACGCACCTACAATAAATCAATCGACAACTAATTCTGCCCTAAATTAAGATATTCTTTATCGAACTTGAGAAATCCAAAGTCCCTCCTCAAATCTTTTTCGAATGTGTGTTTGTATTTTTTTTTTGTTTCGGTTTACTTTTGATTATCGGAAGCTTTGGTATTCTTGTAACATTAATGATTTATTATGGGGCTTTCTTGGGTTGAGTAATCATTAGTAAAAAAAAAACAATGCTTTTATCGACCGAAAGTTATTTCAAATTTGTATATTTTGATTGATTTCTTCTCTCCCTTTGATATTAATGTATTTGATCTATATTTAGCAAGATTGCAGTACTTATTGTAATTATTACAATGTAGGTAATACATTAACATTCAGAGGATTACAAACAATATATAATTAAGCTATCCTAATTGAGATAAATAACTACCTTGGGATCGACTGAATTATGATAAAAATTTCGTTAAATTTTCGACAATTGCATCTTACTTTATCGTAAATGCAATCTAATAAAATCTTCTACGCGAATTAGAAAAGAAGTAGGTGCCTTTTTATGGTTTATTAATCGATGTTAGTATCAGATATTGCCCCTTAATCCAACTGGATTTGAAGATCAAAACTTGCTCGTCATCCGGTAAAAGGTGGAATATTATCTTATCTCCATGTGATGTAAGTAAAATACAGACGACCTTGCACGATAAACGATTTGGTTTATTTTCTCTAGTATGTATGTCTCTCTCAATCGTTGGTATCTAGCTATTTGCTTTTTTTTATCATCAAATTGCACGATCATACTTGTTAAAGATTATGATCATACTCGATGGTTAAAACAATGTTGTTTTAGATTAATGTTGGTTATTATAAGATGAAAAAAATATCAGTTTTTTTAGAGTAGCTTTTATAACTAGCCCAACTTAAATACTTAATGTATCTAAAAGATATTTTAGTGAATACGACAGACTGCTTGGAGTCTTTTATTTTATCAATCACAGTCTACTACACATCATCCACAGCTAATACCAAAGTTTATATCATGAGTAAATATCTGAGACACTTAATATTTCATATTAAGTCCGTCGCGTCGTATAGTTCACGTCGATTTGGACGTGAGAAAAAATTCTGCAAAATGGATCCCCAAATGTCTGAATGTTGACCAGAAGCATGCACCTTCGATCTGTGCTGGGTTTGAAACTACTGCAGACTTCTTAAGTTGTATTGTTACTATGGATTAATCTTGAAACAAAGCAAAACTCGGTGGAATGGAGAGACTATGGTTCTCCAAGGCCCAAGAAGTTTTATGTTCAAAAATCTGTTGGAACAGTTCTTGCGTTTTTGTTCCATTACAACTCCAGTCTTCGTGAGTTAGAAACAATATCCTGCAAGATAGTCCACTTTCCCAAAGTACCTTGTAAGTGACCATGGTGCGTGATTTTTGGTTGAACCTCACAAGTTTATCCAAGGAACCTCTGAGATGTTCAGAATTCCATTGTAGCCTAATATTGAGGATATTGTAACGATTAGGTCATCCAAGCAACCTTGAACGCTAAACTTAGTAGTAGTAATTAAGCTAGCTAATACAGACACAGCAGATAACGCAATTAAATTTCCCCTGTAGTTAAGTCATCAAAAATAACAAAATTACTTTGTATTATAGCTACAAATAACAGTTTATGTCTTTATTCGTTTACGTAATAATATAAGAGGGAACTAGATTTTGTACATACCATCTTTAAGAAATTTACGACGAAATCTATACGATTTGAACGACTTTCAACGCCAAGATAATATTGCCATCGCGTCGACAATATTGTGCGGCCATAAAATTAGCATTTAAATCGACCCGAGCAACCGCAATCGCCGAATTCGAACGAGCATCCCAATCCGGGCTTTTCGGTTAAGTTAATGCCATCGGAACAAGCGGGTCGTTGCAAAACTCGTAAATCGTGGAAAACGCAGAACAAAGAAATAAACCGTAATAGAAGTAGTGGGAATAGTAGTAGTAGTAGTCGTGCTACAGTACTATTACTACTATAAGGGAGTTGTAGTACTCTCTCTGTGGTAGTTTTAAAAGTTATAAAAGTTCGTCCTGCGATAATCCAAATGATTGTTATTCAGTAGAGCGAATCACTTCGTTGAATGAGAAGGAGAGTTCTCCGGAGGAGTTTTAGTAGGGTGAAACGGAGAGATCCGCGCCCGCTTTTTATACTGCCACCTGTAGATACGTCTGATGTGAATAGTAGATTTTCAGTTCTCTAGAATATCGCCACAATTGTGTGGAAAAACGATGTCGGTAGCATAGGGCCGTTTTCAATTGACTGTAAACACGGAGAAGATATTCCGTTTTTACTTATGATGAATTTACAAAAGTCGTGTGTTGCAAATTACATGGACTGCATGTATTTTAATAAGTGTCGTCCAATCGTCCAAAAAAAAAACCAAATTACTTATGTACTGTGAAGAGATACTACTTTTTTTGATTAATAGTCGTTTAGAGCAACTCATTGGTTTCTCTCTTGCAAACATCAATGAGTTTCAGTAATTTCTAAACTCCTTCATTATTTGATATCTTAACATTGAAAAGATTTTGTTGGATACACTTTTAAACCTTTTAGTAGTCAAAGATAATATAACGAAATCTTGATGAATAGTCGACTATTTCATTGTGATCAATTTTTCGAATGTGCGCAGGGTCAATTTGACGAGACCAAAATTGGCATTAATAATTTGACTAGAGCACGAGAGCTTTAGCTCGAGGAGGAATTGAAACAATCTAATAGTCGACTACTGATCAAACTCGAGCTATGTTTGTTAAGATTATTTCCTAAACCAAGTTTCATAGTACAAATGAGCAAAATAAGCATATTTTATTATCTGTTAAGAAAAGAGAAAAATAAATTATTTTGAACCAAAATTAAACACACAATTATTGTATGTTCTATTTCCTGGTGTTCCGGATGATGCTAGAAACTCTGTTTTGCTCACGATCGTCTCTGATGAAGTCTTCCTCTCCCTGGTTTGGTATCCCTCGTAACTGATTCAAAATTTGTTGTTTTGGTAATGTTGTTGGTCTATCTGTAAATAGGGCTGAATCGGGGAAGAATTGGCATGACCAGTTATTGTTATTTGTTGTTCGGGAACTCCGATTTGGCGATTTAGCCAAATCGGGCTAATTGTGACACAGTTGTTGAACGGGAAGAATCGTTGGTAATTTTGAGACGTTTGGTATTTAAACCAATAGATTCTGCTCCTTGTTTGGTCCATTTCTAAATTTTGTTCTTCCCAATAGGCGAGGTTTTGTACCAGAAGGAATTTTTCTCCTTCCAAAATGTTCAACTAATGTTTTAAAAATTCTGACTGGACAACAATCTGAATTTTGAATATTTACCAACCATTTACTGTCAGCGTATTTATGGTTTCATCCTTGGCAGGTCTTACTTCCATCAGATTTAATTTCAATTTTGAAGTGATGTACCAAGCAGTTGCCACCTTCACCTCTACGCCATGCCAGTTCTACGGAAGCTAAATAGTAGATTTTTTTGAAGTCTATTTGGCGTTGTCTCGTCACAATGGTCTATTACGTCAAATAAATTGTCAATACTTAAAGAGGTCACTTTGCTTTCGTTTATCTGGAAGTTTTTGGAACTTTTGAATTCAATTCCTTGAAAAAGATCAAAAATATAGCTCTTGAAGACTTTTTGCTGTAGTATTCCACATACATTTTACAGTATACTCCTTATAATCATCTCCGTTCTCATTTTACTTACTGGCGTCGACTCGTCCAAAATATACTTGCGTTCGTCACAAAACTGCGTGAACTGTCTCCAGACGTTGTCTTTACTACTCTTGGTATTAATCGGAGTTGTCAAATCGATGTGATTATCGATAATTTCAGCCGAAACATCGCTAAATCTCTTTCTGTCGGTCATTTTCATCTATTTGACACATTTGGGTGAATGAAAAATTACTTGATTTGTTACCTACCATACTGAATAGTCGATTTGTAATAGGTTCCGTTAGTAACCGGGGGCATCGGCTGGCCATGTTATTACTCCTGCGGCTGTAGACCGACTTAAGATGTTACCAAACTCAGAAAGTAAGCACCATGGTTCGAGAATCCGGTGCTGCTGGACTACTAAGCAAGTGTACCAGCAACTAAGCTACTAGCACGCCAATGGTGGAACAATAACTCGGAATTATTATTTGACATTAGTGACCACTCTACGAGGAAAATTTTTGCAGAGTTGTGTTTCTTTTTTGCAGGACAATGCTCCTGCACACAAATCACATGTTGCCATGCAATGCCACCTCCTTTACTTACCAGATCTGCCTCCGTCTGACTATCATGTCTTTCCTCAACTGAAAAAAAGTTTAGAAGGTCGTAAATTTTCTATCAACGATGTGGTGTGAAGACCCAGTTTGCAGAGCATGATAAAAATGTCCTTTTGAACGGTCTAGAGGCGTTAATAAAACATTTTGACTTCCAAATTTTGTTTACTTCTATAGAAGGCTGAGAATTTTTCAATAATGTATCATACATGTATGTATGTATATAGTTGAAAAATTCCCTCTAAATCTCCTCGAGTGTGTTAATATGCTCGGTGACTTATCAATGACGTATATTTCAAGTTAGAGCACAAAACCAAACATTGCAAAAGCCAACATAAAATTATGCCCGATTTTTTTATTGATTGTATACGTTCTGTAACTGTAGTTGTGAAGAAAACCATACCTACATTGTTTTTTGATGAATGAATTTCTCGGTGTAAAAGTTGAACGAAAAAGGCATTACTTTACTTATAAAACAAAACATTAATTTTATTCTGAACCAAATCATCTACAAGTAAAATTAATTAGGTCATTGTCGAATAAAAGAAACAAGAGCGGTCCTAAATTCGTTCCTTGAGGAACTCCAAAGGCAGTGAAAGCCTATTACAAGAATGACCTTATTTAAAAATATGCTTATGTCATAATGTAAATTTTCCTTTCTTGGAATAGTATCTTATCTTCTGACATGGTGTAATTTATGAATAAACTATGTAACCACAATCACAAAATATGTAAACAGAAGCTAACATAACTTGAAAACGTTGCAATTTAATTTTTAACCTGTCGAAACTGTTTAATTCTAGCTACTCAAATTTATTCCAAAATTACTTGTATTACTTCATTACTAATTCAGTTTCTCCAACGGCGTCCATGAAAAGAATAGATATTACCGTTTATGAAACGATTAGCGAGGGAAATCCATATTTTATAATATCATGCAATAAAAATTTATTACAAATGAATATAAATATTGTTGCTGTAGATATTATTATTGTGCAGGATATTACAAAATTTATATAATCTGAAGATGGCAATCTGTTTTTGTGTGTATTTTTCGAATAATTATACACATTACTACCAGGAATCTAAATAATTTTTGGCGTTATCGACACTTTTACCAAACACTTAAAATAGAAAAATTAATCACATCTCTGGCAAGTTGTTGATAAAATTTTGAGCAAATTTTTATTTTTAAATTAATTTGTTAAGTCCACTTCTTGCCCACACCCCCTTTGCAAATTTAAAAATTGTTCCAAATTGAAATTGATCGATAACAACACTGTGGATGTGTAGATAACAACGACTGTGCTGTCTTAGGCGATCCTGATAACAGTGTCTTCGCCTGCTTTTGTCCTGGCGTATTCTGCCAGTGGGAGGCCTTTCTGTTGTCCCCCCATTTGTTACCTGCTTGTTTTAGGTGGCTCTTTTGCAGTCCACGAAAGGGACAAGGTCCAACGAAAGGCATTTTTGCTGCTTCTTTGACAAGCTTCTCTGCCTTTTCGTTCCCTTCGATCCCTTGATGGCTTGGACACCACTGAAGAGTTACGTGGTTATTGCGTCCCAAAAAATTGTTCTAGTTGCTTCAGACAATGTACGAAGATTTTCAAATTTTACGAGCCTTCTTTTTCAAAATTTGACATTTCAAAAGCTGTTCAGAACATTAATCCAAAGTATTTCTGTTTTCTACAATAGATAGTTCATGGAATAACCGAGAAAAACCAAATTTCACTACCCAGCTCTTCTCTCCATTTGATATTGAAAATATAGAACAGATTTAGAACAACCTTATTTTTTTTTATGAATCATAGTCAAGTCATGGAAGAAGGCTAAAACTTTGGAAGGATGTGCATAATATAAGAACCTAATAGAGGGTTTCTGGGGGTTGGAAATTTTGGAATAATGTTCGAAATCTCAAAGGCAATCTCGAACAATTTTTAAAATTTCTATTCTCCTGGAGTGGAGGGGGAGATGTCGAGAGGCGGGGGTGAGGGAGAGGGAGCTGAACTAGATTATTTTGTAAAATTCTGGAATGATGGAGAACTACTAAATACTATGTATCTTAGTTTTGATTAATTGTGAATTTTACGTGTAAACTGAAATAAAAATAAAATTCACTTATAAAGGATTTTGTGTGAAAATCTATTAAAGTGCAACATTCTCTAGAATCCAATATGTGCCCGTCGAAACTTATGTATCTATGTAGATTGCTTCGAACATGTACTTCTCTGCACTACGTCTGGGAATTTATATTTCACAGGCAATTAAAGAGCTGTCGAGCTTCTTGACGACTTTCCAAAATAGTATACTTTTGTCTATATATGTAAGTCTGGACGAAGAAGTTTTACGTTAAAACTCATAGATTTTATTATAACAGAAATGTGTTGGTAAATCTTAAGAATAAGTGCTGGAGGATACGGATGTATGCACTTTATATTATGAATGAAATTATGTATCTATTCCAGGAAAAATTCCTTGTTTAAAATGGGGAACTAATTAATTGATCTTAATATGTTAAAAAAAGACAAGAGCAAAAATTTGGGCGCTAAACAAAACACCTCGAAACCAATTGGGTCCCACGAGTTTCCGTTATACACACAGATTTTACCGTTTCATATATGAAGCAAAAAAACAAATAAATTAAGACTAGATTGAAATTTAAATCCCACCAAGAAGGAAGTAAAGATCAGCGAGTGTGTCGCGCTGTCGGTACATTAGGTACATTATTGTGCTTGAAATTGCGTTGTAAATGGTCCGTATCTAAATTTGAAGACAAGTAATATTACGACGATATTTTAGCGATATTTAGAGTTGATACGATGAAATGCTTTTTCGTGTCAGTTACACTAATCTCTTTGACAAATTACACATTCTTTATACAGGATGTTGTTTACTGTTTGTACCTGTTTTCAGGAAGAAGAATTAATCATTTATATACTGCGTTTTGAAAATATTACCTCATTAGAGACGGCCATGTTTTTTTTTATGGAAACAATTTTAGTTTTCAAAATTATCGCATTTACGCCAACCTTTGATTACTTAACTGCTTAAAAAAACCTACTCTAATGAAGAAAGATATTGAAGGCGCAATATATATACGTACCTTAATACGACATCCAATTCTAAGATTCCTTTATTTCAATAAAAGCAAATATCAATATGCAAATACTAAGTAACACGTGGAGCATGAATCTTTTCTCCAAAGTTGCACATTTCCGCTCCGACGATCGTCGTCCGCCAATATCAATTCCCAGAATCGTAAAGCAAAGTGAAGGTCTACACCAGCAAGCATCAGCATCGTGCTACTGCTGTACTCTGTCCCGTTGATGTTATTGGTTTCCGGTTGACCGGAAGTAGAAGAGCGGACGACCGTCGTAATGTGTGAATTCAGCGTATTATTGTCCACGCCACCTTGTCCCTCCTATCCTACACCCTTGGACGAACCCTCCCCAAGACTTGCGTGTACGGACTTCTTCGTTTCCTTGCGCTCAGCTTCCAAGGGAAAAGGGTTTCGCCGGATGCCGGGTGGAATGGGCGAGAAGGAATGGATATTTCGAGTGAGCTGGCATAAAACGTGCAAGTGTCCAGTTGTCAGCAACTCACCACCCCCATCCCTAACTCTCGGACGGTTCAAACCCCCTACTACACCCTACTTGCTACCCTCGAGTCCCTTACGCTAGCCCGGATATTCGCAGCAGGAGTGGACAGCAGACACCGGACTTTCCGGAACGGTCAATATCTTCACAGCCTGCGCCTTACAATGGAAGATGCCATCGTTGTCGCGACATTTATGCTCTCAGCTTTGACCATTCTCCCTCTCCGTCGTTCACTAGTACTGGATAAGATTTACATATAAATGTGTGCAGGTTTATATGGTATATAAGGTCATAAAACTTAATTTGTCGAAAGCTAGAGATTTTCAAAGTATCATCGTCGTATAGACGTGTCGTGATTGTTACTAAACTTTATGAAAATAATTATCTTGAGAGAATTGGGCAGGGGTTCTACCCAATTGTCTCTTCAGACAAAAAAAAATCAAATATGGAAAAGTCAAGTGATCATTATTTTGAGAATAGACAAACAATAAAATAAATGATAAATTAATTAGTGTTTGTCCTTGTACAATTTATTTTTAATTTAAACAGAAAACATCTTGTCTAAACGTCCTGTAAAATGATCATGTGATGTACACGATCACACCTAAATTTGAATCAACTGAAACATTAAATGATACAAAAACATATTTGGATCGAGTAATCAGCGGAAACATAAACAAACCAACTTCTTGGTGATTGTAGTTTTTTTTCTTAATTTTTCGAAACGCACAATGCACTTTTAGCTCGTTCGTGAAAGTGGTCTTGCTTGTTTTTAATCAATTTTACCGAGAATGAATTTTACTTCTAAATGCGACGAAGTTGGCGAGAAATTACGAGAGCAACTTATCGGAGATAGGTATACTGGCTGACGTACTGTTAGCTGGGGACTCGTTTCGCCACCGATCTGGTTTCTTGCGTTTCCTCGAGCGCGAGCCTGAACGAAAGTTTGCTCCTGCGATGGTAATTTATCACTTTATATAGGAAGACGAGCTGTACCTGAATGGAATACGGGGGCTCGTAAATTCGACGAATGAAAAAGGCGAAAAGAAAAAACCAAACCATGGACATCTGGTGCGTAAATGAAAGATGTACTGATGATCAGGTGAAATGTTACAGATACAAGGTTCTTATCTAACAACCTAATTAAATTTTTATTAAAATTAGTTCCTTTTAAAAGAATTCCTAATTGAACTTTATCAAATAATAAAACTGGGCACGCTTGTGCATTGTGCTCGTCCAAAAGCACTTTCTTCTTGGTTAAATGCGATCAAACTGGTTAATTCAGTTGTGATAATATTTTTTCATTGATTGTTTTTCCCTTTTGCACCTTTTATTTGATGTGTATCCCAATAAAACTGCAACCATGACCTTGTTGGTCGACAATACTTATCAACCTTAGCCAACTAAATTACAGTAATCTAAAGGCAGATAATAGTTGATGGGGACAACGTTGCCTTTCAATTTACAACACGGGTAATTCAGAAAGTATATATCAATTGTACCAGAAGATCTAAATATTTTTGAAACCGTATAAATGAACAAATGTTTTTTGGTTTTAACCATTGTATTATTAAATCATATTTCTAACCTAAAAATTTTTGAAATCCTGAAATGTTGGAGTTTGTAAACACCTCAACCACATTTTTGTGTATGAGGGAAATCGTTAAACCAGAGCAAATAAACCAGGTCCTTTCCGGAACAGAGATTGCACCAGAGAGAAACCGTATAAATGAACAAAGATCTCGTTCCTTTTGTATATGAGGGAAATTAAACTTGGAACAAAGCTCCAGGATGCAATTTTATTCCAAATACCGCTTTGAAAAAACTTTCGTTAAAGTTTCTAAACACCTCAACCCGATCGTCAATGCAATCGTCCGCTTGAGATATTTTCCTAAAGGGTGGAAACTCACCATAGTAATCTCTACCTTTTTTTTTAATTTCTTACCTTTTTAAGCTCGGGCAGCGCATAATTTTGAAAAGGTTCAAGGAAGCAGTCTTTGTACATAAGCTCATTCAGATTGCACTGTTTAGATTCCGGGAAGAGGAGAGGGTGGAGGGGATGGAGATGGAATACTAACTCTTTCGGCTTACCAAAGCTATCTTCGATGTGTTGGAGAGAAGACAAACTCTGTTTGCGGTGGTTTTGGACACTGTTGGCACCAAAGCTTGATCTTTAAAATGTAATGTATGGGCATAAATGCAAACATTGTAGGTATCGTTTAATCGTACCTTAGTGACAAACCGCGGATATTCCGCAGGAGCCACTTCTGGCTCCAACCCTCATCCTTTTTTTATGGTTAACCTACCTAAATCGCAGAGTATCCAACTTGCAATTTATGCAGACACCATTGTAATATTTATATGATCTAAAAACGATAATCCCTATTATGAATCGTCTGCGGGGAGGGGACGGAGAAGGGGGAGAGGGGAGAGGGCAGAAAATCCCATAAGAATGGACTCTACAAAAAAATATCTTAGTCACATTTGCGAGTAGTGACACTAATCTTCACACTTAGAATTCTCAGATTCTCTTAGAACGAACAGACCTCACGAACTTCAGCTTTACTGGAGAGAAGTGCAGGATTAATGTCTGATATTAAATTTAAAGATAAATTTTGAAGATAAAAATATAAAAACCAAGGTAAAATGGCCAGAAAATGAAGAATACGCATCACACTAAAGTATGCTTGGATGGTGAGGTTCAAGTCGGCGGATACCAAGTGGGCACTGATAATGGTCTTCTACCTGATATCTAATAACACTCGGTAATTCGCTGTAAATGTGAAAATAAAGCGACAAATGCTGTGCGACAATGTTGTGACCGGACATTGTTAAATTTGACAAATTATGAAAACCCATTTAGTGCAAAGTAATCACGAAAAAAAATTGTTAGTAGTGGAGGAATTTACGTTTTCTCTGCAGAAAAGTGGGTACTTTTTTTGTCGCTGTACTAAAAAATCTACCAATTGTAGCGCAAAAATCTTTACACTTGGTATTGGAAACCTTGTAAGCAGAAGTCACCTTGTACACAATCAGGAACCGGAGGAAAGTAAATTAAACATCCAATGCATGTAAACGTAAGGCACAAGAAGACATTTCCGAAAGACCTTCAAAAGTCATTCAATGTGAACTTGAAAAGAACCTACCTGAGACGATAACCACAATGGATGCAACCAACATCAGAAGAAATATATACTGTTCGAGGAGGAAACTTTTGCTTGGACCGTTACCGAAAAATGTTACTGAAGTTCATGAAATTCTCAACAGTTTTAGTGTAAAAACGTGTAAACATGAAAGTTTTGTTTTTATCAATAACCTACATGACAACATTATAGTGCTGATGGTTCGTTTTTAAGAATGGCTATTACATCCCTTTAGTGTTTTGTATCTTAGAGGATAAACGCAGTGAAACGTATGCCAAGTTATTTGCAATACTGACTTAACAAATTTTTGAACAGCATTCCTTACGATTTCGAAGATTTTGAAACTGCTGATCATGTGGCAGCGCGTAATACATGGCCAGCAACAAAAGTAAATTGATGCCTCTTTCATTTACATCAAGCATAGTACCGCAAAATTCAAAGTTTGGGAATAAGTAGTGAGTTCAAAAACAAATATTCTGAAATAGGAAGATGGTTGAAACATACATTCGGTTCAACATATTTAAGCCCTGACGAAGTTGGTGATTGTTTTGCATTTGATTTATACGCGGATTATTTGTTGGAATCATACATCGATGAAAATGCAAAATTTCCTCCAGAGATGTGGCTAATGCAAGTCCATCAACAATTCACACAACAAACGTTAGAACGTTAGAAGATAGATTTCATCTAGTCGTTTCTTTCGAAAATGCTTTTAAATCCTTTATTCAACACTAACAACTGCAGTACCCCAATTTAATCCGAATATCTCTTATACAGTTATAGCAATGAATTTGAGACTCCTTTCCCTAACTTCAATGCATATTTTACATTCATCGTTAATACTTTCATCCTAACAATAGCAAACGACGTTTACAGTAATCGAGAAGAAGCGCTCCCCGTCGTTGATAGTCACGTTATCGCATAAAAAGGTTCATTCCACGCACATCGCGTCTGTTACAACACACCTCAACGAGTAATAAACGAAGTTCATGAATAATTAATAGGCGCTTTTTTTCCCGCCATTTCCGACGCGATAGAGATTTTCCGCGAATTCTTTTTCCCCTTGTCGTCATTTATGCGCCGCGGACGTTACAGTGTCAGAGTACTTGTACTCGGAACAACCATCAAATTTGCAATTGTAATCCGAGACGGACGGTATAAAACGAAACAGAACGAGTTCTATCGGGATTTTCGCCATAATATAAACATCGGGTCAAAGATAGTATTAATTTCTTTCGTATTAGGTTGTCAAGCTTTCTTAACCCTTAGATACTCGCGCGGTGTATTTTATACACCACAGCTCTATTCACATTATGTAATATTTATTTTCGTGAAACAAAATAAAATTCTTAAAATTAAAACAAGTAAATTTTAAGAATACGAAAGAAAACTAAGCAAAAATAAATTTAAAAGTAGGTACACAAAAGTGTTCAATACGCATCTTCTATTTCATTACCTAGCAATAAATTGGTGCAAGATTGGCATTTAATTACAGTGGTTGCGTGTTCTTTACATACAAATACTTGACACGATGTACACTTCATTGTAGTCACTCTGTTTTTCGCACGTCCACATAATGCACAACGGCTTCTTATTTTCTTTGGTGGTTCTGCTGAAGTTTCTTTATACTTGGACAACAAAAGTTTCATCCTTGCTGGTAAGTTCTGTAATTTTACACGTTCGATAAGATGTCTTTCCATCAGCTACATCACTAAACGTTCTTCGATTCGAAGGCTGCTCATCAGAATGTGTTCCATTATACAATATTTGTCCGTTCACACCAGTCACATTTAGTAAGTGAAAAAAAAATATAATGGCCGCCTTCTAGTTCTTCGAGATACTGAGTAGTTGGCACAGAGTTGATCAACAGTATCAACCCCTCCTTTTGTACCATTGTAAAAATGAATTCCTTCTGGCTTACTTGTGTCTTGGTTTATTGCAGCATCATTGTGCATGGTGGAGATCAATATAACAGCCTTATTAGTTTTAGGACCAAATGACATCACCATCAAGTCCTTCTGGAAACCAAAAAGAGTCGAATTCATAGGCCTGGATTTATTAGGTTGAAATTCGGTCGGAATATCCGCTTTGTTTTTTCTAATAGTACCAACCAATGTATTTTTTTTTTTGCAAAAGTGATATTGCCAGTGGAATACTTGTGTACCAATTATCGGAAGTTAAATTGCGGTCAGTTCCTTTTATACGGTCTGTAAGTCTCATTACAATATCATGTGGAGAATTAGATAATTTGTATGGACCATCCGGCTGCTGTCCACAATACACCTCCAAATTGGAAGTGTAATACTTCTTAGCATCACAAAGTGCAAATACTTTCAGTCCATATTTGGCGGGTTTGCTAGGGATGTACTGTATAAAACTACTAGTTGTTTTTGGTCACAAATTGGTCTAATATTTCACGAACAGCTGCCAATTTGTCTGTTTGCCGACGTGTATTTCTTCAAAAAACTGCAAAAAGGTCAAATCTGGCTCCATCTTGTGCCCAGAGTTCACGAAAATTGGTATTATTAGCCTTCTTTAAACGGGATAAAAACAGTAAACCAAAGAATCCCAAGAGTTCTGTGTTGGTAACCGTGCGTTCTCTAGCATAATTGTTTTGTGTGGTTACAACAAATTTATTGGTATTCAACACAATACTGTCAATTATATCGTTTGTGAAAAACTTTTGGAACGCATCGAGTTCATTCCTTATATTCATTGCATTTTGGTAAGGACGTGACAATATTTTCACTAAATTTTTTTTAGGAGTTTTGGAAAACCTACTCATAACAGGCTTCTTCTGCCATTTCGTAGATTTATTTCTTCCAAGAAAAAAATCTCCATGAAAAACATTCTCTTCCTCACTTTCGCTATCCATTTCATCAGCACCTTCAGAAATCCCCACTTCAGAACTACTATCATGGTCGCTTTGTAAAATATATTCGTTTTCGGAATCGTCTTCTTCGCCTCCCACATCTTCTTCCGAACTAGTAGCTTCCAAAATAGCTAACATTTCCGCATCTGTCAACCGTTTTGGATTTCTGATAGGCACACGATGCCAAAAAGTTCATAAATATTATTCTCATAATTCTCTGAATTGTATCTAATGAATCATTATTCAGAGTATTACTTACAAAATACTAAAAAATTATATTGAAGCAACTACTATGACATCATTTATTTATTATGAATTTCATCAGCAGTAATTAGTTGATCCAGTTGAACCCAAAAGAAAAAAGTGGTATTATTCCATTAATGACCAAGGAACTAATAGGAAGGATGGCATATTTTTGACTGATTCTAAGAGTTTATAATATCATGGTACCTTGATTTACTACATTTCGAATTATTTGTCTCCTACAAGGGCTATAAAAACCTTCAGTCTATGAACTGAGCAAACATTTATATAGATCTAACGTAAATTAAAAATTTTGAACTTTTTGCATAAATTGCAGTTCAAAATTGCTATTCATTTCTTTTAGAATATAATACAGAAAAGTGCACCACTTATCAGTTCATATACATACATCTTATCTTCACCATAAAAATACTCGATCCAATAACAGATATTATTTTTGATCACCCAAAGATTCTACCGGTTTTTGTGCCTCCGCAACGTCAGTGATCCGTTAACCCTCTACCCCACCCACAGTCGGCGACGCTGTAATTCATCAAATTGTTGTGTCGTTTTATCCGAGTTGCGTCACATCTTATTTATGCGACACGTCTCTTTGGAGAGGAGTGGAGGCGTCCTACTGACTATAACACGGAGTACAGCGCGCCAAACCGAAAAAGGGGGAAACACCGTAACGTAAAACCGGGGGTAAGAAAGAGCACGAAACGCCGCCGCCGCCGCTGTTGCCGTTGGAAAGAAGGGGGTTAGTCGGGGACGAAGTGGTGTAGGTCGACTCACTCTACAGCCCTCGTAGGGATGAGGGTGCGGGCCCGAAACTATGTCAAGAATGTGCAATTAGTGAACGGTGGCGTAGGAATGGTATGGGGGGAGGACCTTTTCGTTGGGGGGATTAGACGGGGAAGCGCCGCGCTTCTCGCTATAGAGAAGAAAATATAAAGACTCATGAAAAGAGAGAGACGGAGATATAAGTAGGATGCGGCGCCAGATGAAGAGCTCGTGCCAATCTGCGCGATCCAGTGGTCCTTAAACGGTGTACACACTACTACTCTACTACTCTGAACTTCCGTTCGTCCTTCCGTTCTGGATCGCTCTGGGTGTGAGGGGGGACAAGGACGGAGAGTTATATCCTGCAAAAAGTCGAATCTCTTTGTCTCCTCGAGTTGGCAATTAAAATGATAATGGACTTGAGCTGCTCCTCTTCCGTTGGACTTTTGAAAAGAATTGATGGGGAAAACCGGCGAACTGGACTGAATATATAGTTGGATGGTAAATGAAGAGCTCCGTTCATTTCGCTGTTTATATTTTTCGAGGTCGTCTGAATTTATTTCGAACTGTAGATCTTATAAATTAATTTATCTTCTTAAGAAAGTTCATTCGTTATTTGTGAAAGAGTAGAAGTAATTTAATTTGATTGAAGATCAAATTTGAACTCACGGTATTCGAATCAGAATTAATTCTTTTTTTAATTAAAGGGAATTTATCACAAATATAGCAAAAATCAAAATCAATCATTTTATAGAAGATGAACGACGACGAATGGAAAACTCAGTTCATTTGTCAGTAGGAACGTGTCATAATATTTTAAAAAAGGATTTAAAATTGTTCAAGCATCTAGTAAACATTCATATTTCATTCAATTAACGATTACTCACACTATTGCTCGTTAGTAAAATGCAAGAGAAAGTTATTTGTCCGATGAAGGGGAAATCTGCTACCAATTTGTCGATCGTAATAAACACATTAACGCGAATCGGTTATGATACATTATTAACAGGGAAAAGTTTCCAATTCTAATTTGAGGTTAAAAATTAAATGTCGAAATTAGTTTCTACCGCATCCGAAGTATTTATTTCTAACCCTACTCCAAAACCGCAAGTTCAGCGTTGGAGAGACTGTATTAAACTTGAATTTTCTTGAAATTAACATCGGCCGTTGAAAGTAAAGCGCTGTATACACATAGCGGAATATTGTAAAGGGAGAAAGGGGAGACCAGATCAAAGCATAGCAGCTCATCGTCCGTAAACAAAGCGAAAACGTGCTGTCATATTATACAGTGGATCTTTTATGATCGCGCGTTGTGTTTTACCTGTGTTTTAGGCGGATGTCAAGCTAACAGAATACACAATAAACCCTTAATTAAAACTTTTATGTAACGTTTTAATACCGTAAATTATTCCAGCAACAATGTCAATCGACCGGGAAATATTATCCTTATGTATACTTTAGAGAATATTCTGCGATTTGTTGTTCGTATAAAATATCTCTATTTTATACTGTTAGAACTGCGATTTAAGAAGATCAGGATTAAAGTATTAGATGTACGCATTATAGTTTACGCGGAAGCGCAAAGAGTGTCAATGTGAGAGAGTAAATCTGAGTTCAGCATCAAAAAGTACTCCAAGATCACAGAAATTTTGAGATTTAGGAATAGGCTCATTATTTATCGAATAGATGGAGTGCATGAAGTTACGTTTACGAGTATAACTAACAGAGCAGCATTTAGAAATGTTGATCTTTAGTTTATTTGTGGAGCACCAGTTAACAAAAATGTCAAGGTTGCGTTGCAGATTGGGAATATCCATGTCGGAATAAACAGCAGTAAAAATCTTTATGTCATCGGCATAAGCCAAAACAGAGCATTCAAACATATCGAGCAGATCATTAATATAGACAAGAAATAGCAAGGGGCTTAGATTGGAGCCCTGACGAACGCCGGAAGTAGAAACAAACTCATAGGAGCAAAATCCATTGTAATGGACATAGTTAAGCCGATTACGGAGATAGCAAACGATTAATTTTAGATAGTTTGGGCACATTCTAAGTGCACTAAGCTTGAGTAAAAGAAATCCATGATCAATAGAGTCAAAGGCAGTAGATAGATCGGTGTAAATGACATCCTCCTGCCCATGTCTGTCTAAATTATGAGAGATATATTGCGTAATTGAAACCAGGTTAGTTACAGTCGATCGACCAGGAAGAAAGCCGTGTTGATGAGGGGATCTTGGAAATATTTGTCATTAACGAAGAATAAATTACTTTTTCAAACACTTTGGAGAAATTATTTAAAATTGATATGGGCCTATAATTCTTCAACATTGAATCATTTCCTTTCTTGTAAACAGAACTAATCCTTGCGCGCTTCCATCGATCAGGAAAGGTGGCTGACTTGATAGCTAAGTTGAGAAGAAAACTTAAAGGTTTAGCAAGGATTGTTTAGCAGCAATTGTTATGTTAGGGACATTGTCATCACCAGCGGTGTAGTTATTCGGAAAAGTGACCATAATTTTTATGACCTCATCTTCAGATACAGCGGATAGGCCAGTTAAAATCGGTTAAAAACTGGAACCAATTGCTTGGGTTTTCAAAAGTTTATCAGCAAACGCATTAACAATGTCTTTCGGAGAATCAAGGGTAATATTACGGATTAAAGTACCAGGAATTCTTGTTTTACCTTGTTTCTGGTTGATGAATTTAAATAGTTCTCTAGGATGATTCCTGATTGATTGATCCATTTTCTTCACATAACAATTATAGGCTAGAGATATTTGATCTTTGCAGATAATTCGATTTATGGTAGTAGTACGATTTCTTGTCCTTCTATTGCACAACTCATACGAGCCGCTAACACCCTTGGCAATTATTGGACAGATTTTTTTTCTCCAGCTGGTCCGGTCGGCACTCGTAAGAATTTAAGTCTTCATGATGACTTCTTAATTTCTTAACCTATTTCAATACCACGTAGTGGTTGTAACCTGGTTTAATTCGTCTGTGATGCATATCAAGGATTTCTTTTCTGAAAAGAAAAGAACTTACTCCTGAACACTGCTTGGTGAACAAATTTTTTATTTAAAGCCACACACATAAAAATTTCTGGGATAAATTCTGGGATAGTTCTAATCAAATTGAATGTATTTGTTTCCTTTTCCTGATTAAATTACATCTAAATCCCAGAGTTAAAAAAAAGGTCTTTTTAGGATATTCTGCATTTGTGGCGGTTTTTATAGTACCTGGCAGCAGGGTGTCGGAGGCCTAGATGCAAAAGTCCAAATGCATTCCTGAACTGCGATTCCCAAAAGCTAATTTGGGCTAGCTTCTGGTTGCTGCTACTGACGTCAGTAGGACGGCGCGGAGAACGAACTCTAATTTTTTTCGAGATAAAATTAACACTTCTAAGAATAACTGTAACTCCTTTCGGTATAACAGTTACTACGTTGAAAGATTGATAGTTCTCCTTTTCAATATAATACTAACACTTCTCAGGATAACCCTAACTCTTTTCTGGGTAACAGCCACTCCCTTTTCACATCTTTCAATTAATTTATTTATACCCTCATAAAAAAATGATTTCTCTTTATCTGCAAAATACGCCGAAACTAAAAATAAATTTGTAAAATTTGTAAATTTTTTACCCCGCAGCTCTTTTTTCATTTTCGGAAACAGGTAATAATCACTCGGGCCCAGGTCTGGGCTGTAGGGTGGGTGATTCACAATTTCGAAGCCCACCTTATGCAGGGCAGCTAACGCAACGCGGCTCTTGTGGACGGGCGCGTTGTCGTGCAAAAGCAGCCCACGTTTCGTCAATTTTCCCCGTCTTTTCTCTTTAATGGCTTCTTTTAGTCGCTCTAATATTGAAGCGTAATATTCTCGGGTTATAGAAACATCTTTATCTTTATAATCAATCAACAATATTCCTTCCGAGTCCCAAAATACCGTTGCCATGAGTTTCCCAGCTGATTGTGACATTTTAAATTTCTTGGGAGGTGCTGTGCCCTTTTTATGCCACTGCATGGAGTCTTGTTTCGACTCAGGTTCATAATGATGAACCCAAGATTCGTCTCCAGTAACAAATCGACTCAGCCTTGCACCCTGAACACGCGATTTTTTCCATATTTCACTTTTCACTCCTGATTATGTTACTTGGTTGACGATAGCTCAAAGACTAACTGTCTAATAATAATGAAACTTCGTATTTTTACTAATTATGAGTCGCTGCACAGGCCACGCCCCCAATGCGCCTAATCACCCCCCTACAACCCGCTCATTCCGCGAATATAAAAACGCTCCCTCGTATATCGAGATTTAGTATTTTTCTTTCCGACATGAGATTAACACTTTTTTGCACTTTTTATTCTAGCTCCATTAAGTTTAACACTAGAAGCGGATGGACGCGAGTGAACACCGAAAAAGTGTTAGAATTAACTCCAGATTTTTATGTGTGCAGATGTAAACGCTTTGATGACCATTCTGCATCAGCTCCTTCAGAACAAGACAACACCCAACTACAAACAACAACCCCACTCTATTATTTCATTATTCTGATTCCGTCTTTAATCCTTAATTACATTTAACGCCACCTATTTACGAAGTAAACAATCAGCAGCAATTTCTTTTTATTGTATTTTTAAAAGAAGTATTTATGTACATACGAGTAGTTCATTTTGGTAGTTAATTTTCGTGTGTTTTTTTTTCGTTTTAATTTATTAATATTTTGTTTTGAGCCTGTTTCATCTTGATTTTAACTTTAAAATGTATATATTTTATATTTTTTTCAATATAAATTTCACCATTTTGATTACACAAGCTTTCTGCGAATTCATTTAGGTATCATTTATATATTTAATTGAAGATTGTAATAATGTTCTTACAATTCCTTTTCTTTTCTTGGTGGGTGGAGACAATCTCGTCTACCGAATCCTCTCTAGACGTGGGGGCACTTTGAAAGAAGATTCGAGCTAGCTAGCGATTGATTTAACATAACTACAGACTAATACATTATAAAAGTTATATTCGCTGCTCCGGAGCAGTTGTTAAGCCTTTAAAAATTATAACCAAAAATCAAACTACCGCTTTAAACTTAAAAATACCTTTGGTTGATGGATGATTGTTTAAATGCAAAGATGTCCAAACAAATTTTTGGGAAATTGTATTCATGACGTACTGTTTAATATCATTGGAAATGAATTGGACGTGAAGCTTGTAAACACTAGCTTTCACTGAGCTTTTAAACCTCCACCTTTTTGCTAATTTAACCGTCTCTCTATGTCTTCAAATTCAAAAATTATCCGGGCAACCTGTATATTTGAACACAGCTATCTTTTGCCTGGTTCATCATGTTTTTTTTGACAAACATATTAATCAAATTTTAATGAAAAGTTAAACAAAAGAACTATATTTGCTAAATTTTCATTCGAATCGAGATGACTATGTAGTTCTAATTGTTTTGTAATGTGTGGTGAGTGCTTAGTTGCAATGACTTCTTAACTCATTCGCTGCTGACTGTATACTAGTAGAGTGCTCCAGAAGCTGAAACTTTTTTTTTATTGTGGCTAATTAGACTGTCTTTATCTTTAAAACTGAAAACTCTTAGAAAAACAGTAATAATACGTATTTTTACTAATTTTTGGCTTTTTGCTACAAGACGACCCTGCGTCAGCCATATTTGTCTTGAAGTCGAACTCGAGCGTTTCTTGTAATCTGCTGTACCTATGCCAACCACTGACCAACTTACAGCACTCTTTCTCAACAACTGAATTGGTAGAATCAAATAGTTTACTTATACGTTAGTGACGCCTAAAGCCGTCATGAGCACTCAGGATTGTATCTGCATGACGCCCAAAGACGTCATCAGCACTGAATGGGTTAAGCTTCACAAATAATATAAAGCCTGTTAACAAATAAACAATATTTGACAGCTGATGTTGTTATATGATTTTGGCCATGGTCTATTGTCACTACAGCCTACTTAATGCATTACTCTTGTATTAGGATGTAACAAAAAAGAAATATATAAAAATTAAGAAAAATAATAAATTCCTATTTTTTACATGTTTGGGCATTCATTTAATAAAGTCAACACTTTAGATTAATATGCAGGCATATTCAAGTAAAACACATATAGAAATAAAATCCGGCTTCAACAGTTTTGTTGGAATTCTATGGAAAAGAAGGTATAATTTTGGCTCATTTATTTTCAATCCAATTCTTCCAACGCTTCCTAGTCTGTGCCTTTTGATTTTTCACATGCATTAAGTTGGGATCAATTTGTTGAAATTTTGAAAGCTCTTTCAAATCGTTCTAGGTTCTATTTACATTGTGAGCTCCAGTTATAGAGACTTTAAATGTTGCTTCAGATTATTTTAATTGTTGAAAACTCCCCAACCCTCCCTTGCCACAACTCGTTTGGTAAATACAACTTTTGCGTATTGATTCAGGTTCTTCTAGATTTGTTCTCTCCATTGTATCATCCTAAAATTTTAACCTTCTATCATGTGTAGTCTGTTAAATAATTGAGAGAAATGGAATTAAGCTGCTTTCGCTCAACGCCTTTGTTCTTTGAAAATTGAACTTTAAAGTTGATTGAGCTTGTTTTAGGTTTGTTCTGTAGCGTTCTAAAACTTTAGCCTTCCAAAATGTATAGTCTAGGAAAAACAAGATGTAGATATGTCCTTCTGATCTACATCATTTTTTTAAATTGAAGTTCCGACGGTTTTTCCATTTTGTTCGAAGTACATTATACATATATTGGTCTAAATATTTTGCCTTCTACCATTCAAGACGTAATTGAGAGAAACAAAATTTGGCTATCGTCGCTCCACTCCTTTCTTTTTGAAAATTCATGTGTAGAGAGTTGATTCAGCTTGTTTCAGGTTTGTTCTGTAGTGTTGTCCATAAAATAATTGGGAGAAACAACATTTACGAGTATAGCAAGGTACCACCGCCTCAAGCCATTTTTTTTAATTGAATTTCTGAGAGTTTCTCCATGTTGTTCTAAAAACGTTCTATTTTGGCCTAAATAAATATCTAAGATTTTACCATGCATACATTCCATGAAATAATTCCCTGCTTCTCTTCCACCCAACTTTTTAAATTGAGCTTTTGAAAGTTTTTCTATGTAAATGTTTCTATATTGGTCTAAAACTTTAGCCTTTCACCATGCATAGTCCATCAAATAAATGAGAGAAACGAAATATCTCCCATCCTCCTTACGCTGCCTTCCGTCCTTTTTTTTTAATTGAATATTTAAAAATTGTTCCAGAATTTTCTAGATTTGTTCAATATTACTACAAAATTTTACCACATATAGATCATGGAATAATGGACAAAATATTGATCAATTTTGTAGGAAATTTCTTGAAAATGGAACTTCTTCAAAACTTTCGATTTTCGAAAGGTTGACAAAATTTAACTATCCACGTTTTGAGTTGGAAATCTTGAAACAACTAATTTCAATTGTCGAAAATGGTGGGAGCGAGGAGAGTGGGCTAAGATAAAAAATGTTTTTTTTTTCAGTAGTTACAAACTAGTTTTTCCAATTACTCTTTGGTTATGGGCAAGGATATCTCGTCTGGATTCTTCAGAATTCCACTTGAAAATTTTTTAATATACACTATATTTAATGAAATAATATCTTAAACATTAACGTAACGATAAACTCCATTCTTATACCGACACTACGTCTTCCATTTCCACAACATTCCACGAAATATTTTATATTGAAGCTATACTAGGAAATCGAGGCACGCTTTGATGCTAAATTAATCAACCCCTCATTTTAGGGAGAACGTATAAATGCCTTGTGTCGCGACAATAGAAGAAGCGGAATATACACCTTCATCGAAAGCACGGGGTGGTAGGCCCGTACCCCTCGTGTTCTCTCTTAGTTTATAGTATCGCGCAGGTATTTGTGGCGTGTACCGATGCCATTAATCAAAAGCGATATTTCCAAAATTGAAACGTTACCCTCTCTAAACAATCGAGAGGCACACACCCGTGTTTAACGACAATTCAGCCAATCGAGGAACAATCGATTTTCAAAGTTATATATCTAGGTACATGTTTTATTTAAATTGTGCGCGAGAGTTGTATCGATAATGAGGTGAAGAATTACTGTTGTAAGTAATTCTATTAGTTCGATTAGAATGATGTGAAAATGCTAAATGCATAAAAGTTTCAAGTTCGATAACAATATTTGCATTGAATTCCACTGGAATTGATGTTTATGCTATTTAACTGGATATTAATTATTAGTTGTTTATTTCATGTTGCATATTGTAGGGAATAGCATCGTCATTAGTTGGCAGTTATGTCATTAAAATGCAATTATAGGAAACACACCTGTTACTGTAAGCAAACCTGTATTTAAATCGAGTTCTAATTAAAGTTAACTGTACAAATTGATGTACTTACATAGAAATAAAATCGGAATAATTATTCTTCGATGATTTACTCACTCGATTCTTATACCAAATAAGTTCAGTGAATTATCGAAAGAGATTATTCTACATTTTTATAAGACAATAAACCACGAAAAATAAATAAGTAAATAGGCGTGAAACTTAGTAGTTTCTGTTTTCAAAACGGTCAATTATTATTAGTTCATAATACAAGAGAACGAAAAAAGAAAACAAGCTAAAAGAACCAAAGGGCTACCGCTCTTAATGGTCAATATAATCAGCGTTCTTTTTCGAAAGCAAGATCTCTAGATTCTCTCTTCGTCGTCTGCACGCATACACGCATAGAAGAATGGGGTGGGAGACCAACTTCGATCTTCGGGTACGGTGAAACCTGTTCTGTGCAGGAAGAAGAAATTAAAGTCTCATTATCTCAGTCTGGTTAGTTTATTTATGGTCAGCGGCTACTTTATTATGGTGGGTCTCTCTTTCACGACCTGGCGTTTATAATAATAATAATTCCTAGTTATATGCGTGTGTGTTATGTTATGAGATAACTGGAGAATGAATAAACTCCTTTCTTATATAATAATCTTGATAGAAAAGACTTTATTACACACATAAGTTGTACATGGATGTATTACATTACATTACATTACGTATTCAATGCATAGTGGCACTCGAATAGGTCAACAATAGTCATCATAATACATGTAAAATGAGAAACAAATCTACATAAATAAGAATACATTACTCGTAAATCCATTGCATGTGTACGTGGTGTAGTTCTGTACTGTAATACATAAATCCGCTTCAACTGCTAAGCTATTAAACTGATCTTGACTCTTGGGAGATGAATTTGGAATTAAATGATTTTACTGTATAAAAATATTAATTACAATAGAACTTAGATTAGTGTCATCTTGTTGTTCAAAACAGGTACTCCAGTAAAGTTTCTAAACAAGAAAGGGCCAATGTAAAAGAAATTTTCTTTACCGTTAAAGCATCAGTCACTAGTTCGTCTGAAAGTTGAATTGTCTTTAATCCCATATATTAAATCTTCCTCATTTATTTTCATCCATTCTTAAAAGTCATCTCTATTTACCTCCTCAAAACTGTGAACGTTTTGCAAATGTTCATTTCTGATATCGTTTTCGTTTTGGAAATAATTTCCTCCAAGATCTTTGCAGAGTCAAAATTGTTATTACTGACCAATTTTCTGCCGATCATCCTGATTGATCATTAATGAACAATATCATCACTATGATCTTAAATGATGTTGTCGAATAAAGATTTGAACGCAGTATGATAGAACGATCCTTTTTGAAAGTGGATGATTAAACAATGTCTTGATCGCTATGATATAAAATGGTGTTAATCAACAAGAAAATACTATATTTCCAATCCAATTTGCCAATAGAATGAAGGGCCATTATAGTTAGTTATTTCTATTTAGATTTATGCAATCGTTTTTCATTGGTTGCAATAATCAATACAATCCGAAAATACAACATTTCCAATCCAATTTCTCCTTGAATATCAAGATGGTTTTAATTGAGGCATTGAATTGTTCTTAAATGTTTAACTGTAGATGAAATCAAAGAGCATTTTTGAGCAATGTTAATAGATCTGGTAATTGGTTGTTCTACACTTTGTTTTTGTATTTACAAATAAATACTATATCAATTCTTTCTATGTTTTAATGACGATAATACCTAAAATGCATCAGATGATATCACGAACTGTGCTAGTTCCCTAATATTTTAATGAGGAACAAGAAAAAGACAGATTCAAAATTATTCAAGATTTTCAATTTTAACTCTAATCATTATTTTAATACGTTTTGTTTTGTTTCTTGCTGCAAGTTTCGTTATGTTCATAATTCACATAAGTATTACTCCATCTTGGAAACAAATACATACTTCAAGTAGATGCTCGATAACTAAACATATAACCTGAAGTTTATCCTTCCCCCTTGTTTCAAGACTGAAAATCGACGTTTCCAGATCATAAAAAGGTGTATTCTGTTTATAACCATTTGTCATGTTCCTAGATTTATTTATTTATTTTTTGGATCACAAATAACAACAGAATGAACAAACAAACGCAAAGATTTTCAAAAAACAGGGGTTGGCGAGATTTCTTTTTTTCCAATTATTTCAGTAACTGTGCATGATAGAAAGGTAAAAGTTTTAAACAATACAGAACAAATCGGAAGCTGCACGAAATAACTGTCAAAAGTTCGATTTAAAAGAGGGGGACTAGGCAATTTAGTTTCTTTTTTTTCGATTATTTATGAACTACAACTACTGGTAGAAAGCAAACATTTTGCAACACTGTTTAGGACGATTAGAACAATCTGGAGCAACTTTCGGTAAAGGGCAGGCCTATCGAAAATAAATTTTAATATTAGTTTTCAAAAATTTAGAACAAATCTAGAACCACTATTTTCGTCGAGGTGGTCGTGGTTAGGGAGACCTCATTCTTAGCTATCTTGGAAATCTTTCTTGACTCAGTAGATTTCAATCCTTAAACCCCGATTTCATCATCTATTGACCTGTATACACGCACACAACGAAATTCAGTTTTCTTTCTGGATTCCGATAAAAATTTTATAGAAGGAAGCAATCTTTAATAACATTATCCTTATTTGGAGAATAATATTCTGGAATCTCTTCATGAATTTCTGCAGAAATGTTCTCATCGTTACTCTTGTTGTCTAACTGGATATCCACAATCACATAAACATCACTTGATTCTTCGAGATCGGGTGCTGCAACGCATTCTCCTGGTTCAGCAATTCAAACTTCAAATTCTGATATGAAAATTCCTTGAACAACATTAAGTGGACGCTTCATATTATCCTGTAATGCATCCGGATTAAAATAGGAAGCTAAATAACTTGTCTTCAAGGAGAACCATTTTAGCTAAAAAAATAAAGTAAATTGTAAATCTATTAGGGAGGTAAAAAAAAACTTATTCTGCAATGCTACATCTTCAAATCGCTTTTCATACGATAATAAAAAGACTATGGAGCTCTAGGAGTTTCATTTCTTTAAAGATTAACATCTTAATTTGACCAAATTTTCTTCAAACAACTATAGCGTTTGAACTTTTGAGATTACTTATCGCGGGTTCCCTAGTTTGCAGCTCTGAAAGGATTTAGAGTTTTTTTTGTTCAGAAATTTGCGTCCTAACTTACGAGAAAACTCTTGATAGGGTACACAAATCATCCAATCATTTTCTGGTCAATGGCTTTTTCTTGGCTTCATTCTGCAATAAAGCTTTTGTTTACTAAATACTACGATGATCGCATTTTATTACTAACTGACTGTACATTCATAAGCGTAGGCATCATCACAATATGCAGCAAGGGTCTCTTAGATTACATTATGCGAAACTAGGGAATTATGAAAGTAAGATGCAGGGCGAGGCTATACAATTACGACATCTTATATCTTAACACGGTATACACAATAAACCAGTCGTAAATAAATTAATAATAATAAACGTCTTGCGTTGTACTCGTCACAGCAAAACAGAACTTATAATCTTTATTTCAATTGCTAATATCATATATACGCAGTGGTTATGTTAATACCTCTTTTAATTAATTGTCGGTGGTACACTGCATATTCGCTTCTAAATGATTCCATTCGTTATTTACGAGGAGTATTCACTTTCGATACATGACGTACACGAAATTATAATCATTATAAATGCATTGTTAAGATTTGCATGAAAAGGTATTCAGTACGATTGTGAAATGATGTAAAATTAAATACGAAAACGCATCGAAGGAATTGACCTGAGGATCTGAAAATTTGCATGCGATTTTCAAATTATATCCATATACGCTACCAAAGCTTTTATTTGCGTGGGAAACTTGTATAAAACCCAAATTTTTCCACCCATCTTAATCTACATACCAATATGTACGATCCGGTTGCAGAATTATAAAAATTACTACCTTCTGTGTATTCATGAGATCGTTTCCATGTTGAACTTGATAAGATCGTGACGTTTCGGTTTTAATTTATTTTAAAATACCGCAGGGCTACTTATTCATGTAACTTAAATCTGTTTAAAATAGGCTTCAATATTTTATTTTATAACTTGAATTGAATATTATGTGCATATCAGTATTTATTTGCGATTCATTTTCGCAGTATTTATACTCTTGCATACTAAACAATCTAATGTGTGTCATTGTTCTCTTGCTTACAGGTAGAAACGAGTTGATAGCACGTTATATAAAACTGAGAACAGGAAAAACGCGAACCAGGAAACAAGTCAGTTCACACATCCAAGTACTAGCGAGGCGAAAATTGAGAGAAATCCAAGCGAAACTCAAGGTAGTAAGTATTTACACCGATTCTTTCTCGCTATCGCTGCATATATCTTCTTTCTTGGCTTCGTACATTATTACATTACGAATGACTAAATTACATAGATATTTATTGTGAAATGTAGACATAAATTAACCACAAACCAGTATAAGTCTAAACTAGCAAACTATAAATTTATATTTAGATGGTGTATATTGTTGTAGAAACTTGAATGAATGATGTAATTTATGGTATGCAACTTTTCAATTTAATCTTTATCTTAATCTCATGATCATGATTCGCGAAAAAACAATAAATTAAACATTTTTATACTATTATTTTATGAAGATTGTCTTTTCAATTTCTTCATTGGAGACTTTCTTTGATCGATTCTGTTCTAACTTACTCTCTAATATTGAATATATAGTTATGTATTAAAAATGTATGCAAAATAATCGATTTCAAACACGGATTTGCCACAGTAAATTAACAGATGGAATATTGAGTTTACGTCCAACATCGTTTGAATTGAAAAATACTAAAAGAGTGTATAGTTCCTGATAAAAAACATTATGATGGCAATGTGTGAATAATTCCCCAAGCATTATTTCAATGTATATAGGTAATACTTGAAACAACAATCTGAGTATGATGAGCTGAAAATAATGGTGTTAACCCTGAAATTGCCAGACTTATCACCCATTGAATTTATTTAGAACGAAATGGACCTAAGTGTAAAGCTACATTTTGACCTTATATACACACAACTTAATTCTATTAAATAGAGACGCTTTGTACATTTTGTAGTTAAAATTACAAACCTGACAAAGCAGGCTGACATAGTTTTGTCTCCGTTCTTCTAGGGTAGAATGTAAATTTTCTTTTTTTGGACGTGTAATAGTACTAAATTTCAATTCTTTATTTTCGACGACATAAGGATGTCAAAGTCAAATGAAAAATTATATTTAGTTCCTGTCCAAGCACAATTGATGCAGTACAATGTCAAATGCTGGGAAAAATCTTAATACCGTGCTACTTAATAAGTACCTAAAAATCGAAACCTACCTTTTGGAGATAAACTTATGTCTAAAGGGCACGCCGAATAGGACTAGAATAGTTTGGGATATTTGTGAATCTGAGGCTATGATGAACTTTTACCAGATTTAGAAACTAATGTAAATTCCCTATTTATCCCTGTTTGCGTTCTTTGTTCATATTTGCCCCAAGTTGGGGATAAATATAACTTTGATTGTAAGACTTATTAGATTATATTTTGAGATTATTCAAAATTCTCATTTTCTGGTTTTAAAGACAACATAATTATGTACCTACTTGCAACCGTATTTGGAATTCAGATTGCACCATTTTTAAATATCCTACAAGCTTTCAAAGTTCATCTATTCTAAAATACGTTTAGAATTGCTCCAATCTATCCTAACCTAAAAGGAAAGCAAATTAGCCTTGAAACTCTTAAAATCCCTTAAAAATTGTTTGCGTTTACCGAAGAGAAAAAAAAATACTAGGAGATCCTGTGTTGCAAATCTAAGAATTAATTTAAAAAACAAACAATACGTCCTAAGTTGGTGCTAATAAGCAGCTCTATAGACTGACAATAAACGGAGAACAATTAAAAATTACCCCTTGGGAAAAAAAAACAAAAGATATCGAATATTTTTTACTAATTAATAATTACCATCGTGTATGAAGATAGCAATTGCAAAGAAATGCCAAAATATTCAAAAACCGAGTTACCAGTTACCCGAAATTTTTGGAACCGGGTACCCGGTTTCTACAAAGCACAATTTTTCCAGTTATCAGACATATTTTAATTGTTGCACCAGCTAAAACAAGAAGATACTCAAATTTCAAAAGAAATTATTAATCTGAAAGTTGCGAAATTGTGAAAGTGTCCTTAGTATTTGCCAGTCATCAGATATCTTTTGATAGCTGCCTATTATGATCAAATTTGAAAATAAAAATTACCCCTTGGGAAAAAAAAACAAAAGATATCGAATATTTTTTACTAATTAATAATTACCATCGTGTATGAAGATAGCAATTGCAAAGAAATGCCAAAATATTCAAAAACCGAGTTACCAGTTACCCGAAATTTTTGGAACCGGGTACCCGGTTTCTACAAAGCACAATTTTTCCAGTTATCAGACATATTTTAATTGTTGCACCAGCTAAAACAAGAAAATACTCAAATTTCAAAAGAAATTATTAATCTGAAAGTTGCGAAATTGTGAAAAAATAAGTGTCCTTAGTATTTGCCATCAGATATCTTTTGATAGCTGCCTATTATGATCAAATTTGAAAATAAATACTTTATAATTTGGCAGCTATTAAATATGTATCCAAAACCAGGGCCGCCGTCAGCACAGCCGGGGCCTGGGGCAAAATAATACAGCGGGTCCACGCCCACTCAATATTTGAGGTGTTTTATTTTTGTCACTAGTATTAATATATGGATTAAAGTTTTTTGAAAACAAAACTTACTACTGCATTAGTGCATTATAATAACAGGAGTTTATAATTTTCCATAAAATAAAACAAACTTACAAACTTATTTAATAATAATTTTTAAGACTTGAGTAATGTTCATAATAACACCAACAGATTTTGAACTATTTTTTTTCCAACACTCTTCTTGCCTTCCTTTCTGCGAAAGTTTGAATAATTGAGCCAAAATTCAATGTTCTTGCTAGCCCAGACTCAATAGACAACACTCCCAAATCTGACAATCTTTGCTGTCACATAGTCTATATCAAACAATTAATTTAATTTTTTGATGAACACTTATTTTAATCCGTCTCATCCGAAGCCCGCGCCCGGGGATTTTGCCACCTCTGCCTCCCCCCCCCCCCCCCCTTCCTGACGGCGGGCCTGTCCAAAACAAAACCATAAAAACTCACTTGTTAGTGAAATAACTCTTTGAAATATTTTGATAGTTACATTTGCTAAAATCGTACAAAATAACCATTCTTACAGTTTCACAGTTTTCAGAAATATTTTCATTGTTACACCTGCCAAAAGAAGAAGAAAATACTCGGCTTTAAAGAAAACTATTAGACGAGAAGTTTTGAATTGGCCAAAAATAACTGTTTTACAATTTGACGGTTGCCCAAAACATTTTGAGTATCAAAATAGGAAAAAGAAATTGCTTTTATAATTTGACAGCTGTCAGTTAAGTTTTGACAGCTGCTATGGTGAAAATTGAAACGGAAATACTCTGTTCACAAAGTTAGAAGCTACAAAATAAATCTTCTTAAAGTTTGGTTCCTGTCAAAAATATTTTAATTGTTGCACTTGCGAAAATAACAAGAAAATAAATGTGAAATTGTAAGAAAATAAGTAAACTAAAACTAAGCACACGCACAACTACTGCAATGTGGCAGCTATCAAACATATTTTAACAGCTACATCAGTTAATGTGAAAAAATAACTGTTTTTGCAACTCTCAGAAAAGAATTAAATTGTAATTTGACAACTGCTAGAAATATTTTGGTTGTTACGACATTCTAAATGGCGAAAAGACACTGATTCTACAATTTTGCAGCTGTCACATGGAATTTGACAATTACCACAGTCAAATTAAAAAAAAGATATTGTATTCACAATTTTGCTATCAGAAATAGTAATTACATCCGTTAAGACTATAAAAATGACAGTTTACAGTTTTGACAGCTGCTGGAAATAATCGAATTGCTGCGCCTGCCTTAACAATATTGATAGCCGTCAAAAAATGTCACATTTAATTTAGATATCAAAACAATAATAAATAATAATAATGTGAGAAACGTCATTTTGACTGATTTTGACAACGTTTAACAACAGCACATTTTCCACGCGGTAGTAAAATTTCAGTTTAGCGATAATACCAATTCGAAATCAACTGCATAGAACCAATTAAAACTAAATTAAATCTCTCGCTCGTAATTATACAGCACATTCATTACAATGTTATTATTATTATTATTATTACCATCATAACTATAGCTTTCATCACCAATACTTTCATTAAATTCCTACATTTCTATTTACCAACAATAGTTATGGGGTTACTATCTAATTGCAGTGGGTACACGCTCAATTTTAGAGAGAACAGCCATCAACAACAAACTTCAACATCTTACGCGGATACGATTCGTAAATAAAAAAAAGAATTAAATCGACGCAGTATCACAACGCAGACAACAATTCTATAAACGCAGTGACTATGAAAAATGAAGTAGTAGAATCGGTAGTTGTTACGTAAAAAGGCGCAAACGTTACGTCTGGTCCTTCAATTATAACAAACCATAATGATCGTTTGTGTTTATTGAGTGAGCATACTGCAGCGGCAGCCCGTAAAAACACAACTTTCTACAAATTATACAATAACGTTGTATGCACTATTAATTTTCTTACGCAAATGCTGCTATCGCATATCGTGCTCAACATGCTTGCCCGGCCGTATTTACCTATCCGCCTTTGATGTACGGTACTGGTGCGGTTTTGAGAGATGCCGGAGTTGCGATGATTTCACGATGAGTCACCCGGATCGTTCGCGCTTCAATAAAATCACTTCTGGGTCTGTCTGTTTCGTTGGGAAATTGCGAATTTACAGTTGTTGGAATTCTAAGAGCGTAATGGATTAACGAGGAAATAATAAATATTACAAAGTTTGTGCATATATTTTTTTAAACTAATCCAACGATAAAATTTGTAATTATACAATTAATAAATTTGCAAAACTATCATTGAGAAACATTTTATTTGAGGTCAAGCAAGGATTCTTGGAATTCTCGAATTGATTCGGGGTTCTTTGCTTAGACCCAATGGGTTAAATCACAACTTCTTTTGGTGGCCAGTTTTGGTCTTGAAAAGAGATCCCCGCAAGAGATGATACGACGTGGGAAATTGATTTCCTTCATCCTCTTGAAACCATATATCATTTACGTCCTTTCCATCCAAGTCTTGCAAAAAAAAGTTTATAAACATGCTATGGTAACGAACACTTTTGACTGTTATGGTGGCACCTTCATAATTTTCAAAAAAGTCTGTAAGTTTTTGAGAATGCATCGGTTGCAAGTTTTTACAAGACATGAAGATCTTCATTTTGGAATAAATGTTCCAAGATCCAGTTGGTAAAGGTTCTGTCTATATCTGGTAAGCATTAAGGCGCAAATCTTTGTCATAATTCGTGGAAAAGTGTTGCAGTGGGTATTCAACTCTTGGTCACGACACCGGATAGAAGTTTTTGGTTGTTCTACGATATTGGCACTCACAATTGCGATTTTCGGCCGATCTTCTGAGGCGATGACGGTGAAGATCTCTTTCAACTTTCAATAAAAATGCCCGCTCAAATTTCTTGATTAAATTGTCAAACATTGGTGAGTCAATCATCCTTTACATTGTTTCTTATCGATTGACGGATGTATTTGTTTAATTTGGTCCTTCAAAAACATCGAAGTATCATTTAAATCTATATTTTTGATATCAACTGTCTCCATAAGCCCCTTTTAACAACTTATGTATTTATAGCATTTCTTTTGTCTTTGGACATGCATCTTTCTTTGGCAATAAGGAGCAGTTCCACATTTTGAAATATTTTAATTCATAATTAATTAATCTTCATTTTGATTAATACATCTTTTTTGTGAGCTAACTCTATATTAACTGTTTCTCCACATGTCCAAATAAACGATCAACTGATACATATACATACATATAGACGAGTCTCCTTGTACTGGGAAAAAAAAATCATCTCAATCTCGAACACATTTTGAGGTGCTTCGTTGTTGAGCCAAAATGCAAGCTATTGAACTACAACTTAAGAGTTTTTATTTTGGCCCCCGCAATCATCAAAAAATGGAATGTGGTGTTATCTTTTGCCTATTTTTCAAACAAAATGGGGGTGTTGCGTTTTGAAAAAAAGTTCTTCAAACGTAATAAAATGTATCATTTATATCGATAAGTTTGTGTAAATTGCATTAAATCAGATCTTGTTAGTTTTAATTGTATTCATGCAGTGTATCTTATAGTAATACAAAACAGGATTTAGCTACATACTGAAGTAATAATAATAATAATAATAATAATAATATCTTTATTAATGCCAATACACAAGAAATAGTGTTTACATACGTCAAGGAAAAACAACAGAATAATCAATCATTAGTGGTATTGGTATATATCACTAAAGTTGTTGGATAGATATTCATCAACTGAGTAGAAGCTTTTTGACAACAGATATTGCTTCATAATTTTTTTAAACGAATTAAAAGGTAAGTTCTTAATGTGATGAGGAAGAACATTAAAACATTTAATGGCATAGTAATTCACGCTATTGCAACTTTTACCTAATCTCAATTGATGTATCCTAATGTAGTCATTATGTCTGGTCGGATAATCATGAAAATCATTATTAGAGGTATAGTTATTTAAGTTTACTTTCATATAGGTTATACATTCCAATATATATACGCTTGGCGTGGTTAAAACTTTTAAGGCTGCAAAAGCATCCCTGCAATCCGTTCTATAGCTCAAATTCGCAATCAATCTGATGCATCTCCGTTGTAACTTAAAGACTTTGAATAGGTGGCTAGAATGCCCCCAAACTAAAATGGCATAACTCATAACTGAATGGAAGTAAGCAGCATATACAGATTTCAAATGCATAAGAGACAGTTTATTTTTTAATGATCTAATTAAAAATATTTGTATCTTATCTAATTAAAAATATTAATTATCTAATTAAAAATATTAATGAAACAGTTACAATTTTTTGCTCATTTCTTTAATACATATTTATAACATTCTAATAGAGGTTTAATTGGCCCACATTTATAATACATATCATCGTATAATTATCTTTTTATAACAATTATTTTCCCAATTTGTCAACTTTAATCGATTTAAATTAACACTAATTGAATTATTTTAAAAAAAAGCGCTCCCCATTTATGAGGAAATGCAAAATTGATAGGACATAAATAAAAACTCCAATCTGCATAATAACTCAACAAAGTATAAATTTACAATATAATTATTACTAGACTCGTTTATTACGTAAGAGATACAATAATTATTAACACACACTAGCTCGCATACAGGCAAAACTGAATACGTACACAGACATAAAGGTATTAATTATAAACGAATTATATAAAACAGTTGTTCGTAATTAAGCTACGCAAAAATATTGTCAGGATAATGATGTACGAGCAGCTAACGCTCATTTAATGAAAATGCTAATGACGAAGTTACGCGAGCACACGCAGCTAAGCCAACGGTAAACTGTCTTTTTTTTTCTATTGACCTTTTTCTAAAGTGGTGAATAAAGTGAATTAGTAATATCATTAAGAAAAGTCGTGAACTGGTTCTCAAAGTATACGCAATATTCATTTATTGATGGACAAGTTGTACATTTCTAATTCGTCTTCATTTAATTATTTTGTAAGCTTAGTTTTTACTGTTCGAAAAGTGCGTGCAATAAATATGGTTTCCAATATCAAAGGACCCTTTACGAAAAATGTCGAACAAAATTTCTAATTCGATATTTTTGCCTTCAGTTATTGGTAATAATAGCAACTTTACCGGATCTCAAAACCATGGCATCAGTCTCTCAAATACTTTAACTTAATTTTTTTTCATTTTAGTTAACTAAATGGTAACTATTGAATAAACTAACTACCACTTATTTTTGTCTATTTGAAGTTTTAACTTAATAAAAAAAAAACGTGAGAATATGCCTGAAATAGGTAAATAGTAGTAAGTTTTGACAGCTGTCAAAAATATTATGGCAATAATTATCAAAATAAAACCAAAAATTACTATTTTATAATATAACTGAAAATTATCAAATAACAATAAATTGTAGGAGTATAATTTTTCAGATATTTTTTGACAGCTACTGTGGTTAAATTTAGAAAAATAAAGTTTAAAAAGAAACTAATATTTGACGGTCATCAGATGTGATTTGATAGCTGCCCACTATGATCAAGTTTGAAAAGAAAATACTGTACAATATGGCTGCTATTAGAGATATTTTATCTGTTGTGTCAAAATCCAAAATAGGGAGAGAATATTATTTTTACCATCTCACAAATGCCACACCTTTTGTGGTGGCTAATATTGAAAACAAAAATCATAAGACTAACTGGTGGCAATGTGTATCGTACAAAATATGTACTCTTTCAGTTTCACAGCTGTCAGAATATTTTAATTGTTACACACGCCAAAACAAGAAGAAAATATTTAGCCTTCAAAAATTTGACGGCCGTCAAACGCATTTTGATATTTTCTAATGTCGAAATAGAAAAAAGAAACAGCTATTTTTATAGGTATAGGTGTATAGTACATATTTTAATTGTTCCACCCCCTTTCCCCTCTCTCTCCTTCCTCTTCTCCCCCTCCTCTATCTCTAACTTTCACAGCTTTGAAACAAAATATTGCTATTGAAATGGTGTAGAAAAAAACTGAACTATCTAACTTGACAGCCGACGAAAATTGTTAACAATTAAACATGTCAAAATAGGAAAAATGTTTATTCAAAATGGGAATTTTATTAAAATTAAATTATAATTTGAGAGCTGCCAGAAATATTTTCGTGGTTGCGATATTCAAAATTGCGAAATGAAACTGTTTTTACAATTTTGTAGCTGTCACATACGATTTGACAGCTGCTACTATCAGTAAGTATCAACTACATTTTGGTAGTTACATCTGTTAAAATCGTATAATTTATTGTAGTCTGGAGCTTCAAAAGTCAAATCAATCGAGAACTGTCAAAAATAGTTAGTAAATAGGCAAGTTTTAGATTATTTTACAGCGGTGCCATATCTACATAATTCTATAAATCGTTTGCTTGATTTTATTTCAATATAATTTGAAAATTGCGCTGCATACACATATGTATTTCTACAAATATTTTATATCTATGTATATATATAATTTTGTCTATCAATATTCGATATTAACTTCAGAATCGCTTTTCTCGTTTACCTTGATACTCAAATCGAGATTACTCGATTAATTTTTAGATTTAATTTCTGACATTTGCCATGAACATTCAAAATACGTCTACGCATGTGTGAGTGAAGCTCAATTTTAAAATACGTTTTAAATAAATTATAAAAACATTGTATTATGAAAAAATCTAACTGTGGCAACATCACCAACTGTCAAACGGTAGTCGGGCCTCTTAAACTGAAATTATTTTTTAGTAGACTTTAAAATAAAATAAATCTCATGTAGCACAGTCTGTTTTCTCTGTTTACCCCACTAGGTTCTTTCTTGTAGAAGGTGGTACACCCTATATTTAGCTGTTTCCTATTTATCTAACAGTTGCTAACAATTTTTGCCACTCCTTTCTACAGTGTTTGCCCAAAAGTCACATTATGCTACTTTTATATCTGTGTTAATAACATTCTAGCGTTTGGAACTTTTAGACTCATCTGAGCATTTTTTCCCCTCTTCATTTCGGTAAAATGCTTTGTCGTGCACAATTGGAACCCTACATTCAACAATTATTCGTTTGGAAGGTTGATACTTAAACAGTCAATAACCTGATTATCTTTTGGAGCTTCTATCAGTCCTTAATCGGAACATCACCCCCAGTTTGTGAAGAGTAGCAAAAATTTTTATCATATCTACATGTATGTGGGGCTTGCCATTTTATCTTCAAGGTACAATAACTTCATTTTCGGGCAAGACACAACACCTCCTTTAATCAAATAGCAATTTTAATGTAAGTAATAATCAGTTTTACGGAAAATTATGTGATATATGCATTTTAATATAAAAATAGTACAAGTTCATAATAACATTAATTCGTAATATACTGAACACTAACATAAGGAGAGGTGTGAATTAAACAGAATTACAAAACCCATCTGGTATAATATAAATTATACATAGGTAAGCATAATATAATCCGCAAAAGAGTGTTACCAACTGCCATTATCCGTTATTTTACTTGACTTCCGCTAAAACCGAATTAATACATGTCGTGCACGGATCAAATTGGCTGCGTTACGTAGAACGCACACCGTCTCTTTCTATATCGACGCAAAGTGAAGCTCTTTGCGCTCCATTACTCTCTACCAAGCCGTTTCTTTACAGTCGGCGCTTACAGTGTTAAACCGCAACGCAGCGAAGGAGAGCAAAAAATGTAAAGTATAAATCTGGTTTGATCGAACACCATTTCGGATTAAGAAGAAAAAGAAGCGTTTATTTTTAGAAAATATATACGCAGAAGTAGTAGAAACTTGAATTCGATACACAGCCTGATTGTATTGTGGATGTGACCCACTTTAAATATAGATGTTTGTTGTTATTTTCTACCAGTTTTCTAATCTGTATTAATCGAAGATGATTTAATCCGAATATTGTGTAGCATATCAAAATTAATTAGAGTTCGATATTGTAGGAGAGTAGGGAGAACAGTAGCCACCTTTTCGCATTTGTGCTTAGAGCTTTACTTGTAATGTTATTCATTTCTTCGATATCTTTGCACACGATTATGCTACCAATTGCAGTGGACTTCTTTTTTCGTTTAGATGTGTTTTGTAGTGCAGTTGATTTTAGTCTTTAGATGTCCAGGACTAATAAATTGTTTTAGAGGAGTAGTAGGCCGAGGAATTTGGGCTAAGCACGATTTGGTGCTGCTTCGATAAACGTAATTCAAACACTTGCAACCATAAAGTCACAGTTTTGGGGAAAATTTTATTATTGAAACTTGAAATCCAACTTTGCAATTTTGTGGCCAGGTACCCACAACAGGGATACCCTGTTGGTTGTTGCCAGTTGCGACAGATTCATCCGACATTCCCAGAAGCTATGAAAGGCTAGAGCTTCTAAAGCGGCCTGACTGTCGGTTAAGTATTACAAAGAAACTACCGTTTCTGCCTACCAGGCGTCATCAGCGTTCGTCCAAATATTAAACCCTACCTTGATCGCTTTTACAGATTAATTCTAAACCCATTCCTTCTATCGGGCACGATCAGCGAAACTGAAGCGATGACGAAAAGGTCTGGGACTTGAAAGAAGCCTGGCGACGCATGGTAGGCAAGAACTTCATTCTAATAACTACTTAACCTCTATTATTGATTTTGTTAGTAGGATGATTCAGCTATTACACTAAGAGCGTGTATTACAGGCAGCTTTAGAAATGCTCGACGTTTTATATGTTTTTAATATCTTACGTGATATATTATACCTCGTTGCAGCGGTTAAGTAGAAATTTGCTTTCACGACCACCTCAAAACCGGCTGCATGCTCCCTCACCCTCCCCCCCCCCCTCCCATAAAGTTTTGTACTCATTTTGTACCAAACATACATATATATAGTTATCGGTCCTTATCGTTCGTTATTTATAGTCATTTCTGAGGTTAGAATTTCGTTGGTTATTGCAGTTTAAGTCGTTTTTAAATAAGAATTTAGTTGGTTTTTGAAATTTGGATTTACTTTGTTTTGTTTCAATGTAATTTTAGTGAGTTCATAGATAGTCTAGTCGCTAATAAATGTACATTTTTCTTTCACTGAAATCTTGCAATAATAAAATGCCTCGTTCTAGTACATTCGACAGTTTATTCTTTTCTATTGTGCAGCCTATTCGATCCAATTTTTGAGTTAATTGTAAGCTTGTTCCTCCTAAGTCTCGAATATCGAATTAAATTGGGGGCAAAACCAGTTTCCAGCAATAGGTTTAATATTTATGGTTTTATGTATGCATAAGTTCAGATTTTTACAATTTTTGTACCTATTCTTTAACTTTAAGCACCAATTTTCTGTTATGGCAAATAATATCCTTCTTTTAAATTAAAAATATTGAAATTTATTAATGTATAATTATTATTATCAGTATACTTATTATAAAAAACTCGTAATAAATGTAGGTATAAAACTAATAATAAAAAATAAATAACATACCTAAATTGAAATTCTGATATATCTCGTACTCGTCCCATCTAAAATTGATTATATTTCCTAAACCAGCCTGGTACAAAACGTTTGGTGTTTGGCACAAAACTAGTACAATACGATGGTATACGTGAAATTTTGAAATTCCAGCATGGGGAGGGGAGGGGAAACGTCCCGCCCTCCTCTCCCTATGTAAAATTGAGAATATCTTCTAAACGGGGAGTGAACAAAATTTTTAATGTTTGGTACAAAACGGTAGAAAATGGGTACAAAACTTTAATCCAGAAAGAATATGAAAATTCGGTTATGGGAAGGGGACGGAGAGGGGAAGAGGCTGGCGACATGCAGCCCTCAAAACCAACTCTCAAGCAGCTAAGCAGCTTTCAATTCCAATGGGATTTCCTTTGATGTATTTCAATTTCCGAAAATGGAGGTGATTTTAGTTTTCGATGGTCCCGAAAAAATTCTTACGACAACCCGACAGCATACCTACAAAAATGCATTTAATCTAAATGTGTACACTAGATGGCAGCGCCATTGAACTTTGAAAATCAAAAATATCACTGAGTAGTCACTGTACCTGTGATGAGCACTGCCCACCCCCTCCCACCCCTTGCTTATATAGAATGGGATAAAAAACGCATTCCTACTATTTCATAAAATCAACATGTTTGTCTATAAGAGATAAATAAATAGAAGCGATATTTTGATTTTAAAAAGTTAATTGGGATGTTTTAAGATCTGTTTAAAAATTCTTTTATTTTTATAAAGTTTTTCCTTTACTACCATATCACTCTTTTAAATCACAAAGTTTTTCAAGTCCCTCTCAAAGTTTTTTAATACATTTCAGCGTAAGATGGACTCTATTTTAATTAATTAATGTGGAGTTGGATTTAAATTTTTTTAAGTTTGGAATCATTCATCATCAAGATAGTTCATATAGATTCTCTTCAAATATCCTCAAAGAAAAAGTCCAAAGTGGTCAACTCACACATCAATGTTTTCTAATTTGTGCCAAATATGTAATCGTGACTTTCATCAGCGCCATTTTGAATCACCACAATGATTCCGTTCATTTTAAATAAAAACTGAAAAAAGTATTTAATATTGTACTTTCTATTTAATAAGAGCATTAGAAATAATCACTATTGTTTTTTATTTCCGTAAGGTACGCTACTGTATCACACAATGAGAAATCAATTATAATTATTAGTCTACACTAACACAACATATTTACAAATGCGCACTATCGAAATAATTCTCGTTCTTAGAATTCCGCGTATTGTTTAGCAAATTCAAATTATTTCATTTTTAATGAGTCATCGTTTGCGTGCGTTCAGGGTCTGATTTTACGCGCTATTCTAACCGCTAAAAATATTCCTAAAAGGAAAAGGTGCAGATTGAAATCACTCTAAACGCACCAGCGATGATTATTTGCTTTTCGCACACTTTATATTAACCGTATCAATAACATATATGATACGCACAATATTGAATGCTTCGAAATGGAAACAAGAATAGTATAATAGGATATCGTAGGATTTTTTCTTCTTGTTTTGTTTTTTTTTTTTGAAAACGCATCTCGTCGGATATATTTTTAGATCGCTAAACGTTTCGAGTTTAGAAATCGATTGTTTTGAACTTTACTTCTTGATATTTCTTCCTTATTTTTGTTAACAAAAAAGTGCTATTTCGAAATGAGGAATCTACATTCTTCAGTACTATAAATACCAGATAGAAGATGCTAATAATAAACTTGACATTTAAAACAGCCGACAGCTATAATTTTTCATCTTATTACATTCTATTTCTATGGGTTTGAAAACAAATACAAAAAAAACACAAACTATACGAGAACATATCTCCATTTCGACTATGTAAATGGAAATTATCATTGTAACATCTCATTTTCATCGAACCAATGTCAAAAATGTGATTACAAATTAATTTATAATTTGAGATTTGCATTATTAACCTTTCTATAGTATAAACATTTAGTTGAATTTCGATTCATCTTAAATAAAAAAAAATAATTATTGCTTTTATACCTACGTAATCAAGATATTTTCGGAATATCTTCCGGGTTACTATTTTTAAATATCTGCATTTTGATGAGGATGTCAATCTTTTGCTGTATAAAAATAGAATACGGATCTTGTAAAGATTCAAATTAGATTATTATTATAGTATACAACTACATGCTACATTTAACGTTTATTTTTCATAAACAATAAAGCTCAACTCTATTCCAACATCAAAAGAAATCCATTCTTAAAACAGTACTTGCTGTTTGTTCCTCGCCAGGGTGTTAAGAACTTCTTATTAAAGAGATGTAATTTTGACGTCTTTTTTTTTGTAATTTCTCGTCTACAATGTCATACGAACTCGATACGACATTTAAACATGTAAGCATTATAGACATGAACAGAATAATGTCTTTAAAATGTTTTAAAACGCTGTCATATCTCTGTGGCATTTATATTTGAGTACCACATCGATCGGATATAATTGATGACCAATTATGATATCAAAATTACAACTGTCTGCTGTCTGTGTAGTTTTATTGAAAAGAAATAACTTATTTTACGTTCTATTTTATTGAAATTTGGTTAAAAACCAAACCAACCACACCACCTCGTCCCTCCACGCTCTTCGTTATCTCTACTTTCCTCTCACTCAAACAATCGTTACTATTAACGATTATTAACAATTAACGAGATCTATATCTCATCAAAACTTAATCAACGCACCAATATGAATGAAACTTGACTGAAAAATATTTATTGAATTTTAAATTTTATTTAAGGAGATTCTAAAATTAATTAGTTGTAATTTTGATCGATTACTTTGACTGAAAACCGTCCCACAATACTAGAGGTGTTCCACAAGGCGTTAGTACTTGGGCCAACATTATTTCTTGTTTTTATTTACGATTCGAGACGAAGGCGTCAAAATGTTACGCTTTATTGTATTCATCAATCAATGACTGATTTAAATCTTTAGCTCAATCTTTAAAATTTCTTTTTATTTCGACCAATTCCTCCAATTCCAAAATGCCCGGAATACTCACTCCCACCTCTGCCTGTATTCCCTCTATTTGTTTACTTCTCTCCTTACGACTTTCCAAACATTAAGATTACTCCATGACTTCAGAAAAAAAATTAAGTTTCTTAATTGCATTCTTAGAATCGCATATACCAAAGGTCTTAAGGAAATTTCAAAAGGTAGAATCCCAGATGCTGGATACTTCGTTTGTAATTGTAATGACCATATTTGATTAAGGAATGTTTTGACGAATTACGTAAATAATAAGAAAGATAATTGCTACGGTAATAAATTTAATTTAAAAAATGTTCGAGAATCAAATATAACTTAAATCGTATAAAATAAAATAAAATAATAAAACGTAAACCTCAAACTCTTTATTGACTCATTGTTTATATAATATTATGGTATAATTAATAATTAAACGTGTACTTTTATTTGTATTTTTTTTCTAAAAATTAAAAATTAAGAAATAATATCTCACTCTATACAACTGAACATACAATGTTAACTTCCGATAAATTTATTTCACGTTTTATATTTACACATTTTCTTTACCCATAATCATTGGTCATTGATTTTTGCACGGTTAATTACATTAATTAAGCTTGAAATTGCGTATAATTACTGACGAGGTAATTAAAACAGTTATTTGTTAAGCGTGATATTAATTTAATTACTGTGTTAGTTCCGTGGTTTAAGGGAGAATTTATTACTTGTTATCTCCTACGATACATGTATTTACTCCTCGAGGGCACACAAATTAAAATTTGAATAAATTGTTTGTTTTTGTCAAAAAAATTGAGTGTTTGAAAACGTTTCTTGGTATAATGTTCTAATAGTTTTAAAACTGTATTTCTGTGTTCTGTAAGTGTTATTATTGCCCAAAAATGTCCAATAATGGCAGAAATAATATCAAAATCTAAGCACAGCAAGCTTACACAAAATGGACAAGTATCTTATAGTCATGTGTTCTTACGATTGGATCAAAATAACTGTAGAGCAGTCTGAATGTATCTATAAATCGCAAGACGTGTAGGGATGCCATAGTTTCTTCTCTCCTTTTTTATCTTCGTTCTTTTGTTTCTGTTTCTTCAAACTTGATTTTCATTGACGTTACTGCTGAAAGATCAGTCCAAGTACTGTATTCCTAGGTAACGAAGAAATATCTTGTGTGGGAACTTGAATTATTGGAGTGGATAGGATCACTTAAAGAAACCGTTACAAAAACGTCGACACAATGGTATCGAATCTATATTGTTCTGAAAAATGTCTTCTACCAAGTAGCCTTCATCTGTGGAAAATCAAGGATTTAATGGAGGAATGCCAATCTTTTTGAATCCACTTCTTGCTTTGGCAATAGTATTTTGATGAAGTTCCTCAAAGACTCCAAAAAAAAGTCACATTTCCTTCTATATACAGCCTTTAATGGTGAATAAAACATCACCATCCAACCAAGTTTAGAACAGATTTTCATTTATTCGACCTGTCTTTCAACAATTGTAAATTGGTGGCTCATTTTTTTCTAACAATGGAGATATGTCTCTCTTGAACGTATTGCACACTCAACAGTCATGCTTTTGTCTCTTTTCCAAGTTATTATAGAGCCAAAACGTTTTTAGCCCATGTTCTGCTAATATTACACCAGGATCTTGTACAATTGCTTATCTTTAAACCTAAATTTGATAATTGATTCTTCTAAGTTCATAAAACGAACGATTTACTTCTTCTTTATTAAAACCTACAGTTCTTATGCTTGCAGCTTCAAATTTCCTATCACTTATCTTATTCTTTCCCATGAACCTATACATCCAATCTAAACTACCCATTTGAATTTCTTTATGGAATCTGCGATTTAAATCGTTTTTCCTGCATATTCCAGCCCAATTTTTCTTAACTTTATTGCTGATGTGTCAGATAGAGCTTCTTCGTTTGCACGAGGAAAGTCACGTCCCTTTGCTAAACTTGGGCTAAAATAGGGCTCTGACATTGATACAACAAATAACGTGAAAGCATTCCATCTTGATCAAAATCCAAACAACAACTACCAAGATGGCGATCTCTAGCATAGTAGTTCCAAAAAGATTCGCATGTGCCATCACCAATCATTTTCACCCTGAATTAACAATTTTGCGACAAAACATAGTGACCATAATTACCGTTTGACTACCTTTACTCCAGCCTCCCCTAAACTAGCAGAAAACGAATCGGGCATAAATGACAAATTGCATACTTCTTTTTTAAGTCGTCACAAACAAGTTCTGAAAACTTGATTTTTACCAATTAAGTAGAAAAAAATCGTAATTATTTAAGCAAAATCATGATCATGGTAATCGTCATAAGTAGAAATGTCTTGAAGAGTTGTTAATCGAAGCATGATTCACTTGTATAAACGCGAATGTTATTGGGGGGTGCTAAAACTATGTGGTGATGGTTTGGCAGGACCAGGTGGCTAAGGAGAAGGCTCTGCAAACCATGTCGAGCATGTCTAGTGCACAGATCGTCTCCGCGACCGCAATGCACAGCAAGTCGGCCGCAGGTCTGGGCCTGTTAACTCCTCCTCACACGAACTATCCCGGAACGGTAAGTCGGTAATGAAAAATCGGCTGCCCGTTCAAATTAAACGGTTTAATCAAGCAAAAGTGAAAATTAAAAAAAAGCTTAATCGCTCAGCAAACCTGACAACTATCTTTACCCTCAATTTCCCTACCATATTCGTCCAAATAAATTAACATCAATAATGTTCGATTAATCAAATTGCTTACTTGCTGTGTGTTGTCGGATATGATAAAAGTACATTTATTATTTTATATTTTTATTAAATTTTCAGTGTGTTATAAATAAACAAGGCTTTTCTAACCAGTTATTTTATTTTTTTTTAGCACTGTTTTCTTATAATTAAAATATATTATAAAAGGAGCTGTTTAAATAAATATAGATCAATGTGTGTGTATAGCTTCAACGAAGATCAAATTGCTCTTTGTACACGAATCAAAATCTAGTTAATATTACTTGTACCCGACATTATTTTATAAAATTGCTTCCTTTTAATCTTACAGCAGTTTTGGCAGCCAGGATTACAACCAGGCACTTCCCAAGAGTGAGTATCCAAAATAAACAATTCAATACACTCACGTATTAATAATTTATCTCTCTTTTTTTAGCGTTAAACCCTTCCCCCAATCTTCATATCCAGCTGGTAAACCTTCGACGGCAGTTTCTCAAAGTGACGTAGGCGCCCTGCAAGCTCCCCACCCTCCTGTTTGGGAAGGCAGAGCTATCGCAACGCATAAACTTAGATTAGTAGAATTTTCCGCCTTCATGGAATCACAGAACAGAGATGAACCGGTAGGTACTAGAAATAGTAATTAATTCACGTATTGCAGTTTTATTTCCTCACTAAATAAGAACTGTTTCCCGAAAGTCTTGTCGACGTTTCTCTTTCATGCAATCCCAAATCTCAGATATAAAAACGCAAGTTGCCAGAGGAACTTCTACAAAGACCTGTAAATGGTCATTTTGCTGACATCTTTTGCTAAAAAAAATATTGTAATAGTTTTCCTTCTTCATAATACTAGAACTGTGTTGTTCGAAGTCTAAGTTCATTTTCTAACAAAACCAATTTAAAGACATCACGATTCAATACTTCACAAAATATTCGTTTTTCTAATAATTAACTTTTGGAAGGCCAGATTCGAATATTCTGCAGCACACAGCATCACCTCCGAATCAAACATGGTGAAAGATAGTGCTCAGAAGGGAGCATTTGCATCAAACCATATTTGTTTCAGCAGCTCAGTATGCCTTCTAGGCATGTGTGAGTGATGTTTTTTTTTTATTCAAAAACTGGAGAGGAGTCTCCTAAATTGACTAACGATTTGATCATCTGGTTTTCTGTTCTGACTCCAAATTCTTGTGCTTTTGCAATCTAACTGCTGGGATTAGGTACGTCATATCCCTCTTGAAATTAAAAACTGGTTGATCTTTACCTCCTGAAGGGCGGTAATACCATCTATTCGATGCAGTTGATTATTTAGATATAATCTCCTGGCCTATCACAGAAGCAGTTCATAAACAACAGCAAGGAAACCCAAAAGTGATGTTTATAATTGTCATGATATTAAGGTCATGGGCTTTGTATTGTAATATCTTAGATGATATTTTATGATTTATTTGCCGAAAAATGGATCTAATACGTATTTTTTCTCTTTATAGTACCCTAGGCATCTGTTTGTACACATAGGAGGACCTGCCTTATCCTATGCCGACCCTCTATTAGAAGTAAGTTTCACTACACTTATTTGAATTAGGTATCTAAACTTAGTTGGAAAATTTGTACTAAAAATTTGTTCTAACCTTTCTAGGCCGTAGATGTAAGACAAATATACGACAAATTCCCAGAAAAGAAAGGTGGATTAAAAGAACTCTACGATAAGGGCCCACAGAATGCGTTCTTCCTCGTCAAATTCTGGGCTGATCTCAACAGCAATATCCAGGACGAAGCGGGAGCATTCTATGGAGTAACTAGCCAGTAAGTACATTCGAATCATTCGCATTTAATTTGAAAAATATACTACATCTAAAAGAAATCTCACTTAATATTAAAATCTTCCAGATACGAAAGCAACGAGAACATGACCATAACGTGTTCCACGAAAGTCTGCTCCTTCGGCAAACAAGTGGTAGAGAAAGTGGAGACCGAATACGCACGCTACGAAGGTGGCAAGTTCATCTACAGGATTCATCGAAGTCCGATGTGCGAATACATGATCAACTTTATACACAAGTTGAAGCACCTACCTGAGAAGTACATGATGAATAGTGTTCTCGAAAATTTTACAATACTGCAGGTGAGTGTTGAAATATATCATTGGAGTGAATCGATATTAAATATACATTAGGGAGATATAAGGTCCAATACATCCCTCGTCTTCAGATAAATAAAAAAATTAGAAATTAGGCATTATCAACAACTTCACACTGCACTTTTATTTCGTTACTAAATAAGAATTGTTTTCCGAAAGTCTTGGAGACATATCTCTTTCAACAGCACTTCACAACACTGATTTACAGAAAACAATCTGCAGTTAAATCACGGACAAAATAAACCTGCTGTATGTAACTTATTTTGAAAGTGAAACACTGATGCTATTCCACTTCTTGAACTGGAGACAACATATGAGTCATTTTTTCCCATATATCGAAGGAAATTTTGCCTTAATTTAGGATAATGCGCCACTACACATCGCCCACTATGTAACTAACATTTTCAATCAAGTTTCTTTGATCTGTAGCCTCTTGAACATGCATGGGACATGCTAGACATAAGATTTAGATCAAGAACTACTGTTCAAAACAGAGAACAAGTAAAATTTGTATGAATTCAGAAACTTGACAGATTTCCTCAAGTTAAAATACATAAACATCAGTAGGTATCGATAAATGATATTGAAGGCTTCCATGGTCCGAGTCTCTGTTATGACGAATTTCGGATTTTGACCGCGTCATAAAGTAGGTAAAAAAAATTAAAAACAAAATGCAAAAATATAAAACAACTTACTTAAACTCGATATTTCACCGCTAATGTAAGTGGCTTCTTCAGAAGCACAACTAGGTGATGGTCGCCAGAAGGTCACGGTAACTCAACGTGTCAAGCACGCTACAGGCAAAAACCTTCTGACAAGGAAGAGGTTGATGAAGCGGAAAGGACAGGTTTCTAAATACTGGAGAGTGGGTAACCAAGATCACGATTGAGATTCTGGGGATGTCTCTGGATTTCGATAGCTTCCCTTACCTTTCGTGAAAAATAGCGTTGAAACTTGTTTTAGCAGATACCTGATTAAAACAAATTTTCTGGCCCGTATCAATAAAGTGTTTGGCTAAGGCTACAGTCTCTGGCCACTTTATTAGGCCCACCACAAACATGTCATTTGTCATTGGAATTTTCTTGATCTAAAACTGAACGATCAAGTCGCTGCCCGATCCTAGTCTGTCATCGATAAGATTCTCCTAGTCTTTACACGAGGAGGGACTCTATCGGGATCTAGCTCTCCCAATTGCTGGATCGACGGGTTCTCCGGCCGAGAAGCCGTCAAAAGAGTTCGTCTGTTCATCGTGAACTAGCGAGAAAAGAAGGATGTAAAGGAGTAATGAAAGGTCCTAAATTCTCACAAATATGTTTAATCACAGGCGACCGGTTTCATGGTTCACCATATCATCAGGCCAACATATTATATATAAAGAGTTGTCCAAACATTAATAAGTAAGATGTTCGGCTCACGACTTGAGAAAACAGAAAAGATCAAATACATGTAACACATAAAACAATTGTATAGATAAAAAAAGAAAAGAAGGAGTTTCCTTAATAATTTTTTAAACAAATTGATTCCCTTTTTTTCTGAATTATGTAGATCGTGTTCAGTGACGAATCAAAATTAGTAGCAGTGAATGAAAGAACCCAATTTGTAAGAAGGCTAAGGTTCGAACGTTTTAATAAAGCTGGCGTGGTTTGGTGATTTGATGCTGTATTTCGTCAAAAGGTCTCGGACCGTTTTATTTTTGCGAAGGAACAATGGATTAAAATCAATACAAACATGTGCTGAAAGAGGTTTTGATGCCATAGCTAAAGGATCAAGGTTTTTATAGTTTTTACATGACAATGCACCTTGCCATAGGGCAAAATATATAAAATCCTATTTTGAGTCACCTGTATTATCATGTCCAGAAAATTATGCCGACTTAACCGCTATAGAAAACGTCTGGAGTGTTTTAAAATATATTTTTTATACAAAAAAAAAACAAATCAATTAAAAGCTGATATTGAAGATGTGCGGAAAAGTAATCCGAAACTTAAAGAAACGATTAAGGTTTGCATCGCTTCAATCAAAGAAAACTAAATTTATTTTTAGGTTCGTTCGAACCGTCAGTTCTGAATTTAGTAGGCATGCGCGATACTTTATTACTGTTCGAACCGCACATTTTTAGGATTATTTATTTATATTTAGCATTATCTTCAGGATTTCAAATTCGAGAACAGTTCTAGAATGACGGTTATTTTTAATTGCAATAAAATGTTTATATTGGGAGGTGGGCTTAATAATGTGAACAGGGACTATAAGTGTGCTGAAAATCGTGAGTTAGTTAGTTTGCTAGTTTGAATTGACCGTCCAGTTTCGCTTATGTACACTGAACCAGAATCACAGAGAATTTTGTAAATGCCTTTATAGAAGAAAGAATGGCGAGTATCCTTGAGGGAAGGAAAAAAATGGAACATATTTACTTTACTATGACGCAGTCAAAATCTGTCAGTATCGATAGTTTAACAATCAGGTGACATGGATATTTAAGAATCTAGACTAAAGAGGTTGTTGATGTAGTTATCAGTTATAATTAGATTTCTCTAAAAGTGCACCATCGCATAGAAGCCTAGAAAAAGATTTTATTAAAACAAAAAATGCGGACGACTATTATTGTCTTTAAAATCTATCCAAAATAGTACAGTCTTCACCTCTTCATCGGCACTAAACAACGATCTGAAATAGTATCACTGTCGTTAGTTTTCTATTACTATCCATTGGCAGATTCTGAACATTTTTGGGGGCTCTTCTTCGTTCTTTTTTGCTCTTATTCTAACGCTCTTTTGGAGCAAGAAGTATAGTGGAGAACCATAGCTTTATCCGTTATAATAACTATTTTTAACAGGTTCAGTCCGTTTTGGCGCCAATTTTGCGAGAATCTTTTTCCAATTCAAAACCATGTTCACCAATCCTTTACTATAAAAGAAACACCATAAATTTTTATCGCCCCACGTTGGGCGCCAAATTATATAAATACATATGTATATTTATCTATATATTTTTTGTTTTAGGTTGTGAGTAATAGAGATACTCAAGAGACCTTGTTATGTACAGCGTACGTTTTCGAAGTATCAACATCAGAGCACGGGGCCCAACACCACATCTACAGGTTGGTTAAAGATTAGCGGAATGGCAAAGCTAACGTCGTCTATCACTTCAGTGCCTACACCCTCACAATACTAGTATTATTATTATTATTATTATCAGTTATAGACTAGCTATATACAATTGCCATTAAACTAAAACAAAAAAAGAAAGCAAATGAAACGAGAGGTAAAAATATTTTGCGTGTCGATATCGAATTCACACTTAGTTAGTTTATAGTTGTCTTCTTTTTTTTCTGTTTTTATATATTATATATAATATATATAACATAGTTTATTTGGCATCGTACTTTTAGGTTACATGTAAATTAAATTAATCGAGAGAAAAACGATATCGACAAAATTTTTATAAATATATATATATATATTATATGATGAATCGAAAAAAATGTGTTCTAAAAGATACACATACACAACAAAGATGAACATACAAAGTACTTCTTGGAATTGTACATTGTTTTATAGACTACATTAACATAATATGTAAGTGATTGTATGTTTTGAACATATCCGACGATCCTCCCCTGTAGAATTTGGTTTTTTACATCTGATGAGTCTTTTTAAAGTATATTTACAATAATAATAATCGAAAGATATTTTGACAAAGAGAAATTATAGGTTTATTTATTATAAATGAAAAAAAAACGTACATTTAAGTTTTTATAGGTGTTAAGTTCTCTTTTTTTACAATGATGAAAGAAAAAAATTATATATTATTGCAGCAAATGTTTAATAGTAATTAATAAGCTACTATTATTAAAAAAAAAAGAAAACAAACAAAATGAATACGAAAAACGCGCAACTCAATTTTTTTTGAGTAATAGTGATCTATAAACGAAAATATTAAATGATAGAAAAAAATGTTTGATTATATATATTATATATTATACATATAGTTTTTAAACAGATGAAAAGTTTTAAGTTTATAAAGTTTGCTATCCATGTGATTTTACTTTTATATAAATATAAATATTATGTACATAACGCATTGTACAGTATGTCCACAATTTTTAAAACTTTTTAAATTCCCCTTCTAGATCAGTCTCGTTTTAAAACAATTTCTTCTTCGATACTCATTTTATGAAATCATATTTCGATAATTTTAAAAAAATATTAATTACTGTGATATTTTGTGGATCTTTTTATGTGCAAACTATAATAGTTTCATGCAATATTTATTAAAACCGAAAATGACATTATTTTTTAAAAATATATGTTTATATATAGACTTGTGTATTTATTATATTTTTTTTGTGTGTAAAAAGTCTTTTTACTGTACTTTTATACTTTATATTGTGGACACACTGCATACAAGGTTTTTAAATAATATTTAAGATATTCAGTTCATATTTTTAACAGGACGGTATCTTCACAAAACTTTAATCTTTAATTGCTATAGCCTTTTTTTTAGTAGGTTAATATTAATTATTATAAATAACTTACTAGGGCCCTGAAGAGTTCGTATGAGGTCCCACCTTAAATCTTAAACAAAACCATTTACCAGAATCTCATCAATTTGGTTGTACTTATTATTACAATTACAACAACAAAATCTTAAACTGGAATCTGATGATCTGAAATGTAGCATTCTATAGCAGGGGAGAGTGTTGTACCTTTGACTAATATTTAACCATTTTTTTTTTATTATTTCAAAAGAAAAATCGTTTTCGTCTGCAAATTTCTCGAAAAAATGGATTAGGTCCATTCGACAAAACTTCTTATTAACTACTACACTACATATAAAGCAGTTTCACCTGAAGATACTTCTATATCACGTTCTAAGCTATAATTTCGCTTGATAGATAGGTTTCTTCTTGCTCTCTTGGAGCGAGTTCGATTACCCTATCTTTCTTTACCCCTTTTAATTTTGAAAAAGGCTTTGATTTTAATGATTTCTAAAGCTAAAGTTTTTCTGGAGAGTCCATCTCCTCTTCCTATTTACTTTCCTTTCTTCCGCTTTTGGAAAAGGTGGTACAATTTCTGGTAACACAACAGAAGATGTTATGAAAGCTAGTTTGAGTTGACAAGCATATTCTGTATGTGATGTTTTTTTTTTGAGCGTCTGCATTCTTTGACTCGTATGAGACTTAACTTAACTAAATCGATTATAGGAATGGTCCATCCCCATAACATAGCAAGGTTTTGAGGACTAGAACGTAGATAATCTTGAAAATGAATTGAATGAAGGTTATTTCGATGAACCAGCCTGAAAGATTCGCTGCGTCAATAAAACTAGATGGTGCTCCATTCAATTCACTGACCTGTTTCTTACCTTTTGGGGCCAAAACTTTAGAGAGCTTATCGACTGTGATTACGCCAGTTTTATCGTAATTATATCTGGGAATAGATGGCGCTCAATAATACTTTCATAATTATCATATACAGCTGCAACTGTTTCTTTGTTACAGGCCATAGTCCTAACCAAACTTGCAGGTTGTGTTTTAAGAAAGAACACCATTCCACGGTGTCTTTTTCTAAAATCTTGAGATTACATTTTCCCCATACTTTTAAATGCAGTCCATGAATAAAGATCATTTTTTTTAGACAGCTCATAATCGTCAACTTGATCACTTGCACTTAAATACCTTTTTCAGTAATCTTTCTTCAATCATGCCTCTTGGCATTGTAGAGGACGTGTAATGATCTACCTTGATTTGAAATCATAAACGGACATGTGTTGTACTTTTGATTAATTCAACAACACACTTAGCTGGTCAAAATTATAATTAACTAACTATTAATTGTACAAAAGTTGGGAAAGAGGTAGGTGAAACATCCAAATAACACCTAGGCACTTTATACATACATCTTACAATCATAATAGATGGAGAATGATTTTTTGGCAAAATTAAATGTTTGACTAACTTAGGTAGTCTTTAAGTGCAAAAATGATCAACTATTTTCCTAGTGATTAATATGCACTTTTCCAACGTTGTTGTAAGCTGCATCATATTACTCAAAGTACAAACAGTCAAAGATACAACTCACTCTCCTACTAGATGAAATAGAAGCAAATCCAAGAATAAGATGTCGAGGAAACAAATACTAGAATCAATACTAGGAAAATATATGTATAAAGCGTTGCTTTAAAATTGCTTTACAATGGAAGTACTGAACTACCTTTTTCTTGGGTGTTAAAAGTTCTGAAACAAGCCAGCAACTTTATTTTGAGATATTTGGGTTCAATTCATGATCGTACGGACGTTAATTTGACAGTTTCGTCGCGCTAGAGATTAAAACAGACAAGAAGCAATATGCAATGATTGGGAAAAAAGAATCTCGTTCTCTCAATCTATTTAAAAAAATGGAGTACACAAGTGTGGTAACTACTGCCCTATAAATATACCTGGCAGCGTTTAGACTACAAACGACAACATAAGTATAGTGAGAACTTTTGAAAACTGTGCAGGGCCTATATAATTGTATTATCAACAATTTTTTATGTGAGACAGTGAAACTAATTTATGGCAGCAAGCAAGGAAATTAATTTCTTATTAAAAACAAGGCACAGCATTAAAGATGCTTTTTTCTATTTATTTCACTCATATTTTCTCAGATAGTTTCAAAATTACAAAAGCTAATATAAATTTGAAAATATAAACAACTACTTCGTTAAACAGCTTTATCTACACACAAGTTTTTTGTGAAGATACCACATGTGACATGTGTTCTAAATGGGCAACCGTTAATTTACCGTATTATACATACATATTTCTTTTGTAATAATTATCGTAATAACATGAACATTTTGGGTGATTAGTTTTCACGATACTACAAAAGTGGAAACGAAAATTGTGTAATATTTTCTTGTGTAATTCTTACTTATATAATCAACAAGTGGCAATGATTTGATCTCTAATAATTATTATTTTTTTGTTTATTTTTATTCGAACGGTTATTTTGGTAGCTTCATTTTGTTCATTATTTAACTATATATTAAAATTTAAATACAAAATAAAGAGACACGAGAATTTCGATAAATATAGGTTTGAAGACAAAAAAAAAACACACTGGCATAATAATATGAAACGCCTTCTGTGAAGGTACAAGTTTGTGTATTGGCAAAATTTCCTCCCGATAAAAATAAAACTAATAATTAAGGCTGGATTGTATATTTTGATACTTAAAAAATATTATTGAATTAATTTTCGAGAATAAAAAACTAAATCGTATTAAATTATTCGAAATGTAGTCGAACTACTTAACAACTTATCAACTCCTCTCTTCCCCAAAAAAAAAAACAAAATAAAAGAATTAGTTCATAAGGACCCTTATCGAGAACAATAATAATTAATTATAATGTCTATTTGTAAAATAAATGAGAAAAGAAACTAAAATGATCTATTTTGCGTGTCAGTGTAAAAAGTTAAATACG